>CM035783.1:37204127-37634127 GCA_020466265.1 Siphamia tubifer | reverse complement strand
TAGTAAATGGTCTGTATTTATATAGTGTTTCTCCATCACCTTCACATTCACTCATACATCAGTAGGTTTCTAAGGTTCTGTCCTACTTTGAGACTAAGTCAGGGTTTAGTGTCTTGCCTAAGGACACTTCAACACATGAACAGACAGAGCCGGGGTGCGACCCACTCTACCAACTGAACCACAGCCATTTTGGGGTGAATTTCCCTAAATTTCTCATGTTATGAAACTTTTTGATGAAAAAAAACTAATAAAAATGTCACCCCAAAATGGCTGTTACCATGGTAATGTGTTAAAGTTAGCTCAAATTAAAAAAAAAAAAAAAAAAGACTATAGGATCCATAGGTACAATTTCCAAATGTACATTTTTTTCTTCAGTGGCTGATATATTTACTAAAAATAAAATTGTAAAAAAAACAATATTTTACCCAAAAAAGCATATTCTGAGATAAAACCATGTGACTCGATGGTTGAACATTTTGGCACCTCTTCTGAAACGATGCGGTTTGTCCTAAAGTTCATCTCTGTTCATTTTGGAGCTTTAATCATTTCTGTCACGATCAAAAGAATAACCTCCCCAGCTATGAGGGTTAATGGAAAAACCCACATTATCCCACATGTAGTAAATATGGGTAAAGTTTCCACATGTCAGATTATTCGTCCATATGAACATTGTTTCAGATAAATGTTGTCACTGCCAGGGTGACGTTTCACCTACTGAAGTCACTGAATGGAAACTTTTAGCTGAGGCTGCTTTAACAATTCCACTGAACTGGTTTGTGCTTGAAATGGGAAGTGAGTAAAAGTCCAAGGAAATGACACTGTTCACTTCACTTCCATACAAACTGTGAGCAACAGTCAGTGTGAATGTGAAGGTTTCCTGCCGTGGAAAACTTCACATTCTGCTGCAGTTCATCACATAAAAGTGGATCCAGCCAGGGCTGTGTCTAGGTTTGTGGGGGGGGGGGGCTGTTTAAGGGGCCCCTAGTTTGGTGCCTCAGACTTTATGAGCAAAACAGGCAATGGTTGAAATTAAAGATCTTCTTTACTGGTTTTGGTTCTTCTTCACTGGTTTTGGTTCTTCTTCACTGGTTTTGGTTCTTCTTTACTGGTTTTGGTTCTTCTTTACTGGTTTTGGTTCTTCTTCACTGGTTTTGGTTCTTCTTCACTGGTTTTGGTTCTTCTTCACTGGTTTTGGTTCTTCTTCACTGGTTTTGGTTCTTCTTTACTGGTTTTGGTTCTTCTTCACTGGTTTTGGTTCTTATTAGCTCCACTAAAATTGCTTCTCCTCCCTCAATTCTCAACAGATTTCAATTCTGAATGATTCATTAGATAGATCTAAGCATTAGGCACAAAACTTTGTTTGTTGAAATTTGCCTTTGTAAACAATTTGTTTACAACTTTGTTTATTTTTCCAGTATGTCAGTAAAATCTCTTCTCTTCCCTCAATTCTCAACTGATTTCAATTCTGATTTTATGATCTATTGAATGACTCCCTTTTGTTGATAGCAAGACATCACAGCTGTGAGGTCTGGATAAGCACATGGCCATTGGCATTATTTTTTTTGGTTCTTCTTCACTGGTTTTCTAGCATGTGTCTCAGCAGAGCTCCTCCTACAGTTTCATTGTACATATTTACTGTCTCCTCCTTCAATCATGTCCTTTTTTAATGCAGCTGCTGTCGACAAGGAAACACTAGTGATCAAATTCACAACTGGAGCAGAATGTGAAACTTTAACCAAACACTTACTCTTTAGCTCTGCAGCTAACGTTAGCAGCTCACTGCCAGCAGCTGCTAACCTCAGACCACTGATTTATTTGAAATTGCTCATGGGCTGTTGCACTGATCTTCCAGGGGTCTGAGTCTATTTTAATATATTGTTTTTTGTTCTGTGTGGTGGATGTTATGCATTTGAATTTTGCCATTTGGAGATTAATGAAGTGATCTATGTCTACCTTAGGCACAGAGAAGAACTGCTAACAGGCTTACAAATATCAACAACTTCCACCCGTTAACATTAGCATGCTATCATCATGGGGCTAATATTTACTGTATGACAAACATGTATTATATAACAGTAGCTAAGATCAAACATCAGGGCTAGTATCAGATTAGGTCCTAGAGGCGCTAGTGAGTGGATGGAGGGCTTTTATTCAACCCATAACAAGACATTTAACTATCAGAGTGACTCTGAAACAGTTTAATTAAGGTAAAAAATATCATCTAGTTGTTTTTAAATACTCTTGCTAACAGGAATAGTTGTTTGATGTGCTTCATCACTAAATGTTTGCGTGTGCGGTTCAGTGAATATGAACTAATAATGTCACAAAAACACCAACCACAGCTCATCATTGAAGTTTATTGTATTTATTTTTTAAAGGATATAAGTGATCAAATATACACATGAGATAGATACAGATTAAGGCAGGACATTTGAATTTTCCTCAGATGGGGTTGAAAATGTGCCATGGGGGCCAAAAGCAATCACCTGGTTTGCCTATTGCACATGAAGCCAGCATTAGCTCACCTTCAACTGGGTCCAAAATGAGGCATCTGAGCAAATATCATTCCAAGGGGTCATGTTGTGCTTCATCCAGTGAAACAATTAGACAAACTAGTCATTTTCCATTGGCTATATACATGAGACTTTACCAATACTGACTGAATGTAAAAAAAAAAAAAAAAGAAGTGTGTAATAAAGAGAGAAAAAAAACATTTTCCAGTAAATCATGGATACAATGATTTGTTTATTCATTATCACGAGAAGTCATTCCATAAACATGGCAATGAAATGTCATTTTACAGAGATATTCATTATTACCTCCGCCAAGGAAGGTATATTTTTGCCTGAGTTTGTTTGTCTGTCTGTTAGTTAGTTAGCAAGATAACTCAAAAAGTTATGGACAGATGTTCATGAAATTGGGGGTGTCACAAGGAACAAATGATTACATTTTAGTGATGACATAGCTAAAACATAACCTCGTTGGCGGAGGTAATAAAACAAGAGCTAAAGGTCATACAATCTTTAGAAGAAAATTAGAAGAGAACTCTTGAGGTCTACATCTAATGAAGGTCTGGACTAGAGCTGAAAGAATACATTACTCAGCTATAAAATTCTATAATTTCATTAATTTAGCTGCTGCTCAACATTGGTTCCGCTGTTGTGTTATGGGTTGTGATGCCGAGATCAATACAAATCTTTGACGATCTTAAGTTGTAATAAGTTGGAGAGGGAGATGTCCATTATTGGATTGTTTGAAAAGGGGGTGGGGAGGTTGGAAGGGTCGACAAGCATCTCCCTGAAATGAGTTTTTGGAACTTGGGATGTCTGTATTAGTGTTTTGTAATGTAATGTATTTATTTTCAAACTTTACAGTGTTCACAATAAGACGCATCACCCTGTCCATCGAGCCCAGTACCGAGGTGACGCGAGACACTAATGTGACTGTGAGATGCCAGGCCATTGTGAGCAGCTCAGGGCTCCAGCCTCTGAGTCGCGAGTACACGATCTACAAAGACAGCATCGTAGTCTACACCAAGACCTCCAGCAGCTCTGAAGACTTGCTGTACCAACTGTACAACGCCCGAGTGTCCAACACCGGCAAATATAAGTGTAAAGTCACCATCGACGAACGGCAGGCGGTCAGCGAGCCCGTAAAACTCAAAGTAACAGGTGGGAGAAATGGACCAGTATGAGACAATAGAGAAAACTGTTCATGTCAAAGGGAAGGATTTATATTCATACCAAGACTGACACATGCTTTGATTTGATTTGATTTGAATGATTTATTTCGAACATGTGCAAAGTGCAACAATAATCGATAAAACAATAATAATAATAATTTAATTAATGTTAATATGCTTTAACATCACAGTTTCCAAAAGTGTCCAATGATAGCAGAAAAAGTGAATAGATTTGTCACAAGTGACGACAGGAGTGCATCAACAAAGTGAAAACACTGACTTGTACAGCTGTAGTTTTTCTGTTATTTAGTAGAAAAATGTGTTTGTTGTTGTGTTTTAGTAACTTTTCAAACATTTCAAAGCAGCTAAATTTAAGGTTTAATTTTCCCTCTTTTTGTCTTCTTTTTTTCCTTTTTTACATTCTTTTCCTTTTTTGTGATCTTCACCCCCTTTTTTTCTTTTCTTTTTTCCTTTTTTCTCTCCCTTTTTGTTTTCCCCAGCCTTCCTTTTTATCTTCTTTTTTTCCCTTTTCCTACCTGTCAATAAATCATGGCAGGGAAAAAAGAACATTTAAGGTTCAATGTTATTTTATTTATACCTGTGGGTAGATTTGTTTTGCCTAAATAATTATTTCATTTAGCAACAAAACGAAAAGAGAACACACACTGAAACCTGTTAAGCAGGTACTTGACTAAGTACAAAGGACAATAAAGTGCTCAGTGTTCCACCGTTCATCAATATAGCAGCATAGATAATTATTAAAACCATAAAAAATAAATAAAGAGAAAAAAAACCTAAATATCGTCCAGACGATATATCATCATTTTAGGACTAATCCTGATCTTTTGGGGTTTCCAGGTTTGTCACCTCCACATCTGCACATCAATAATGGTGTGATCAATGAAGGGGAGGAGCTTACGGCCAGCTGCACAGCGCCCGGTGAAACTGGTTCTATCATCTTCTATTTCTACGAAGGCTCCAAAGAGAAACGAGAAGAGCGAGTCAACACTAACCATGTGGACGTCAACTTTCCCCTCAGCAGCTCTGGCATCCACAAACTCTACTGCTTTTACACCATCCTCATCACACCAGAGTCCATTCAGTCTGATAAAAGCAACTCTGTAACAGTGTCAGTCAAAGGTGTGTATCAGTCCTTTCAAATTACCAGGTGTTTCTGCCCCCCCACCCCCCCAAAAAAAAAGAAAAAAGAAAAAAAGGGAGGGCAAGAAGTATTTTTGTTTATATTTCTGTCTGTTTTTTTGTCAGTAACTTTATGCAAAAAGTCCTGGACCAATTCCAATGAAGTTTTCTATGGAAACTGTGAGGTGGTCCAGAATAGATCACATTCAATTTTGGTGAATGTAGGTCAAAGGTTAAAGTCACCAAAAATGTGATCAGAAATGGGACAAATCAGAAATTTCCTTTTCATTCCTGTATACTCAGTTTTACATGTAGCTTCTTTTGGCTATTGAAATGATCTCTTGTTTATGTGCTTTGACATCAGAACCTTGAAGGACACATTTGACGACTCTAGGTCAAAGGTCACCAACCCTGGTCCTTGCGATCCACAATCCTGCATGTTTTAGATGTTTCTCTCTTCCAGCTGATCAACAGAAGTGTTGGAAAAGGAATACATCTAATCAATATTGGAATGTGGCTCTCAAGGGCCAAGGTTAGCCACGCCTGCTCTATGTCAAAGGTCACCATAAAGGTCAAAATAGAATTTTGGATATAACTTTTGATCTATTTATGTTACAGACTTCCAATACGCACCAAAATGCTGGTCTTTCAATTCTGTATCGTGTGTGTATAGATCTTAACCTATTGTTGACCCAAGAGGTCAGGGGTCACTGGGTCAATATCTAAAAAGCTCAAATGGACTATAACATAAAAAAACAGTGGCAATAGAGAATTAGTTACTATTACTGACAAATAGGAAACCTGGTATAGACCTCCAAATAGTACCATGACCTTTGACCTTGAGTGACCTTTAAAGGTCAAAATTAAGGTCACATGATTTTAAATGGTCATAACTCCAAAAAGAGTGGTGATGAGTACTATTGTTGAAAGATAGGAAACTACACGTAGGTGTCAAAATGGCATCATGACCTTTGACCTTGAGCAATCTTGAAAGTTCAAACCCATAATGTCATGTTTTGAGAGGGAGATGTTCTTTAAAGGTGTCAGTCTGCTAAAAACCACTTTTCCATGCTCCATTTGGAATCTGATGGTTACCCTGAGTTACCAACACATGCTGTGTTTGAAAGTGGTGTGTCGCCTCCACTGGCTGTATTTACCGTTCATAGAAAACAACACAGAGAAATGAGTGACTCAGAAAAAGCCTGTCCGCCTTACATCATATGGACATTGGCGTCACCCATATGAGGTTAAGCCAGCCCATGGAATGCAGGTAACACTCCCCCCAGCCCGTCCCCCATTGCAGCAAATCTGAAGTAGCATTAGCATCTACAAGAGATGATGGTGCCACAGTAGTTGCACAAACTTGAACAAAAAAAAATGGCGAAGCAAACTCGTTAATGTTCTGTCTGTGGAAATAAAGCATCAGTTTTTTTTCCCTGCAAGTTTTCAAAACAAGTGGCGACACGAAACCTAGCTGGATGCTACTCTCAGATGGTAAACACACACAGAGCAAGAGGGGAGGGGGGAGTTTTCCTTCACGCATTCATTCTCTGAGCCAATCAGAGACACCTCATTACTGCGTCATGTATGCGGAAGGACGAGTAAAATCTGTTGTTTGACTTAAAGTAATTTTTTTACCCTCCAAAAACAGCTTGAAACAAAGCATGTTTAGAACCAATAGAACCAACACACAATGTATTCAATAACAGTGGTGAGGACAGTAATATTAATAAAATGACATTTGAATGACACCTTTAAGAGCTAAAATGTTTGTGAGGGGTGAGGTTTGTTGTGTCTTAACCCTTTTTTTTATATCCATAGAGCTGTCCATCACACCAGTTTTGGAGATTTTCCCTCTCCAAAAAATCTATGAAGGAGATCAGCTAGATATCTTCTGTACGGTCAAAAATGTTCCACGTAACACTGCCAATCTTAATGTGTACCTGAGCCAAGGGACGCAGCTTCTGAACAGCGGAATAACTGGAATCAACCACAGTATGATCGCACTGGCAAAGGACTCTGGGGAGTTTGAGTGTAGATTAGAGATGGGACACGTGGTGAAGCCCATTACCAAAACTGTTTCAGTGACAGGTGAGTTGACTTTGGCTGATTTCATGTGTTTCATTTTAATGGGTGTCCCACAGGGCTTGTTGGAGACAAAATAAGTAGAACACAGATCTGGAAAATTACACTTTATTTTATTTATATCCTGTGTTTATTTTTTTAAGCATATAAGCGATATAATAAACACATGAGATGGTTACAGTTTAATAATAGAGCAATATTTGAGTTTTTTTCTTGTATTGATGTGGGCCTGTTGTGTCGGCCGACATACTCTTTTCTTTTTTAACTAACAGGTGAAGGAAATGTGGAAAAAATACATGAAACACAACTCAGTGTTGATCAGAAAAATCTTCACTTCCTAATTCATTACAGATTTTATACAGGGGGATCGGAGAGCTACTTCCATAAAAGGGAATGGTGTATGTCACAGGTGTCAAACTCCAGTCCTCGAGGGCCGGTGTCCTGCATGTTTTAGATATTTCCCTCTTCCATGTGATTCAGTTTAACCCTTTAACTCCTGAGAACTAACAAAATAATTGGTAACATGAGCAAAGTGAGACACAAATGGTAGAAAATCAAAGAAAAATACTACAATAATAACAAAATTTTTTTTAAAAATAAACAAAATGAGCAACAAAAACTAATAAATATTTACAAAATGACAAATAATGTGGAAAATTTTGAAAAAATATTACTAAAGAAGAAAACTACTATTGAAATTTGGTCCCAGCAATTTTAATTTTGCCTTTAAAAAATGTTTAAATAAAATAAAAAAAACTTGTCCATGCACAAAACTAAAAGGAAAATAGTTGAATTTTCCTGAATATTAAAACTAAATCATCCATTCAGAATGCATCAGCACTGACACTTAAAGAGTTAATAATCAGCTCCTCATCAGACTGATAATGATGTAATGGCCTCCAGGTGTAATGGAAGAGGGAAACATCGAAAACATGCAGGACACCGGCCCTTGAGGATCACACTTTGACACCCCTGGTGTATGTGGTATGATTCTTTACCCCATCTGGTTTTCTGTTGTCTTCTGTAGGTGAATGGTTAGGAAATCCACTTGGTGTTGCCCCTTTACCCCCTGTCAGGTCACAGGTCACAGGTCACTGTAACCCAGCCCATGTCCATTCATCACTTTTACATGAAATAAAATATTCCCAAATAATTCACCCTATAATTCAGTTCAATTTAATCCCAACAGTCTCACTCTAGCCTCTGCTTTGACAAATTAATCTTTAAATAGTAAATGTATGGGAAATAACTAAGTACCTCATTAATGTACCTAAGTAGACTTTTTAGTTAAATGTATTTTACAGTTTTTTTCTGGCAACTTTTTAATTTACTCCCTACATTTTTACATAAATATCTGTACTTTATACTCATTCCATTCTCAGAATAGACTACTTTTTCAAACTAAATGGATGTGACAGTACATAAAATAAGTCACTTCAGGGGGATAATACTACTTTTTCCAAAATGTCCTGCCTGTAGCCAAAGACCAAAGACTGTGATTCCACCAAACACATTATCTACACAGTAACACGTTTTAAGGCTTTTTATTTTTGGATACTTTTGAAATTTTTATGATTTTGATTGGTTCAGTACGTGTTTAATTCATGACAAAAATGCTGTTTTATTTAATACTTTTTTTTACTTTTAATAATAATAATAATAATAATAATAATAATACATTTTACTTATCAGCGCCTTTCAAGAATCTCAAGGCACCTATCAAACATAATTAAAACAGTAGATAAACAGGGTTAAAAACAAATGGATAAAAACAAGTGGCTTTAGCAGGTGAAAAAATAAAATTAAATAAATGGAAAGAGCAAAGAAATGTTTGACCCTCCTCCTCACCCATAAAGCCTTCCCATCACCAAACACGCCCCTACCTCACTGCCCTCCTAACACCTCATGTCCCCTCCCGCAGCCTCTGATCCTCTTCTGCCCACTTCCTCGCCCCACCGCCCAAAACCAAGCACCGAACCTGGGGGGACAGAGCCTTTTCTGTAGCCGCCCCAAACCTCTGGAACTCACTCCCCCAACCATCAGTCACTGTTCAGACCTCACCACTTTTAAATCTCTTTTAAAAACTAATTTATTCAAGATTGCTTTCAATGTTTGGTTACTTTTATTCTGTTTGTTTTAATTTGTGATTGCTCTGTTTTGTAGTGTTTGTTTTTATTGTAGTTGGACTCTTATTGTTCTATTTTTACTGCATGTAAAGCATCTTTGAGTGCCATGAAAAGTGCTATATAAATAATATTTATTATTATTATTATAGAGAATATGTTATTTGGAAGAGGTGAATTTTGAGTCTGCTTAAGAATGTAGAGAGAGAGTCACAATTTCGGAGGTCCAGAGGGAGATAGTTCCAGAGTTGGGAAGCAGAGCATCTGAATAATTACAGCATTTATAATTTATAACCACTTATATGTTCAAACAACAGCAAACAACAGATCTGACCTTTTATGTGTCATGATTATCCACAGAAGAACAATATACCATGCTGTCATAGTCCAACAAAAACATCCAAACAAAAAAAATGTATAGTCTCTATGTAGTTCAAAACATGTCAAAACATCAGTAAGTATCCACAAACAGGTGTTGCATCATGTAACAGGACCCTTTCATCTCCATATTTTCATTTATAATATAAGCAAACAGTGATTGCATGTTATCAAAATGGCTCAAGAACAGTATTAAATTTACTATTTTGAGAAATTTTGGCAAAATTAAATGGAAGCTTAAAAGGCTACGACCAGTAATTTTCATGTTTGAAGAAAACAGTGACCTTATAGTTAAAAAACTAGTAAAGATAGAGGAAACCTAAGAGTTAGTTTTGGATTCCGCACCTAAAAATGTGTTAGAAACAGCTGTCAGACCTAATACAACAAAAGTTGTGTTCCCCAGTGATATTTATTTATTTACTTAAAGTTGAACAGTTTCAATCTTCAATCACTAATGAACATTTAGTAATAATCCTCAGTTTATTGTATGTGGTCTTGAGTAAATGTTTGTGATTGTTAGAGTATTACACAACAAAGAACAATCACTTTGTTTACATGCACATTCAAATTATTGCCTTCAACTAAAATCAAAGTTGTAAAAGCCATGATACATTAAACACCTTAATCACAGTATAATCGAATTGAAATGCAGTTTTAGAAGTTGTTATTACCAAGTCAGATAATGCGATTTTAATCAAATTTTTCCGTGCATGTAAACACCACCAACCATAGCTTAACTAAGACACGCCCCCTTCTGGAAGTTACCAGAGTCACTATGACAACATGTATATTACTGTAATAAATCAGAGTGACTAGTACGTATGAAATACACTGAGCTGCTGTGTTGTCGTGGTCCATATCTCTGGGTGTTCTCCTCCTCCTCATACTACATCTGTTTCAAATCTGACATTTTTCTTTAGTTATTGTTCTTCTTCCATGGCACCAACCGGAAGCATGCTAACATGAAAGGGTGTGTACCGCCACCTAGTGTCTGGAAGGGGAATAATAATTTGATTCTCTTGCTGGGGAACTTCAGTTAAGTCCTTAATTGGATTAAGGGAATAATTCTAATTTCTAAATGCATGTATTTTCTAGTGACGTCTTTACAGATGATGTGTTCTTATGCAATCGTTCTTGGATCCACAGAGCTGTTCTCCGTCCCCACCCTCACCATGACTCCTGCTGAAGTCTTTCAAAGGGAACCAATGATACTCACCTGCAGAAGTGAGAACTTTGCATCTCAGAGACTCCGCAGGGAAGAGCTGACCTACTCTATAGATCCACCGGAAAGTTTTCTCATCCCCAGAGGCAATGGAGAATTTTCTGGCAAAGCTTTGCTGTATGAGTTCAACTACACCTGCACAGCTCAGGCCAAGGACATAGTGAAACAGAGCAAAACCCTAACTGTTCAGCCTCGAGGTTAGCCCACTTTCACACACAAACAGTAGTCACTTTTCCATTAACCCTCAAATTACACAACTATAATTTGGCCATAAAAAGTTACCAAATGGAAAAACAAACATTTTGACAAAACCATTATTTTTCAATTAAAGGTTTCTGTGTTGGCCAGACATGGCTTTTCAGGGATTCAAACATATCTATTGATCTAAAAAAGTTTGCTTAAGGAGTGCTACCTGGGCTCAAAACAAGCAATATTAATTAGAGGTGCTCTATTGGATGGGAAAATAGCAAGACAAAAAAGAAAAAAATCTAAGACACTCTCTTATAAGTGAAAATTAAAAAGCCTTTATTAAATTGGCTTGGTTACAAAAACCTATAAAATCATATAAAAACCCCAACGCGTTTCGGCACATTGCAGTGCTAATAAGGTAAATGTGTTACCTATTAGCACTGCAATGTGTAGGCTTGTGATTGGTTAACACTGTTTTAAATACCTCTTCCTGCTTTGTGGCAAGTCTGACTCCCTGATGAAGGCTATGATGCCGAAACGCATTGAGGTTTTTATATGATTTTATAGGTTTTTCTAACCAAGCCAATTTAATAAAGGCTTTTTAATTTTCACTTATAAGAGAGTGCCTTGGATTTTTTTCTTTTTTATATCTATTGATTTGTTTGTCTTTTTAAATATCAATTCAATTCAATTCAATTTTATTTATAAAGCCCTAAATCACAACAAAGTCGTCTCAGAGGGCTTTACAAAAACACAATCAACTACAGAAATACATGAAAAGTCCCAGGCATCCCCTGTCCTTAGACCCTCCTTCTCGGCAAGAAAAAACTTCAAAACCCAGTGGGAAAAAGAAGAAATCTTGAGGAGAACCACATTGAAGGACAGATCCACTCCCATGGACGGACAGGCTATAGATGAACGTCCATTTATAAATGAAGGAGGGGGGGCTGGTCCAGACAGGCAGGGGCGGTGGTCCGGGGTCACAGGTCGGCACAGGCGAGATACTGCAGATCCTGTCGTCCATGGCTCCCGTGCAGACACTGTCAGGAGAGCCACCACTCCCTCCAGGGGGGGGGGGGGGGGGGGGGGGGGGAAGGGGACACCAGGTGACTTAGTCATGAACCGACTTGGTATGAAAGATAGGTTGTAAAAATTACAGAAACAGGTGTGAGGGAGAGAAAGAGAAGAAAGAACTCAGTGTCTGTACTTCCCCCAGCATTCTAACTCCTAGGGCAGCCTAGACTGAACTGTGACTCATACATCATGTATACATGATATATGAGTCACATAATTTTTAACTAACCTGACCATAGGCTTTATCAAACAGGAATGTTTTAAGCCTAATTTTAAATGTAGAGACTGTTTCAGCGTCTTTAATATTAAAGGGAAGCTGATTCCATAAGACAGGGGCCTGATAACTAAAGGCTCTAGCCTGTACTTACTGTACTTTTAGAAACCCTAGGAACTTTCAATATCAGTGACATTAACACTGTGTATCTGTAAAACTAAATTTGTTGCCATGTTCATGGAATAACATCTGGTGTCTGTAATGTTTTTAGAACCCGGATGGACCCAGATGCAAGACTCAGACTAAGCTTGTCACAATTAAACACTTTATTATGTAAATCAGTTAGTGATGGTGAAAAAGCTGCTGATCTATCGATCACCCAACGGCATGGAATCACATCAGCAACTGAGGGGCAGGACAGAGCGCAGATCAATAAACAAACCACAAATCCAGCACGAAACATGTACAGCCCAAACTTGTTACTGGTAATCTGGTGTAGGTCATAACAGGAGTCCAAATCCTTTGATGGGCCTGACAGGGGTAAGGCAGTCTCAGGGTCTAAAAGGAGTTCAGGGTTCAATACCAAAAAGCAGAAATCCAGCACAATAGCCGACAGGGAACAAACAACAGACAGATTCAAGAAAGCCAAAAAGGGGTCATACATAAGAAGATCAAGACAAGAATATAAAGTGCTCATTTGGTGCAACTAGCATCTGACAAACATTCACACAACACTTAAATAGGGGAAGAAACAGGTGGATTGTATCATACCGATTAGGGGAGGAAAACACCAGTAACAGGAAATAAAGTCAAAAGACAACAGACAACATGAACATGTACCAAATTAACAAAATAAAGCCCAAGACTCTAATAACAGACAAAAATGGGAAGACACAAAAAATATACCAATCATGACACCAAATTCCAGATACAAAACAGTGTCATCTTGCGATAATAATAAATAAACAAATCATCACATTTGTGATTTAATGGAAAAACTGACATCACGCACTTCTGTTTTTTCTACATTTATTAAAGCTGTATAAGGTTTGGCAAATATATCCAATGGAAAAGCATCTACACACGACATTCCACAGACTAGTACTGATCCAGTATTGCTCTCATTTTTGTTTTTATAGTCACTGTGTCCATTCCAAAGATCTCTGTGGTTGGGACGGCGATCCTGGGACAGCCCTTCCGGATCCGTTGTAAATCTGACTTTGGCAGCCTGCCCATAAACTACACCCTGCTGAAGAACTATAATGCCGTGGACAGTTTCATCGTCAAGCAGCCTAGACAAGAAGCTCTGTTCCATGTGACCATCAACAACCCCCGAGAAATGAGCAAGTACATGTGTGAGGCAAAGAACAGTCACAAAGACGTCATTATCAGTAAAAAACTGGACGCTCCTATCATAGGTAAATATTCATCTGTTTTATACTAGGACTGTCAAATGATTACATGTTTAATCTGATTAATCACATTGTTTTGGTGGATTCATTTTAATTCATCATGATTAAATATTCATTTTTAATCTATATTAATTGCATTTAATTTTTCACGAGCAAACAAACTCAACAAAGAAGTGAATATGTCTCTACTGAAGCTGTTTGTCCAAGCTAGGTGATGCATTAGCTTAGTGCTAGTCATCCAATGACTGAAAGGATGGCAGTTCTGGCTGTCCACATGTCAAAGTGTCCTTGGGCGAGACGTTGAACCCTGACTTAGTCTTCAAGTAGGACTGACGTTAGTGAGTGTGAATGGGTGAATGTGAAGCTAATGTAAAGCACTTTGATGCTATATAAGTGCAGTCCATTTACCATTTATTCAAATTTCCCACAAAAGTCCCACAAAAAAAACACAAAAAATGTGGAGAAAAAATAACATGCAAAACATGCTAGAATCCAGTAAAACTCAACAACCAAAAAAAAAAAGCAATGACCAATTGGCACTTTCAAAAAGTTTGATAAAATATCCAAAACATATGCAAAAAAATATAATATATATGCATTTAACATGTTTATTCAACGCCAACAGTTTCAACAAAACAACTGTTCCATTTAATTGCAATGAAATTTGAATCAGATTAATCATGACAATGAATTAATCTGAATTAATTCATGAAGTAATTAAGCGCCATGGTGGCTGAGCGGTTAGCGCTCTTGCCTCACAACAAAAAGACCCGGGTTCGATTTCCGAACCGTGCAGGCGTTTCTGTGTGGAGTTTACACATTTCTCTCACCGTGTCTGGATGGGTTTGCTCCAGTTTCCCCCCATCACCCAAAAACATGTTTGTTAGGGTAAATTCCTCCAGTGATTCTGACCATTAGCTTGGCTCTACAGCAGGAGATGGGTCCCCAGGGGCCGCCCATGGCTGCCCACTGCTCCTTACAGGTTGTCCCACCTGCATCAAAAGAAACGATGGCTTAAATGCAGAGGACACATTTCGTTGTACAGTGTATAATGACAAATAAAGTTCTTTACCTTTACCTTTAATCTGCGTTAATTTTGACAGCCCTAGTTTAAAGTGTAGACACTTTAACAGCTTGAACACTTTCCTTCATCTCTTTCTTTTTCTAGAGCCGTTGTCGGAGCCACTGTTGACCGTCATCCCCACACTGTCCGAAATCGCAGAAGGAGTAAATCTGTTCCTGATCTGCAGCGTTAAGGGGACACCGCCAATCATCTTTAAGCTGTACCGTAACGGCCAAAACCTGTTCACGGCCGACTCCAACGACAATAACACCAGCTTTGAGATCCACGATCTGTCCAAAGACCACAGTGGCATATATCACTTCGAAGCCAATAACCACGCTAACATCATCAGCAGTGAGCATGTCCATGTGGAAGGTGAGAACTAGGATCATTTATGTTCCGCACAGGCAGAATGTTGTATTAGTAGATCTTGAGTTTGTGTTTGTCCTCAGTACATGTATTTTCGTAGTTTTGTTTTGTTTTTCTTCCGGACAAACGCAAGATCCCGTGTTTGTTTCACGAGATTTCGCAAAGTCAACATACAAAACAAACACGATATCTCACAGAACGAACACGAGGTCTCGAGTTAGTGTTTTACTTTGATTTACTTATTTTATTTCATTTATTTATTTTTTAATATATATATTTTTTATATATTTCTTTCTTTTTTTCTTTTTTTTAAAGATGTCCTTTCCTTTGTGTGTCTTCTTTAAAACAGTGCGACTGGCCATGTGGAAGAAGGTGGTGATCGGGGGCTTTGTTCTGCTGGCTGTTTCCGTCCTGCTGGTGGTGCTCACACTTTTCTTCAAATCCAAGAGAGGTAGACAGACCTACAGTCCTCCAGCAACTCAGCCCTCTCATGTCTGACTATGTATGGAAACCAAACTTTCCTACCACCATCTTCCTCTGCTTCTTACTTTTTCTCTCTTATCGTAGGTAAAAGAGAAGCAGCTGCTGAATTGTCAGTGTGAGTTGGCTTGACTCCTTGCTTCCTCTGAATGTGATTGATGTAGTGACGGTAAACTGAGGTGGATTAGCTGCAGGGCTGTTTCTAGCTTGGTTGGGGCCCGAAGCAAGGTCCTCTTTTGGGGGGCCCTAGTTTGTCAAAATACAATGATCTTAAATCCTTCAGATGGTCGACTAAGATGCCACAATTTATTAAACGTCATGAGCAAAATAGTCTAAGGTTATAATTAGATATCTAAGTTGAGTCACTGAGGTAAATTAAACTGATTTTTTTTTTAAAATACAATAGAAGAGAGAAAAATCTTCTATATGTCAAATAAAAATTAGGGCTGTCAAAATAAATCCACAGCAAAACTATAATTTATCTGATTAAACACTTTAATAATTTGAGTAATTATGGTTAAATATTCATTTTTAATCTATATTAATTACGTTTCATTTTTCATGAGCAAAAAAAGGAAAATATCTGTAGTGAACAAGATAGGTCTAGTGCTAGCAGAATCCCCAACTAATGTTAATGTGGTATTTTAATGTAGAAGTTCTTCAGTGACAAGAAAACTTTGTCAGTCACCTGTTCTGTGTCTGTTAGGGTTTTTTTTTTACTAAAATTTCCCCCCAAATATATAAAAATGCTACAATACACGAAAATTCAGCCACAAAGAAAGATAGATAGATAGATAGATAGATAGATAGATAGATAGATAGATAGATAGATAGATAGATAGATAGATAGATAGATAGATAGATAGATAGATAGATAGATAGATAGATAGATAGATAGATAGATAGATAGATAGATAGATAGATAGATAGATAGATAGAATCACATTCATAAGTTAAAAATGTCAAACAGGATATCATTAAATAAGTTAAAAAGTAAGTGATGAGTGCAAAGGGCTTAAACAGACAAATGTGCAGCTCATGCAGGTACAGATGCAGATTTTATATTTTATTTTTGAAAAAAAATGTTTTTGCCTCAAAAAAGGATTTAAAGGGTTTTAAAAAATTTAACAGTTAATGAAATATATATTTTTAAAAAGACTTAAAAAGAAACTGCATGATTTTTTTTTGGGGGGGTGGGGCATTTTTCCACCAATGTGCTTTTTACACACACTTGGTGCTTTGTAAGAGCGTCTGTGGGAGGGAAACCCCAGGGTTAATGATGGGAATTTATACTTTATAGTCTGAGATAATTTCTTGCTTACCTTTTTCCCCAAGTTTAATTTATTTTCACCATTTCTCAGAAAGCCTTCGAGCCCTAAATCAGATGACTCTTTAACAGTGAATCTAACCCACGACACAGAGGTTTATAACGAAGCCACAGGTAGATTTGTTTGACTTTTCTCCTGTGTATAAACCCACTGTCTTTACCAGAGTCATAACAGTCATCGGTCACCCCCCACCTCACTACCCCCTCCCCAGTCATAACATATCCCCTGTTGTGGTGTTCCATCCTCACTCCCATATATGTGTTCTAATCTGCATGCAGGTTCATGTTGTGCTGACCATTAAGTTAACTGTCTGTGATGATCCTCTTTACACTGACATGCTAGTGCAATGTCTGTATGTGTTTTGATAGTTTCAGCTCTATTACATCTATATTGTGTTTTCTAATTTATTAATATTGTAAAGGCTGAAAAACAAAGTAGAGTAGCTGTTGTAGAAAGTAAAATCACTGAGTTGAAAGCTGTTTTTTTGTAGGAAGATTCTGCTTAAAGGTCCAGTGTGTACGATTTAGGGACTAGATAAAATAAATATTTACCGATACATGTGGTTTTTGCAGGAAAATTGCAATTAAATAACTGCATTGTACAACAACATGTTCTGAAATATTTTACTACAGTTAGGTTTTGGTGTGGTTGTTGTCAGTTCTGGTATGTCGATATCTGTTTTAATATTCAACATCTGCATTTTTTTTGGTGAAAATTTGCTTAGTTTTTACAATTCTATAATACAATACATATCTACTAAAATGAAATGAAGACTATACAATTAAAAAAATGAATTCATCTTCTATTTCACTGTACAATAAAATGTTCTGACATGTTTTTTAACATTTAGGATTTGTTGTGGTTTTACTCAGTTCTGGTATGTAGAATTCAAATGTGATATCAAATGTTAAAATTCAACATGTAGAATTTTTTATTTATGAAAATCAGTTTAGTTTTTACAATTCTATAATACAATACATATATATATATATATATATATATATATATATATATATATATATATATATATATATATATATACTAAAATACAGTCTAACATACAATAGCAAGTAATAAGTGTAAACCAGTGGTTGTCAAATCCAGTTCTCAAGGACCAGTATCCTGTGTGTTTTAGCTATTTCCTTCTTCCATCACACCTGGAAGACATTACATCATTGTCAGGCTTCTGGTGATGAGCTGATCATTCATTGAATCAGGTGTGATGGAAGGGGGAAATAATAAAAACCTGCAGGATCCTGGCCCGTGTGGTCTAGGATCGCTCACCTCTGATTTAGCTGGATCTTCTATGGCTGGAAGTCTATGAATCAGACACAGAACTCCAGCAGTAGTTTAGTCTTTTGGAACAAAGAGCCACCATTAGGGGTGTCCCGATCCAATCTTGATATCGGATATCAGTCCGATATCAGCCAAATGAATGAGTATCGAATTGTATCTAAAATCTCCAATATAAGCACTCTGTTAAGCAATCAATTTTTCACTTCCACATTTCTATCTATATGTGACTCTGGTTCATATTCTCAACACAGTAGTTGGCAATAATATTTTACCTTAAACTGTGCAAGACTTGTCATGCACAAGTTTCCTGTGGTTGCACACAACTGCAAAAGTTTAATGCGGCCAACCTTATTGCACATTTGAAGCAGTATCACAAAAACATCATGAGGAGTTTCACAAAACCACAGAGGCGAAGAAACTCCATCAAACAACCAATGCTGGACAAAACATTTGCAAAGCGTGACAAACTCCCACAGAACAGCAAAAAGGCACTGGCTATAACAGAAAAAAAGTCCACTTTATTGTGCTCGATGACCAGCCACTGTCAGTGGTGAGTAATGTTGGGGTTAAACGCTTAATACATAACTTCACGTGACCGCATAGCCTCGTGAGGCGTGCTGCCATTTTAAAAGGGGAAAACAGCAGTGTAGCAACACTAGACAGATAGCTCTGCAGGGATCAACTGGAGAGCTGTTTGTATAAATTACCGGCAGGTTCTTGGCAAAATTACCCCACGACGTGACCTAATATCAAGTGACCAGCCATGTACGACTATCTCGTCAAAAGCCCCGGCATATATACATGAGGAAAAAATGTGAACTTACAAGAGCCTGAATGCATATGTTTTGTTTGAGGTAGGTTACATAAATGTATTTGAACTACTTCTCTTCCCCTCACTCACCTAGCCCCCAGAACACTCCACTAATTTAGTTTTACTTCCACTTCAATTTGGGACTCCAGGGCTGACCATCATCTGGAGCCATTTTTCACCCTTTTCTGTCGGTACACTGAAAAGGACAGCTTGTTTTCCATCCAAACATGGTTATTGCACCCGAAGGCTGCACAAGATTTGGGCATTTTACACTAAGTTTTAAGCGTGCAGGACGGTGCAGTGCAGTTCATGCAGTGGTTGCTACGCTGCTGTTTTCTAGTTTTACTAGCAGAAGTGACGTCACCACAAAGCTATGCATTGAGCACCTCAAGCCTTGCTTTTCAGGGTCTTCTAATTTATTTTTTATTTATTTTATTCAACTAAACACTGCATGTAATATGTTGAAGGTTAAAATTCATGTGACCAGTTGTTTAATAATAAATGGTTCAGTTTTTCTCATACCTACTATTGCTGACAATTGTTCTGAGTAACATTTGATGAAGCCTTTTCCAATATTCCGCACTACAAAATAAGTAATAAAAGTATGTATGATTCATGCTGATATCATATCAGATCAATATCAGTATCGGCCAAAGCTCAAGGCTTCAATATCGGTATAGTATCAGAAATGAAAAAGTTTTATCAGGACAACCCCAGCCTCCATCTTACTTCCATGCTGGTGGGATTAAAACCATGTTCATCCCACACATTAGACAGATTTTCTGGAAAAATTCTAAAAGATAGTAAAGGAAATGAACTTTTAGAGAGAAATTTCAGTCAAATTTACATAAAATGCACAGACACAAATTTAAAATTTTCTCAAAATCTACTGGTATAAGAATTAAAAAAACTAATTTTTGAAATCCACATCAAATTCTGGTTGAGATACACATGTCAGTACTTGTACAGTGTTATTTTAATCGATTAGAATGGATGAACTAATTCCTCATTTCAGCTCTAATCAGCAACTTCACATCTGGATGTCACTAAATATGATCCACTGGACCTTTAAGTAATAAATGCATTATAGTTTGTGTTTGCTGTTGGTTGTCAATTCAAACTGCTCAGATGTTCATTATCATTTTCTTCCAGACGCAGTGCTGCGCTATGACGGCATGGAGGGGAGAGTGACCAATGGGACGCGAGATAGCATGGCGTCACTTCCTGCTGACATCAGCAACAGGAGCAGCTACAGTATCCCAGCAACAGTGTAGAGACAACCTGACAGTAGGAGGGACTCAAATTCAGTTTTTACAAAATAGACAAAAAAAACTGTTGAAGGAAAAGAAACACTAAAGAAAAAAATGAAAAAGAAAAGAGGAAAAAAAAAAAAAAAAACGGGAAAGGATTTTAATCCTGTTTGGGATGGAAGTGTTTCAGGATCTGGACATTTTCATGACTGATGAGTTTTTTTATGCTGAAATGGAGGGGCATGTTATGACGAGTTATGCGAATGGTGACCCCCCCGCTGCTCCCTCTCCCCTCCTCCTGCAAATCTTGGTGTCATTTTATTCATTCGTGCCTTATATTGCATCCTTTGTTCCTTGCTTCAGTGTGATTGCATGTCTTGTTATTGTTGCATCTGCTGTGTCTGTCCAATGTGGTTGCTTAACAGGGCCGTTTCTAGCTATAGGCGAACTAGGCGAATGCTTAGGGGGTCCCAAAGCTTCACATTCAGCTTCATCTGAGGAGAATTAAAATGTTGCTATTTCATGTGTTTGTTACATCCCTTATATACTTAAAATTAAGTAAAGAAAAGATTTTAGAGCGCCAGGTGGGACATAATTAAATAAATAAATAGATATTGTGAATTAATTAAATGTGTCATAAATTTTTATAAATTGGACATGCATGCATTAAATAAATGGATACATATATCAATAATTATTTAAATGTCTCATGAATTAATTCAAATAACAGTATAAGCACACATAATTAGATGCATACATAATTAGATATGGTTACATTGCTGTTTTAATTAATTAATGAAACATTTAATGAATTCATGATACATATATTTTATGTCTATATTTCCCATTTTAATTACTTCATGACACATTTATTTCAATCATTATATATGTATGTATTTATCTCATTTTGTCCCTCCTGGTACTCCATAATAAATAAAATATACTGCAATATTTAGCTGTTTGTGTGGCATCATTATGTCATATTCATTGAACCACATGTGTGACAATGCGGTTCAATGATTGACATAGCGGGTCAATGACAGTACACAATAAGAGTGTTAAACAAAACAAACACTGTAATGACATCATGAAGAAGTTATCTCAATTGTTCTTGTATTTGCTTATTGAAAGTAAAAAAAAATGTATGAGCACCCATAATCAGTTTTATTTATTGACCTGTAGAGAGTTGTTGTTTTCATTGTTTTATAGTTTATTATCGGTTTAATTTGTCTGAGATTTTGAATTTTAACCGTAGCCTATTTTGTTAATTATGTCTAATAAATTGTGGCATCTTAGTGGAACATCTAAAAGGTTTACGAATTTCTTCATCGTTATTTGATAAACTCGGGACCCCCAAACAGCATCTTGCTTAGGGCCCTCATAAAGCTAGAAACGGCCCTGTTACTTAAATTGATTTGGTCCAGTTGTTTATACATTTAATCATAAGAAGTGTGTGTATATATTTTTGGTTGATCCCTCTGTTTGAAAGAGACACTTGTAGAATAAAGATGCTGGTTTTATTTTAGGGTTTACTGGTGTCATTTTCCTCCAGTTAGTGGATATTATTAGAGATGTCCCGATCAGACTTTTTGGCCACCGAGTTCGAGTCCTTTTGAGTGATCAGCTGATACCAAGTCCTGATCCGATACTTCTGTAATACATTAAAATAATGTAGACTGACTAAACGAATCCAGGATGTGGTTTTGTATTATACACCTTATTTTTATTAAACACTTATAAATGTAGTATTTCTGTGAGCTAGCTTGTTGTTGTCGTCTACTTTAAAAAACTTCCACACAGCAGACATTTGGTGTTCTGCTATCGTATTTTGCTGCTTTTTCCATCTAAAACAATCGTGTCCAGTAGTGATGTGCGGTTAGGGGGTTTTACAGAAATCCGCCCCGCCCAAACCCAAGACGTGGCTAGGCCCGCCCCGCCCAACCCGCATGATGTCACGTATCGATAAACCCAACCCGCCCGCTATCAACCCACGAGCTTAAATTTGGCTCTAAACTCACATAGTACATTCGCAGCATCTTTACCTTGCGCTTCTAATGTTAAAAGTCATGAAGCATAATTTTTGCCTCCTTTCTAACGTCTCAATATGCACTCCAGCACATAAAATAGACTCCACCCACATCATCACTCTATAAAGCCAACACATACGTTTCCGTACAACCTTCGCATCGCCTGTTTTAATCTTCTCCCTGATCAAGTCCGCCATTTTCACTCTTATCTCTGAGTGTTCAGGGAGATTTGGCGCTAATAACAAATAACAAAAAGTTGGGATAAAAAAGCATTCAAAACAGGAACTGACGGGCTTGCACATGCGCGAGCCGAGCACGCACACACACACACACACACACACACACACACACACACACACACACCTCAGCGGGTATTGATCGTCCCTGACCCGCCCCACCCGCATCCGCAATACGTATTAATACTGCGACCCAGCCCGCCCGACTCGCGGGTCACCTTCGGATATCCGCTGGCCAGTGGGTAGCCTGCGCAACACTAGTGTCCAGGCATGAACCTTGTGCATGCGTTGTTTCTGTGCGGAATTCAGATCAATGACAGTTTGGTTCAGTCGCTCTCACTCTGTATTACCACAACACTGTAAAAAACACTAAAAAAGTTTTACTGTTACCATGAAATATGATAAATCTAACAAATATTGGCAGCACCTGACTATAAACCACACCCACTTAACTATAAACCACTCCCACCTGACCATAAGTCACACCCACTTCTCATGCTGCCGTCTCCAGCATCTCACCATTGGTTCAGTGATGATCATTAGCCTGTAAAACATAAATTATCAGCTTCATTGTTTGAGCCGTGAGTTCAGTGTTAGAAAAAAGTGGTGGCTTATAGACCAGAAATAACTATAACTATATATATATATATATATATATATATATATTTCTGATCAGGACATAATAAAGGATTTGATCAAGTCTAAAATCACGTGATCAGCCCTTGATTTCCAGTCACGTGATTGGATCGGGACATCCCTAGCTATTATGTTGCCTTTGACGACAAATTCAGTCACGATTTATTGATTTGTATATGTGTTATTATTAATATTGTTGTTATTGTATGTTATATTATACACTCTATGATGCTTCCATTACCAGCCCAGGGTCAAGACACAAGTACCATGGAGCTGCTTTATTTCCTAACAAGGAATTATTCACAACAGAGACTTCCTTGAAAACTTGAAACAATAGAAGAAACTTCCTACAAAGCATGTTGGGGGCGGCCTTGATAAAACTGCTGTGGTTGGGGTGGGCGGGGCTTATTTTGTTTGAATGCATACAGCAGGTGGAGGAAATGAATCCCACAAGCATCGCTTTAGCCCGCAGTGAGATTACAGAACCGATTGGGAAGTTGTTTTTGCCAGACATTATTGTGCAGCCGCTGCTGAATTAACAACCTATTGTGCACAAGGTCACAGAAGATTTGTCTGTACCCGCAAGGAAAACAGTTATTCTGCTGTTGGTATTTTAAGAGCAATTCTGCTTTCTCTGTAGGCAACGATATGGTGATGTGTCACAGGAAAAGTTTACAGGGACCTTTGGCTTCACTTAGCATGCTAGCTACAATTAGCTGCCTAGAAGTTAGCTTATATTTTAGAAATGCCAAAAACAAGATTTATATTCTTCATATATATATATATATATATATATATATATATATATATATATATATATATATATATATATATATATATAACCTTTACATCTTAGAAACTGATGTAAAATTCCTATTTACTTCAATTATGAAGGGTGGTAACAGTAGTTGCTTTTCTATTGACCCTCAAATTACACAAATATAACATGCATAAACATTTACTGAATGAAAAAATGACAATTTCAACAAAACCCAATTTTTTCAATTACGTTTTTGCGTTTTACAGGTGTAGGACAAATGGCATATTACACAAAACTACAAGTGAATTAAAAAAAACTGATGTTGACAAGAGCAGAAGAAGAGTTTACACAGTTTAAACATGGTGCAGAATAATTTTAGCAGAACCACATAATTTTAGTTTAGTAGGAAATAGAAGAGGAATGTAGAATAATATTGAATATATCTGTAAAACAACAGGATATTTACATCCATCTCTGTGTTTATAGAGTTGACTTCTCATGTCATCTCGTGATAATAAATAAACAAATCATCGTATTTGTGATTTAATGGAAAAATAGACATTATGTACTTGAGTATTTTTTAATTTCGCAAATATTGTGAATATATCCAATGGAAAACTGACTTTGTTTAGAATAAATCAGGTTTGCTATCGCAATTTGGGCAATGTTTCCACTGTAGATCAAAATGAACTGAATAGAAAAGCTGAGTTTGAACTTGTATTAGTTAGCAAATATATCTGACTGTGGTATAAAATTAATATTTCCTCAACTACAAAAAAAAAATACAAACAATCGGTGTATAATGGCAGCTCTACGACTGTAGGTGAGACTAAGTGGGATACAGAGTTATAGTCTATAACTTCACTTGTACATGTCACCCCATAGCAAATGCTGAATGTATCCAGAAGAATTTATTTCTGTAATGTATTATTTTACAGTTATATGCCCTAAGGTATGCTTTTTTTTTATTAGCATTTGTATTATTATTATTATTATTATTATTATTATTATTATTATTATTATTATTATTATTATTATTATTATTATTATGGCAGAATTTTTACATGTATTGTCTGATATAGATGTTTTGTGTCTCTCTTTGTGTCTCACAGTGAAGGTGAACAGAACAGACAGTGTGTGGAGTGAACGGCCTCCTGCAGGTGAGCTGAGATTAACAACATTTTATGACCCCCCCCCCCCCCCCCCCCCCAAAAAAAGGGAGAAGTTTTGATTTATTTTTTTAATGTCTGTTTGTCACTAACTTTGTACAAAAATTACTGAAACAATTTCCATGACATTTTCAAAAAAGATGTGAAGTGGTACAGAATAGATCCCATTGATTTGAATGATTTATTTCGAACATGTGCAAAGTGCAACAATAATCAATACAACAATAATCAATACAACAATAATAATAATAATAACAATAATACTACACAATGACATGTCCGAAAAGGAGTAGGATGAAGCATAAGCCATTGAAATTTTGGTGAATGTAGGTCAAACGTCAAGGTCACCAAAAATGTTTTTTCACAATAATCAGAGATAGGACAAATCAGGCATTTCTTTTTCATTCCTGTTTGCTCAGTTTTACATAGAGGTTCTTTTTGCTTTCACTGTTGATGTGCATTAACATCAGAACCTTGAAGGATAAACCTCAGACCTTCCTGGCTCTGGCGGCCATGGCCACTGCAACACACTGGTGGTTCAATTCAATTCAGTGTTATTTATAGAGCCCCGAATCACAACAATGTCGCCTCACAGAGTTTACAGGACAGAACCACAGAAATAGATGAAGTCCCAAGCACCCCCTGTCCTTAGACCAGCAAGAAAATACTCCAACACCCAGTGGGAAGAAATAAGAAATCTTGAGGAGAATCACACTGAAGGAGAGATCCACTCCCATGGACGGACAGGCTATAGATCACAGGTGTCAAACTCCAGTCCTCGAGGGACGGTGTCCTGCATGTTTTAGATATTTTCCTCTTCCATGTGATTCAGTTTAACCCTTTAACTCCTGAGAACTAACAAAATAACTGGTAACATGAGCAAAGTAAGACACAAATGGTAGAAAATCAAAGGAAAATACTACAATACAATTTTTTTTTTAAAAATAAACAAAATGAGCAACAAAAACTAATACATATTTACAAAATGACAAATAATGTGGAAAATTTTGAAAAAAAAATTACTAAAGAAGAAAACTACTATTGAAATTTGGTCCCAACAATTTTAATTTTGCCTTTAAAAATGTTTAAATAAAATAAAAAAACTCTTGCTTTTTGGCACCCTTTCCATGCACAAAACTAAAAGGAAAATAGTTCAATTTTTCTGAATATTTAAACAAAATCATCAATTCAGAATGCATCAACGCTGACACTTAAAGAGTTAATAATCAGCTCCTCATCAGACTGATAATGATTTAATGGCCTCCAGGTGTAATGGAAGAGGGAAACATCTAAGACATGCAGGACACCGGCCCTTGAGGACCGCACTTTGACACCCCTGCTATAGATGAACAACCATTTGTACATGAAAGTAAGGGGGGGGCAGGTCCATCCATCCAGTGGTTTGGCCGTCCTTCACTGGTCAGGGCGTGTTGACGGTGTTGGGGTGGTGCCAACCTGGTGTGGGCGGCTCCCTGCGATAGCGCCACCTCCCTTTGGTTTGTGACCCCCCACCCCAATGCTCAGCCTGTTTCTTTTGTGTCTTTTATTACTTAGATGTATGTGTGTGTGTGTGTGTGTGTGTGTGTGTTGGGGGTGTATTGTTTTATTAGTAAAGCATTTTGTGCTACATTTTATTGTATGAAAATTGCTTCATAAATAATGATTGATTGAAATCAGGTAAAATATTTGCGGGGGGGGGGGGTATTGTGCCTGGAACCACTTATTCAAAAGTGGACTGATTCCTGTCAGAACCATGTGAACTTAATTTTAGACCTTGAAAAATGTCCTTTGGTAAAATACAATTCAAGGTTGAAAACTAAAGACAATGCTTTGTGTTTAAGGCGTTGTGCTGTTGTTGTTTAAGGGTGGCTATGGCTCAATTTGTAGAGCACGTCGTTGAGTAACTGAAGGGTTGGTGGTTCGAATCCCGCTCTGTCATAGTCAGTCCGTTGTGACTAGGGGTGTAAATCAGAGCCATCATGACGATTCGATTCGATTCGATTTCTCAAGGCTTCGATTCGATTCGATTCGATTTTTTTTTCGATACTTAAAAATGCCCCACGATTCGATTCGATTCGATTTTTTTTCGATACTTAAAAATGCCCCACGATTCGATTCAATTTGATTTTTTTTTTTTTTACTTAACAGGCTGGGCTATTTCAAATTTGAATAAATCAACGGAAGCTGTAATATCACATTTTTTATTTCAGAAAAAAATATTGAAGAGCCTTTCTTTAGCTTCTTTACAAGAACTTCTGTAAAAGAACTTTACAAAACCAGTGCAATGGCCACAAAAGTGCAAAAAAAAAAAACTATAACCAAAAATAAAACATAGGGCTATGCTTCCTTTACTATAAATATAAATAAAATACTTCAGTCAGTGTAATAAGACAGAAAAAGTAGCCCTATACTTCCTTCAATATAAAATAAAATGCACAAGTTCTGCAGATACTTAGGGGTGTAAAAAAAAATTGTGTACATCTCATTCAACAAAAAACACACATACTGAAGGGCCTTTCTTTAGCCTTACATGTAAAAATATGTCACAAAATCAGTGCAATGACCGCAAAAGTGCACTACCTGCAAAATTTAACAAAAAAAAGGTCACTGCAAAATAAAACATTCTCCAATAATGCCTCTGTTGGATACTGAAGGGTGTAACAAAAAGAACAGTTCAGTTAAGTCCAGCCCGACATTCTTTACATATCACCACATCCTTGATTAATTGTTTTCCAGTTTTGCGGAAGCCGAAATACTTCCACACGAACGACTTTAAACTTTCGGGAGTGTGCAAGTCTGCATCTTTCTCCGCCATTTCTGTATCTGCCTCTCGAATGTTTAGGTGACTGACTACCTGTGTCAAAGAGGTGTGTGCGCTGAAAGAGGGTAAGGGAAGCGAAGTAAGCGGAGACAAAATAGGATACCGCCACCCGCAGCATGGAGTGAGAATTACGCCTTAGAGCAGATAAACGGGAGGTAAAATGCATACATGGATCGATACTCTTGCGAACGTGTCGATGCATCGGATCGTCAACTGTCGGATCGATTAATCGATACAAATCGATTTTTATTTACACCACTAGTTGTGACACCTCACGCTCCTTGCCTTCTCTATGTTTGGTGGTGGCAGGTGTAAAATAGCTGCCCCAGGGCAACTGTGGCTACAAATGTAGTTTAGCACCACCAGAGCGTGCATGTGAGAGTGAATGAATAATGGGTCACTAATGTGAAGCGCTTTGAGTGGCCTAAAAAGCACTATATAAATCCAATTCATTATTACTGTTGTGAAGTCAAACATGAAATGGACAAAAGACAAGAGCTGTTGCTGCAGAAAGGTCAACCTGTACTAAAGTTTCTGTTATTTGTGATGCAGACAATGATGAGGAGACCAGCATGGTGTCCCATGAGCTGGATGTGGAGTACACGGAGGTGGTCCATCCCCGATCAGCAGATCCTACTAGAGGTAAACAGTTTCTACAGGGGGGGGGGGGGGGCGTGCTACACTGCATGTTTGAGATAATTCCCTCTTCCAGAACATCTGATTTAATTAACCCTTGCATGCATGAATTACAATATTTTTATTATGCTTTAAACATGAAAAAAATATGTTAAGGAAGTGTTTTTAATTAATCAACTATTCATGAAGTAACAAAAATGTCCACTCAACCAGACACATGTTTCATTTCTAAAGCAAAGAAACATGAATTTCAAAATGAACTACCAGAAAGTGCAAATAGTGAAAATAAATGTTTTTAAATGCACATAACTTCACCAATCAGTGTTTACACTGTTTAAACTTTACACGTGACATTATAGTATCACTTGGAACCTCAGTGGAAACGATACCATAAATCTAGTACTTGGTACCATGGGACCAGATCATGGAAACAAACCAATGAAATATATTGATTTACATACTATCTGTTGATATATGTACATTTCACCTCTAAAATTGAATTACAGTACAGAAATGCACACACACACACACACACACACACACACAAAAGATTAGTGGGCTATTATGCTAATAGTATAGCAGGACTGATTTAGCTGTAACCAACCTGGGATTTAACAAATATCGGAATAAGCTAAAAAAAATAATAATAAATTGAGTTAAACTTAATTTTGCTCACAGATATTGAAGAAAATCAAATTAGTAGCACTGCCATAATTGTATACAACATGATTATTTAAATAGAAGTAAAATAAATTGGGGAAAAAAACAGTAAATGCTAAATTAAGTGTAGATAATTAATTTGACTATAGCTATAGCACATGCAAGAGATATATTATTTTGTATGTTGCATATGTGAGACAGTAGGCGTTAAACTGAACCCTTTAAGGTTTTTCCATAAACTCCTCATAAATGGGTCTTAATCACTTAACGCCTGAATTTAAAGTTTAAAAAAAACAAATGCTGAATTAAGTGGAGATAATTAATTTGACTTTAATTAGCACATACAATAGATGTCTTTGGCACGTTGCATATTTGCAACAGTAGGGGTTAAGGGGATAAAATGAGGATAATTAAAGTAAAACTAATCATCTAAAAATGAACTGAAAACACAACCAAGTTGCAGCAACTTGAAGATAAGTGGAAATTGTTAGTTCATTTAAATCGAACCAGGGTGTTATTTTTTTACAGTGTAGTCTTATTTTCTGAGTGTCTTTCATGTTCCTCTTCCTAACTCCTCACCAAGAGCATTTTTCTCTGTGTCGTGTACATTCCTTTACTGTTGATAAGGTGGGCCAACACTTCCTGGGAGGGGCCTAATTGTCCATCATTAAAGCATCTACAGGTCGTTCTAACTGCTGGGGTTTTCACAAACACTGCCGACATTATAAACAGGAAGGGTTGAACTAATTACTGGGTTGGTTCATGATACTGGAGCTCTTCTCTGTTATGATCCTGTGCCAGAGACCGGACATGCCAGTTACCCACTGGAACAATCACCCGCCTTTTTTCAGTTTCAGCAGAGGTGATAAAAGTACTTACATTCTGTACTTAAGTAGAAGTACAGGTACATGTGTACCAATTCAACTCCTTTACTAAAGTAAAAGTAAAACAGTGGAACTTCTGTATCGTTATAAATTAAAATTGCATTTTTTTTGCCAAACAATACTTATGGTTTTTTTTTTATTTAACCAGATGGATCAATTGAGAACCAATTCTTACAATAATGAACTGGCCATGAGAGACAGAGGACTATGAACATGTTCAATAAAAACACATCACACATTACTATAAAAGATGGGGACACAAACAATACAAAGACAATACATATTTAACCATGAAAAATATTTTTTAAAGTTTCAAAAGTATCCAAAATTAAAGCCCTTAAAAGTACGTTACTATGTAGACAGATCACAGTCCTCAATTTAGGAAAAACAGAAAAAAGTCACAATTTAGGTAAAAAGTCACCATTATGTAATTTTTTAAAAAGTCAAATGAGAGGTAAACAATATGGCATGAGGAGGAAGTGAAGAGAGAGAATCAGATGCTTGGTGTTTTAAAGGGAAACAGATTTAATGACAAACAGAATCAAACTGAAGACTGAGAATAAACAAGAACACCAAACAAAACCTGGGGGTAGATCAGCCAGAGTGTGTAGTGATAAAAGAAATGTGCAGGTTATAGTGAGGCGAGTTCTGACAGAATGTCCATGTTATGAAGAAAGACAACTGAGTGGTCTCACATCAGCAACTGCAAGCTTCACTGCTTAAATAGCTGCAGATTAGCAACGACTTGCAGCTGCACGGTGCGGGCCAGGTGAAGATGATGAGAACTGGGGGAAAAGTCGTTACACAACATGCATAATTGTGAGACCTAAATTATGAGATGGTCATAAATATGAGATAAAAAAAATGCATTATTGTGAGAAACAGAGTCAAAATTATGACAAAATGTTAAATATGTATGAGATCAAAAATGCATAATTATGAGAAAAAGAATACAGATATTCTGAGATTTTAAAAAAAATCTGAATCATGACATAAAAAGTCAAAAGTATGAGATAAAGTCATAAATATGATGAGGAAAAATACTCAGAATTATGAGATAAAAGGACACAGTCATGAGATAAAGTCATAATTGTGATATATAAAACCACAGTTTCTTTCCTCCATTAGTTTTCCCTCTGAAGTGATTTATTCTTTGTACTGTAATAATGTTAACACTGTATATATATATATATATATATATATATATATATATATATATATATATAAGTATAAAGTACAGATATTTCTGAACAAATGTAGGGAGAAAAGTAAAAAGTTGCCAGAAAAAGAAATGGTCAATAAAGTATACATACCTAAAATATCTACTTAAGTGCAGTAACTTCTATGTTCTTCCCACCACTGAATTTCAGTCATTGTCAAATCAAATAGATATATCCATTTACAGTTGAAGTGTAAACTTTGCTTTTTGACGCCCATGTTGTTTCTTGTATTAACAGTTCCAGTGAGAAAAGGCACAGACACAGTGTACAGTGAGCTCCAAAACTCTCCACATGGTAAGTTCATATGACCTTTAGTTGAACCAGGCATTAAAATGAACAAGAAACTGATGAAAACAATAATAATTGTTTCTTCTACTGTAGATAACACTGTTCCTGAAGCATTTTACTTGTAGATCAGTGTAATTAGGAACATGCTACATACTTATGTGTCCAAAACTGGATCTCAAATACACCAACAGTACTCCTAGCAGGTTTACCACAAAGCAGTGTATGTAATAAAATAAGGCATGTCATACAGAAAACCTGAAGAAAAGTATGGTATTATAACAAGTGTGCTGGCAAGAATGTGGATCATTTCTAATAACACTGTTCTACGAGTAAAATACTTCTGGAATAAAACTCATGAAATGATCTCACACATGTGTTAGTGATAAAGAAAACTCAAGTGTTAAATGCTGGTTGGATCAAGATCAGTCTGGGGTCAAAATGGGAAATTTTTAGAATTAACAAGAGAATAGGTTTTAGTCCAAATGAATATTGGTCTCAGATCTACTTCAAAAAACTGTCTGCACATTATGATCCATTCACTTTACAGCTTCTTTCTAGTGGAATATTTACTAATCTATTGTGTGTGTGTGTGTGTGTGTGTATATATATATATATATATATATATATATATATATATATATATATATATACACATGTACACAGAGAGAGAGAGAGAGAGAGAGAGAGAGAGAGAGGGAGGGAGGGAGAGGGAGGGAGGGAGGGAGGGAGAGAGAGAGAGAGAGAAGGACTGTACTTCCTCCAGCATTCTAGCTCCTAGGGCAGCTTAGACTGAACTGTGACTTCAGTCTGTTTTTAACTAACCTGACCATAGGCTTTCTCAAACAGGAATGTTTTCAACCTAATTTTAAATGTAAGAGACTCTCAGTAACCATGGGGTAACTAAAGGCTCTAGCTCCTACTGTACTTTTACAGACCGTGGGAACTTTCAATAAACCTGCATTCTGAGAACGAAGAGTTCTATTGGGCTGGTACGGAACCAGATCATCTTTAAGATAAGAGGGGCCCATACCATTAATGGCTTTATATGTAAGGAGGAGGATTTTAATTTAATTCTAAACTCAACTGGTAGTGAGTAGTGCATTACGTACAGTACATTTGTCTTATATTTACAGCCTGTGACACTGGCCTTTAAAGAAAAAACATCCTTTTAGTGCACTGTGCTGCTCTTAAAGGCACTTCTGAATGAATCTATCTTTTATTTCCAATGTGAAAGCAGAGTTTACTCAGGCAGTTCTACAACCATAACTACATCCTGTTACTGCTGGCAGGAACTTCCTGTTATTAGAACAGGAGTCAAACACTCAGCGTGTCCATCAAGCGCTTCTCTCACTCGCTATAATCATCCAAACGTATCGCTGCCATCTTGGCCAAGTCTGCCCTGAAAAATAAATACACTAACACTATATAATAATGAGTACACACTATGATGCGTTAGTTATGGATTAACAAATACACACTTTATTATTTATAAAGCACATTTTATGATGTGAATACTCATTATTATACGGTTTATAAACAGAGTTATAAATGGTTTACTCAACATTAGTTAAGGATTATCAAATACTGAATTCATCATTTTAAAGCATTCATCATTTTAAAGACTTGAATACTCATTAGTATATGGTTTATAAGCACAGTTTAAATATTTTACTATTGTATGTTTCTCACATGTACTAATGCTTAGTGAGTATTTTAGGATTTTATACTAATTCACAGATTCCTTTTCCAATAGATGTCCTATAAATAATTATTAATACAAGAATTCATTATTTACTACTAATTATTTAAGTATATGGTGTAAGATCATCTAATGTGTGTTCTATATCTGTTATATAAAGTATTTACAAATGAGATTTAAAGGTTGGAAATGTCTGAAGAGTAATTCTAACAAAGGAAAGACACCGCTCATGAGATTATCAAACAAACTGTATTAACAAAGGAGTAGCCACTTCCTGTCAAAAACCTGCTTTATAGATTATCAGGATTTCTCAATGTTTAACTAATGCTTCATAATGGGTACTTATTATAAAGTATTACCCAAAATCTTCCATGTCGCCTCGTGGATAAAAACCAGAAGTGACAAGTCTGGGAGTCACTCTAGACTCAGACTTAAACTTTAAGTCCCACGTAAAGAAACATAGCCAAGGTAATACCAATTATAAATCAAAAGGACGCTGAAAAACTGGTCCATGCTTTTATCTCCAGCAGACTGGACGACTGTAATGCACTCTTCACAGTCCTCCTAAAAAGCACCACAGACAGACTTCAGCTGATCCAGAATTCTGCAGCTCAGTTACTAACCAGAACCAATGAGACAGAGCACATTACTCCAGTGTTAGTTTCCCTGCACTGGTTACCGGTAACCTACAGAAAAGATTTTAAAATACTACTCCTCACTTATTAAGCCTTAAATGGAACAGGACCCAGTTACATTTTAAACTCACTGACCAGTTATGTCCAAACTAGAACACTAAGGTCGTCCAACGCAGGCTTATTAGTGACTCCCAGATATATGACAAAGACAATTGGGCCTTTGTTAACTATGGACCAAAGTTATGGAATACAATCCCAAAAGACATCAGGGAAGTCAGTTCACTGAGTATATTTAAAACTAAATTAAAAACATTTTTATTTCTATCAGCCTTTGAAGAGAGATAAAGAATGGGGTCACAATTCTGTGACCCCATTCTTTACATTCTTTCCTTATAGTTTGTGCGTAATCCAATCTTAATGTATTTCTGATTTATTCTATTGAAATTGTATAATGTATTTATAATCAGTTTATCTGTACTCTTGTCATTTTATTCTTATTTATTGAAATTTTATAATGCATGTATAATCAGTTTATCTTGTACTTTCGTAATTTTATAATTTTGTGCAATCAAATTTTAATGTATTTTTTATTTCACCATGTCTTAAAATTGTATTTTAATTTTTAATCAATGTGAAGCACTTTGGGCTAGTGTTTGTATGAAAGGTGCTATACAAATAAACCTTATTATTATTATTATTATTATTATTATTATTATTATTATTATTATTATTATTATTATTATTATTATTATTATTATTATTATTATTATTATTATTATTATTATTATTATTATTATTATTATTATTATTATTATTATTTCTGTCGGACTAACCTGGTTAAATAAAGCTTAAAAAAGTAGTGCCAGGCACAACATACCCCACCCCCTCCAACAGATTTTAGCTTTTAATGGACATCTTCCTCCCAAAACATGAGGCTATGGATTTGACCTTTCAAGGTCACTCAACATCAAAAGGTCATGACACCATTTTAGAGTTTACATATAGTTTCCTATCTGTCAGCAATAGTAACTAAGTACTTATCACCATTATTTTGGGGGGTTACGACCATTTAAAATCATATGACCTTGGTTTTAATCTTTGAAAGTCACTCAAGCTCAAAGGTCATGATGACATTTTGAAGGCCATGCCAGGTTTCCTATCTGTCAATAATAGCAACTAAGTCTTTATCTCTGCTCGTTTTTTATAACAATCCATTTTAGTTTTTTAGGTATTAACCCAGTGACCCCTGACCTCTCAGGTCAATAATAGGTCAAAATCTATCAAGATGCAGAATTGAAAGACCCAGCATTTTGGTAGAAGTCTGTAAGATGAATACTTCAAAATTGATATACAAAATTTAATTTGGACCTTTAATATGACCTCTGACCTTTGTCCTTCAAGGTTCTGATGTCAATGCACATCAAGAGTGAAAGCAAAACGAATCTACATGTAAAATTTAGTATACTGGAATGAAAAGGAAATTCCTGATTCCTATCTCTGATCATTGTGAAAACACATTTTTGGTGATGGTGGCTGTGACCTTTGACCTACATTCACCAAAATTTAATGGGATCTATTCTGGGCCATTACACACCTTTTTTTAAAATGTCATAATACATTCTGCATAGTAGTTTTGCGTAAAGCTGCTTACAAACAGACAGACCAACAAACAAGAGACAAATAAAAATTCAGGCTTTTTTTTTATTCCTCATTAAATACATCAGTGTGTCATAAGGGACAATGGAATCCAAAATTGTTGAGAGAAGTGTTTGTAAGAGTGAGTGACTATTGTGAATATTGTTTCAATTGACAGAAACAGGAATGTGGACTTGTTGTTTTTTCTGTCCTTAAACAAAAGCCTCTGCAGAGGAAGAAGAAATGAGTCAGCACGATCACACTCACTGTTGGAACTATCAAGTGACTAATGAATACGTCTGAGGTCAGAGGTCACACTAACATACACTCACACTGTGCTTCTTCTTCTTCACTCTACAGGTGCTGCAGACCACCATGACTATGTAAGTCATTTACAGTCTTTACAGTCCTGCTGTTACCTTTATACTCATGACACCATCCATATGTTCAGTAATGGTCTAAAAAAAATTAAAACCTTGTAAAGAGAAAGATAAAACATGAAGATTGTTTAAAAATGACAGAAGTTACAATAATAAATAAAGTGACTAGTGTACAGATAAGTTTACATCGCTCTATATATTTCTTTTTAGAAAGTATCTGCTTCAGACATTAATTATGTTAAATCTTTCATACATTAATTCACCTTATTCTCCATGGTTACATGAGCGGAACCGTCTTGTTTATTTTATGTTAGAACTTCCAGTGGTGCAGTTGAATCATTGGCGTGTCAAAAGAAGTGAGGTAAAATGAGCAGTATTATTTGTGCAGTTCATGGTTGCCACAATAATTGGAAGAAGACGGGACTGTTTGTTCAGCAGAGGTGGAAAGTAACTAAGTAAAAGTACGTCATTACTGTACTTAAGTAGATTTTATTTAGGTATCTGTACTTTAGTTTTTACTTTTACTCCCTACATTTTTACTTTACTTTTTACTTCTGTACTTTATACTCATTCTCAGAATAGACTTGTTACTTTTTCAAACTAAACAGTTGTGACCGTATGAAAAATGAGTGGAGGAAAGAAACTAAGACTTTATATATGATAGTTATATGACCCGTATCTCATACTTTTGACTTTTTATCTCATAATTTTGACTTTTTGTCTTAATGTTATGCATTTTTATTTCATATTTCTTACTTCTTTTTTTTAATCTCATTACGTTTTATCTCAGTTGTGACATTTCTTCCTTTCCTTCCTTGTCAATTGTGATTTTTTCCTAAATTTCCTGCCCATATCCACAAAACTGAGTAACTGTGACTCAATCGAACACATTATCTACACAGTGTAATATTAAATTTGTGTTATTCATTTGCATTATTATTTAAATTATATTTTATTTACTACATATTAGTTATTATATTTTATCTACTATATATTAGTCATTTACGTTTTGTCTTTCCTTGCTTGTTGTATTCCAAATGTTGGTTCCTACCTGTTTATGGTACGACACATTTAAGTGTGACACATTAAGAGAGGCGTGTGTGGCTGTTAGCCAGGAGTCTTGTGTGTGTTCTTATCGAGGGAGCTGATAATAAAACCTGCTGAACTTTCCTGCCATTTTGGATCATTCATTAGCACAGAAGATAGCAAAACATCATCAACATCAGAACTCGGATTGTAACCCGCCTTACCTACAGCCCCAGTGAGCTGAAGACCATATTTTAAGGGTTACAATAGTAACTCACTTGTAAAGGGTTCATTTTAGATACTTTTGAAACTTTTCTGATTTAATTTTCTGAATTGTTACTCCATTCATGACAATAAAAACAGTTTTACATTTTACTTTTGTACTTAATTCCAATTGAGAAATTGTACTTTTTTTTTTTTTTTTTTTTTTTTTTTTACTTTTTCTTAAGTATAAGAGTTGAATCAGTACTTTTACCAGGGTATTTTTTCACATAAGTAGCTGTACTTCTACTTAAGTACAGAATGTCAGTACTTTGAACACCTCTGCTCTTCAGTAGGGCCAACTTTTAATCTCTATCCACCTCTCCACGGTGAAGAAGACCAGCGTCTTTGGCTGAAAGCGCTTAACTTAAAAAAGCCATAAGTTTGTTCTTTTCATTTGTGGATGTCAAACCTACAACCCAACACCCTGGTATGCTTTGGTGTTTTTGAAGTTTCTCATCGAGGTACCGTCTACGCCCACAGATAAAACCACATCCCCGTATGTCACAGGAGGGCATCTCCTCATGTTGTCAACCCAGAGTGTTGTAATATTTCACCAGTACTACTATGAACTGCATTGGTTGTCTGTACTTAGGTAACATCCATCTTAAGATACTAGACACTAGCTAACAGGAACTAGCTAACCAGAAATTCCAACACAAAGTGGAAGAAAAAAGGCTGTTAAAATGAGCGGGGAGTAATAAGGTGAATAAGATTAATCAGAAAACAAATCACAAAAGTGCTGGTTAACTCATGTTTTAATATATATGTGACCCACCACCACGAAACCAGGCATAAGTGTCTGGAAATCAAAACTGAGTTATCTGTGTAGCTTGGTAGAGTGGAAACTAAGGTTTAAGATGGTGAAAAAATTATGTTTCTATCACAAGTAGAACCAAAGTTATGGTAATTTTAATATCCACATTTGGACATATTTTGAAATTTGCATTTTTTTAGATATTGTCCGTCAAAGTTTTGGACTGTTTTGGGGTAGGAAGTCCTTAGCAACGCATAATAATTTGTATACGATTGACACAAATTCTTCACAGATGTTAAAGGACACTCTGATGGACATGTCACAGAAGTTTTATATATTATAATAATAGGACAGAAGTGCGACGTATTATAATCATTTGGCTTACGCCATTGGGCAGAACATTCAATATAGGCTTTTACCTCGTACTGAACACTTGGATGTTTACCCACGGAACGGAAATTGGTTTGTTCGGCGAAAAGAGGTGGAAGTCGGCTTTGTCTTTGCTCAGCAATCCCTGAACTTTTGTCGCCGCTTAAATAATTGACTCAATAAACACCTTTATTGATTGGATTTCAATGTAATGACCACAGGAACTGAAAATAGAGGTGTTAAGGTATCGTTTTTTGATAAAATGTAAACACGAATAAGAAATCGCCTTCCAGCCTAAATTTGGCTGTAGCTCTGAACGGCTCAGCGCGACTTATGCCTGATTTCGTGGTGGCGGGTCACATATGATGGGATGATATTCAAGGACATCTGTTGGACCTCACTGTGAGAATTTAAGTGATTTATTTTTTTTTTTCAGTTTTCATCTTCAATGTCTCAGAAATTGTGCAAAAACATATTTTTTTGCAGCATGCACAGGTAGGGTGGGGGCCCCAGGGATGTCTTGCTTCGAGCTCCAAGGGACCCTAGTAACGCCCCTGCATACATATAATAAAATAGGGTATTAGATGTAAAATCTAGTGGAAAGAGATTTTAACGCTCATTGTGTACCTACCATACATGAGTGACTGGAAACTTTCCAAATTTTCTGTTCCCTGGTAACTGTAAAATACTGTAAACTATTGTAAAATATTGTACATCACATAAAGTCACACAGTCCAGTGACCAAATAACTGAGACATTCCTTATGTCTGCTGAGTGGTGTGTATCTGCTGGATGTCACTGGGTCTATGTGGGTCTGTGTGGGTCACAGCAGATATCCACAGCCAAAGGAAAACACCCGTCAAAGTTTCCAGACAAGAACAAAGGTGTTTGGGCCGGGCCTTCCTTCCCTATCAGCCGCTCACATCAGCACTGCAGCTGAGTCACTTTACCTCCAGGGTCCATCTCAGCTCTCACACACACACACACACACACACACACACACACACACACACAAACATAGACTCAGACTTACACAAGGTCATTCATACATATTGGTTTCCATGTCTTATGAATTTGTAGTCATCACTTGTAGGTAAACTAACCATAGCATAGTGAGTATAAACACATCTTTTTTTCTTCATAAAAACTACATAAAACAAAAAATACATTAAATAAAAATAATATTAAATAGTAAAATGGAATAAATAAATACATTGTATGTAAAATACATTGTATGCATATATATATATATATATATATATATATATATATATATATATATATATATATATATATATATATATATATATATATATATATATATATATATATATAAACACACTTTCAAACCTATGAAAAAAATATATGTTCCCCTTTCCCTCATGCTTTATGGGTACTTTGGGTAAAAAATTCACATATTTATAGAGAGCCACATCATTTGCATAAAGGTGTATACTGTATACTACACATTTATATTTTACTAGTGGGGTCCTACATGTATATTTAACCCTTGTGGGGACCTTAATTTTGGTCCCCACAAGGGATGGTATGACTGTGTAAACAGGTCAATGTCCCCATAAAGATAGAAATACAATCTCACACACATACACTCACCCTTAAACACCACCACACCCCAAACACTCCATTTGTCCCTACATGGTGTTGGGCAGCAGCACAACGGAAGAATGTGAAATAATGAGTAGAGGATGTGACATAACGATCTAAAAATGGGTGGTTCTTTCATCATTGTAGCATCTTGATTATAACAGATTATCTGTTTAAAGTTGAACGTGGCTCATTATTCTGTTGTGTCTCCATCTCAGGAAGCTGAGACACTGGGAAAAAAAATAACAGTTTGGTTTCTTTAAAATGATCAGATGATTTAAATTTATAAGGAGGTCTGTCAAAACATGGATTAATTCACCACCATGATTAAAAAAAAAAAACTAAATAAAAAAAAAAAAAAAAAAAAATATATATATATATATATATATATATATATATATATATATATATATATATATATTCCCTTTTTTCTTGACTCATGAAAAATTAAAGACAACTAACATAAATTAATATTAATAATAATTAATCAAAATTCATCCAAAAACAACGTTCTGATTAAATTCATTCATTTACTTAATTAGCTGTTAAAGTAATACAGAGGTGAACCCTCCATGCCAGGGGTCTTCAACTCTGGACCTTGATCCACACTGTCCTGCATGTTTTAAACATCACTCTGCACAAACACACCTGGTTCAGAGCAGTGGGTCGTTATCAGGGTTCAGCAGAGCTTGATAACGAGCTGATCATTTGAATCAGGTGTGTTGGAGCAGGGTAACGTTTAAAACATGCAGGACAGTTGAAGACCCCTGCTCTAGGACTTCAAAGTATACAGTGAAGGCCTAATAAAATATATTTATCCTCTTAATTAATTATTTAATTTAATTTAATTTTATTTTATTTTAGTCACTGAAATACTGACTTCTATAATATTGTTAGAAACTCTACTAAGTTAATAGACAGTGTTACACAGCTGGAGATGCATAGTGTTTCTTATCTTTTTTTGACTCTTCACAACATTTTCGGATCACAAATTTTAAAATCACAAAATGACCCCAGGTATCTAGGTAAAAAAAAAAACACCAACAACAACATTTGTGGCCAAATGGTTTTTAAAACTTGTTTTGTGTCTCAGATGGTTCTGATCTCTGCTCTCCGTCTCATTACTTGTATTGCAGAGTTTAAGTGCTTTGTGTTGTGTACTGAACAGGAATACAAATTAATTGTGTGTGTGTGTGTGTGTGTGTGTGTGTGTGTGTGTCTCCAGGGCTCAGTGGAGTATGCAGAGCTAAACGGTGAACAACCTGCGATCAATAACTACCATCCAGAGGTCAACAACTGCCAGGACCTGCCGGTACCAGTGGATTAGTGCATTTGCTTTAACCCCCCCCACCCCCTACACACACCCCAAGGGGAGGCTGTTTTTGTTTGTTTATTTGTTTGTCAGCAACTTTAAATAAAAATAAATACTATGAACAATATACACCTGTGGAAAAGAGGGGAACTACAGTACTGGACCAATTTCCATGAAATTTCAGTAAAGGTGTGAGATGGTCCACAATAGAACCCATTAAATTTTGGTGAGTGTAGGTCAAAGGTCAAGGTTTACCAAAAATGTGTTTTCAAAATGATCAGAGATAGCAAATCAGGAATTTTCTTTTCATTTATCTATACTCAGTTTTACATGTAACTTATTTTTGCTCTCACTGTTAATGTGCATTGACATCAGAACATTGAAGGACAAATTCTCTAGGTCAAAGGTCAAGTTGACAATAATGGTTAGAATAGAATATATATATAAACTTTATTACAGGCTCAAGGCCCACAAAGGGAACCACAATACAAACATCAATTATACAAAAACAATTCACATTCATATACATACAAACATTAAAAAAATTCATTAATTTAAAAACAATTTGAATAGAAGTGCTTTTACTGATCCCATAATTTGGAAATTGCTTCAAACAGTGAGGAGCATAAAAGACAGTGAGGTGCAATGTCATATTAAAGTGTCAGAATAACTGAATAGTGTAAAGTAAAGTAGTAAGAATTTAATTACATTGTTATTTTTTATTTACAGAAAGTGCATAGTGAAAGTGAGAAATGAGATGTCATTATGATTTATTGAAGAGTTCGACAGCTTGTGGGAGGACGGATTTCCTGAATTGTTTGTCTGACAGCAGAGTTGTAATAGTCTGTTGGGGAAAGTGCTCCACTGTCTGTCTAATGTGGAGGGGGGGGCCTTAGTGTTGTCTGTGATTGTCTTTAGTTTCCGGAGCATCCTCGTCTCCACCACAGCCTCAGACACCGGCTCTGATACTGCTGCGCCAACAAACACAAAGTTTTTTGTTTTGTTTGTTTGTTTGTCAGAAACCTTACACAAAAATTACTGAACCAATTTCATCAAACTTTTTAGCAAAGTTAAGGTCAAAGGTCACCAAAAATGTCTTTTCACAATGATCAGCAATAGGGCCAATCCTTTTCATGCTTGTATACTCAGTTTTACATATTGCTTATTTTTGCTCTCACTGTTGATGTGCACTGACATCAGAACCTTGAAGGACAAATTTGAAAACTGTAGGTCAAAGGTCACTATGAAGGTCCAAATATAATTTTGGATATAACTTTTCAACTATTCATCTTACAGTCATCCAGTGAGTGTCTTTGAATTCTGCATCTTGTGTGTATAGATGTTGACCTATTATTGACCCAAGAGGTCAGGGGTCACTGGGTCAATACCTAAAAAACTAAAATAGACTAAAAACCAATGGCGATAGAGACTTGGTTACTATTGTTGACAGATACAAAACCTGGTATGGCCTTCAAAATGGCATCATGAACTTTGACCTTGAGTGACCTTGAAAGGTCAAACTCAAGGTCACATGATTTGAAATGGTCATAACTCCAAACAGAGCGGTGATACATAGTCAGTTACTATTGTTGACAGATAGGAAACTACATCTGGGCTCCAAAATGGCATCATAACCTTTGACCTTGATTGATGTTGAAAGGTCAAATCCATAGTCTCACATTTTGAGAAGATGTTCTTTGAGAGCAAAATTTATTTATTTTTTTTTTTTTGGGGGGGGGGGGGGGGGGGTTGTTGTGCCTGGCACCGCTTGTTTTGTTTGTTTTATATCTCACAGCCTTTTCTACCCTCACGCTACATCGTCCTTCAGTGTAAAACCTGCTGAGTTATTGCTGTATATATTTGTGTTTAAATCATAATAAAGGCCTGATGCATATCTTTACTTTTAGCTTTTGGTGTTGTGTGTTTCTTATTCTCACTGATTTGCGGGAACACTCTGGCAACATCTCAGAAAAACAGAAACAAAGAAATATGATTAATGGAAAATATCTTCAGGTATATAATGTTAATCTCATAATGTATATAATTCATACATTAACTGATCCTGTACTTTTGACAAAACATATTGTAGTTGTAAGATGCTATAATAATAATAATAATAATAATAATAATAATAATAATAATAATAATAATAATGGAATGTCAATCGCACATACTGATCATCATCATAGCTCACAGAACCTATGTTTAAAAATATGCTACTATTATAACCAATAATCACCAATTTTACGAAAAAAATTAAATCTAACTTTAGTGATATGTAGAAACATTTACTGAGCAGATCAGGTTTGGTATGTTCTTGTAAAATAATATCACATCAAAAACAATGTTTCAATGCATTGGTATTTATTTATTGGTTGTCAAAATTAACCAATTAATCCATCATCATGATTAATCTGATTAAAAATGTTAAAACAATTAAATGGAACAGTTGTTGAAATTGTTGAAGGTGTTGAATAAACATGTTAATTGCACATATATTAATATTTGTGCATATTTTTGTGTTTTTTTCTGTATTTTAGAAGAGTTTTCAATTTTTCAGGACTTATTGTGCATTACTTTTTTCTTTGTGTGTGAATTTTAGTGGATTTCAGAATGTTAAGTATATTTTTTTCTCCCAATTGTTTGTGTTTCTTAATGTTTTTATGTCTTTTGTGGGAAATTTAAGTACAAAAAAACCTCCAAAACGCTGAGACAGACCAGTCAACCGACATGAAGTCTTTGCATCATGTTTAATCAAAATTAATACAAAGCAACCCTGTGAATAATCTGATTCAAAATTGTGTTCATTTGACAGCCATAATAATAATAATAATAATAATAATAATAATAATAATAATAATAATAATAATAATAATAATAATAATAATAATAATAATAATAATACACATAAAAATATAAAACTAGAAAAAAAAAAATAAACACAGATTATGAGTTCCCATCCCTTTGTCTAAATCAGCAACATGTACACACACACACACAGATATATAAAATATTATAAAGTTTTTTTCCTCCAAACACCATTTGTTCCTTTTTCCTTCACTTGTGTTTCACATACAGGTCAGAAAGTAACTGGATGAAACTTTTCTTTATATATATATATATATATATATATATATATATATATATATATATATATATATATATATATATATATATATATATATATATATATATATACATATACACAGCATTGGCTTTAGATCTATTTTTAAAAACAAGGTTGTTGGTTTTTTTTTGCTTACAAGAGCTGATGGAACCAGAAGAATCATTAACATTCAGTGAAAACACTAGTGAATAATGAATACAGGTTTAATATGAATTATACAGAGAAAACTGTCAAAACACTGGCATCAAATGACAGACAGACGGACAGTGTCCCCTGTTTATGAACAGGAACTGATGCCTTCAGGTGCAAGCAGTAAATCTGACCACCTGAGGCTTTTGTTTGTTTGTGGAAGTAGTACTTATGATACTGTACTGTACTGTATGTACTGTATAATGCCTGTTGCTCAAAAAGGAATGGGAAGAAGTGTAATTTATAGGCTCCACACCCTTTTTTAAAAACTAATAATCTAATCAATTCCTTCTTTCTGTCTATTTTCCAATAACACAAAGCATCCACACAACCTATTAATATTAATATTTTATAATATAATATATTTTAGTCCTCTACCACACAAACTTATTTACATGATCAACTATTTTAATATAAACTATACTTTTTAAATGCACTTTTAATATTCACTACAAATACAGTATTTAATTTCTATGTAAATACAAATTAATTAACCTGTTGAATAATGTTATCAAATATTGGTGTGTAGTTTCATAGTGTGTATTTTATATATGAAACAACCTGTAGTGCTATGCTCAACACACATTTTTATACAGGAAACACATTATCCAATACACATTAAAAGAACAAAACAGTAAAAAAAAATGTTTTCTTTGGTGGTGGGAACACACCTTTAGTTGAATATCATACTGAAAAAAATGTCAGATCAGTAACTTAAGACAGAACTGAATGTGAAACCAAATAGATTTCTGCATTTGAATTCAATAATGTTACGTCACATCCAGACATAAGGTTTTTTTTTCCATCATAAACCCTCAGTACAGAAAACTGTGGCACATAAAGTGAGTTTTAGTCTTTATTATTTGATTTAAAAGTCGCTTGTATACACCACTCCTGTGTTTCTCTAGAGCCACGGTTCTCAAACTGGGGTCCGCGGACCCCTAGGGGAACGTGGCGCATGTCCAGGGGGTACGCGAAATTATTCAGGTTTTTTTTTTTTTTTTTTTTTTTTTTTTTTTGCTGTTTTATTTTGAAATGCGGAAGTTTTATTTTGTAGCGAGTGGGTGGAAGTAACAGCGCTGTTTGACGCCAGCTTGACTAAATTGAGCCTGAGCGAGTCACAGGCTATTTTTAGCCACCCTGCAGCGAACATGGATCGATTTTTGTGTCCGCCAAGTTCCTCAAGAAGTGGTAAAAGAAATGACAATGAAAATGACAATGACAAAAACAAACGCCCTAACCCTAAAAAGGGAAAGTACATTGATAGTTATATTGAGTTTGACAATCATGGGAGACCAAAATGCATCCTGTGTCTGAAGTGCCTTGCAATGGAGGCTATGAAGCCAGACAACCTTAAGAGACACTTGGTTTTGTGTCTTTTGTTCCGTTTATTATTTTAAAATTATTTAAAATTTTTGTTTCTGAAGTGCTCATTTATATTATAATACCTGAAAATTTCACTGGTTTGCACAAAAGCACTATTAAAAAAGGTTATCATTGTTTCATAATAATCATTGTTGAAGTGTTTTTTGTTTTGTTTTTTATCATTTTCAGTATCGCGAGGATGAGGGGGGACATGGAAAAATTTCACCCCTCCAAGGGGGACCTGGGCCAAAAAAGTTTGAGAACCCCTGATCTAGAGTTCACTAGAGTTGGATGAGTCTGTTTTTTTCATGTAACATGATCTTTACAGTTTCAACCACTAGAGGTCACTACTAGACAGATAATACACACCAGTGTTTGCTGTTGGATCCATCTGCTGGTAAAACTGGTCATTTCACCACAGAACTGTCAGATTGAATGAAATAATATACAGTATTACAACATGAAAATAACAAAAAAAAAATAGTGAGGTGATGATAGTACATAGCAGAAACAAAAACATCAGAGCATGGTAGTAATCATGATGTTGACATTGGTGGGGAAATAATTCAACGACATCCTCACCAGAGACAGCGACAATAAATAAATAATAAATAAATACATGGCTAAAAGAATTAAAATAACATCTCATTTTGTTTTTGTGAACAAAAATTAAGAGACATTTGAGGAATGTTTTTTTTTATTTCTTAAGCCACATTTTGTCTGGTTTTATTGGTCATCTATAATTGCATAATATATTTAATTATAGTTATCGTCACAAGACCCATATTTACGTCTAGTTTGGTCTCGTCTTTGGCACATGATAAAGGTTTGTTGATGACAATATTTAGTCACTATAAAGCGCACTATCAATGAATTGTTTATTCTTCATATATAAAGTGCACTGGATTATAAACATATATATATATATATATATATATATATATATATATATATATATATATATATATATATATATATATATATATATATATATATATATATATAAATATACATAAAAAGTCCAAATTATTAGATAAAAAGTCAAAATTCCCAGTCACTAAATACAACCAGAATAAATCCATATATAAGATGCACTGTGGTCTTTGGAGGAAATTAAAGTATTTTAAGTGTCACCTTATAATCCAGAAAATACAGTAACCTTTTGATCCCCAATGTCAGTCTGATGAAAGATTTAAAGTACAATAAAGTAAATGTGTGTGTGTGTGTGTGTGTGTGTGTGTGTGTGTGTGTGTGTGTGTGTGTGTGTGTGTTTTATATTAGGTGTCTGCACTTTTCTTGCATTTTCAGAACAGCCTCATTTACCATAGTTTTATTAAGTAGGATTTTGATTTGTTTTATTCATGCATTTTATTCAATTAAAATTAATGACGTGACGATAATACATAGGAAAAACAAAAAACATCAGAGGAAAAGTTCAAGAAAATGAACTGAAGTTGGTATTAGTAGAAAATAATTATAAAACAACTGATAGTTTAAAATATAATTAAAGATTTAATGTACAATGAAAGTAAATATGTGTTTGTTTGTTTGTTTGTTTTGTTTGTTTGTTTGTTTTTTTGGGGGGGGGCTTATATTAGGTGTCTGTACTTTTACTTACATTTTCAGAACAGCCTTGTTTATCATCCTGTTATTTGTCGATGCACGTGTGCAGTTACATCCTCTGTAAATTCATGATTTTCTTGGATTCTTTTCTTCCTACTAACAGGTTGTTGTTGAAAAAATAATGCGACAAAATCGTAAATTTCCAGATCGTGTAACCCTGCACTCGGCAATCGACTATTTTGGACTTCCTCTTAAAGATGGCTTCTACATCCAGAAAGGTACTGGCTTGAGATAAGTAACTATGGACACACTATCTGATGACATGAAGACCTCAGGACACTTTGGTTTGTCTTTACGGACCCTCTACTTATGACCACGTACTGTAAGTGTGATGATGTTTAGAACCTTAGAAGAAGAACTGTTTCATGTCCTAATCACACATGTTTGGTTCAAAACAGCAAAATCCAAATTTCTCATTGTACTGTACGTCTGAATGGTGTGATTTTGATGTTAACTCAATGAATGTACTCCCATCATCCAAACATTGAGCTAAAATACATTTTACTCTGGATAATAGGATTATTATTTGTTTTATTTATACCATTCAAATTTACATAAAGTTATCCCATTCATGCTTTGCTTGTGTTAATCATGATATAATCTTTACAATCAGGGAGAAGTTTTCAGTGTGTCATTTGTGATCAGGGGAAGGTTTTCTATGTGTTTTGTTACAGAAATGAGAGTATCTTTGGAGGAAGTTGACCACATCTGGGGCAGGAGATTTCCAGTCATTGGTTTGAAAGCAGAAGTTCATGAAAAGGCTGCATATATGGACCAGACAATAACGATATGATGAATACATAACTGTTAGATTAAAGGGATAGTTTGGTGTTTTTCATATGAATCTGTTTTACTCTGGTGCACCCACAGTGTCCTGGTCTGGTATTGGTCAAACTGAAAGTAGTCCCGGCAGGTTTCCTGGGTTCAATAATTTAAAACGTGTTTCTTCTCAAAACAATATGTGTTCAAATTAATTATGTATTTGCATAACAAAATGATTATGGGACAAAACCTCACTCCTCATAATTGCTTGGAGCTACTTTCTCTCAATAGCGAACAATGTGTGTTGTCACTGCTAACAGCTGTGCGCCTTAGCAAACTACTTTCATCAGTTGTTCAGCAGTGTTTGCAGCTGCTACTTGCTGTTAGCAGTGACAACCACAGGTGGTAGAAGTACTCACATTCTGTACCTAAGTAGAAGTACAGCTAGTGCTGTGAAAAAATACTCTGGTAAAAGTAGAAGTACTGAGAACTCCTTTACTGAAGTAAAGGTAAAAAGTACAACTTCTTAACTGTAATAAAGTAAAATGTGAAACTGCATTTGATGTGATTTGATTTTGATTTGAATGATTTATTTCGAACATGTGCAAAGTGCAACAATAATCAATACAACAATAATAATAATAACAATGACATGTCCGAAAAGGAGTAGGATGAAACATAAGCTTTTTGTTATGGATGAAATAATGCTGATTTAAACAGGAAAAAACTGAAACATGTCAAAAATATGCAAAAATAAATCCTTTAAAATTGAGTTAGTGTGTAGTGTGTGTCATGGTACTCAATGTAACTAGGAAATCTTAAATGCATTTAAAAAAGCAAATAATAAGAATTAGGCAGAGCATCTTTAGAATGAGTTAGACATTGTGATTGAGACAGTGTCTGCCAATTCTTGTCCTCACGAGCAAATGATATTGACCTCCTGTGGGTATTTTTAAACTGACACATTTATAAGAAAAAAATAATAGCAATAATTAGTAAATGGACTGCACTTATATAGCGCTTTTCCACCTTCATGGTGCTCAAAGCGCTTTACATTGGCCTCTCATTCACCCATTCACACACACACTCATACACCAGTAGGTTTCTAAGGTCTAAGGTCAGTCCTACTGGGGGCCTAAGTCAGGGTTCAGTGTCTTGCCCATGGACACTTCGACATGTGGACAGCCAGAGCTGGGACGCGAACCGCCAACCTCTCGGTCATTGGGCGACCCACTACCAACTGAGCCACAGCTGTTGATGATAAAAACCAACTGCAAAAACTAAAGTATCAGAGGAAATTTGGTCTTAAAAAAAGAATAAAATGAGCAACAAAATGAACAAACACAGCTAAGGTAATCAATAATATTAACAAAAATGAATAATAAACCAACAAAATAGCAAGTAACATGAACAAAGTAAAACACAAATGGAACAAAATGAAAGAAATAAATAATGAAATAAAAAACAAAATGTAGAAAAATAAATATAAGTATCAAATCGAACAAAAACTAATGAATATTTACAGAATAATAAATAACATGGAAAAAGAAAGTAATAACAAATTTTGCAATTTGGTTCCAGTAGTTTTAATTTTACCTTTTTCTAAATCAGTTGCTTTTTGATACCTGTTCTATGAACAAAATTCAGTAATAAATAAATAAAATAAAGGAAAACTGCAATTTTTATCTGAATATTTAAACTAACCCATTCGTTCAGAATGCATCAGTTGTTAAACGGTTAATCTAATTAAAAATTTTAGTTATTAATTAAAACCACAGAATCTTTTTTTAATTAGGCCTGTTTACATGAAAGTTTTTATTTGTGTTTAATTCAAAATAAAGGTTAATTCCTCTTTCAGATGACCATGTAAACAACTAATTCCAGTTGAAAATGACTATTCTGATTTAAACTTAATTCTGAATAAAGTCACTGATTTATTCCACTCTTATTTCTGAATTCAATAATTCCTCTGACATGGAAACAGTTAATTCCTCTTTAACATTATTCCTGTCGTTCTGCACATGTTCCTGGTCTTGTCACAATGACTCACATATTTCATATTAATGACGCACATATTCCACGCTGCTGGCATTAGTATGTTTATTCAGTCGAGCTGCTGCTTCATAATTATAACAAAAATAAATGCAAAAATCATAGTATCTGTCATAACATGTTGATAGTTGAAATTAAAGCAAATCAGGAACTGGACACAATAATTTTCTGTCCAATCAGAACCCTCTGTACCTCCAGCTCTTAAAGCTCAATTAACTAGAGCAGAATACACCTGTTTCCATGGAAACATTTAATTGGAATTAACATTTCCATGTAAACACAAAGCAAACAACCTTAATTCTGAACTATTATATTCAGAGTAAATAATTTTGAATTAAAAAAACATCATGTAAACGTAGCCACTGTGTGAAATTTTGAAGATTGTTCCTTTGATCGATTGAATGTACAACTTGCTCACAGTACATGAACGTGGTAGTTATGCTCTGATGTTTATCCTTGATGTTCAGTGACTCATGTGTCAGACATTACACAGTGTCCTTTAGCGCTCAGTCGGTGGAGGCAGTGGATGAAGGATAAGTGCGACTGTGACGTCAGCTCCTGCATTGTTGATTAGATGATCACGTCAGATTCAGGGTTGGAATTGAACATCCTGTCAGCGACTGTAGGGTTAGATCCAATTATGTTGGCATAGTAACACCAGTCAGTCTTTTTTTTAAGTACCCATGTAGTTTGATGAATGTTCATTCCTGTCTCTGCTGCTCTTTTTTTTTATTTATTTTTTTTATTAAAACCCCATTAAGCGTTCATGTCCTGAATTCATTAAAGAGGACAAAACATGTGCTCAAGCATTACCTACCGTGATCATTGTGACCTCACTGATCATTTTGTCCTCTTCTGATTATCACTCCAGGAAAATAAAACTCCTCCTGAATCTGTGTATCATTCGTTCATTCAGTTTTTCAAAATAAAACAAAAAAATAAGACAACGAAAAAAAACAACTTGTTTCTTCATTATTTTTTTTACAAAACCAAAATGAAAAAAAAAAACCAAAACGATAACAATCAGTTTTTTTCATTTTTCGTTTTCATGTTTAAATTAATAATGGAGAAAAAAAAACAGATATCGGCCGTCTCCTATTTTATCCAATTTGGACCTGAAGCAAGTTGAGTAAAGCAGAAATGATCATGACCCACAGTGACAAAGATAGAAACTTAGATTTCTAAGGCGCTGCGGCAGTTCCGTATTCAGAGATGTCGGTGAAATGTCGGAAATGTTGGTGAGAAGATGCATATGCAGAACTGGAAACTGGAAACCTCAGTACATGAGGTAAGTACAAGCTGTACACTTATGCAAGATATACATATACGCTTGTCATATAAATATTTTTTGTGTGTTATTATAAAAAGAACATACCTGGAATATGACACTAATTTTCTCCATGGTCATGTCTTCAGGCCTTACGGTGACCCTCTTAGTTTCCCCAAATAGGACATACTGTAGGTTTCTATCTTTGTCACTGTGGGTCACCATCATTTCTGGTTTATTCAATTTGCGTCAGGTCAAAATTGGATAAAACGGGAAATGTCTGAATCCATGTATCATTCGTTTTTCAAAATGAAACCAAAAATAACACAATGAAAAAACAACTTGTTTCTTCATTATTTGTTTACAAAACCAAAATGAAAAAAAAAAGGATAATGATCCGTTTTTCATTTTTGTGTTTAAATGAATAATGGAAAAAAACGGATAACGTCTGGTTCCCGTTTTATACAATTTTAACCTGAAGCAAGTTGAGTAAACCAGAAATGTTTCTTAACAACCGAAAGAAACATGTCCACAGGATTTGAAGATCATTGCAGTATGATTAAACAGATGTTTGACGATGGAAAAAGACATTCTGTGATTTCTAACACGCTCTGACAGTTAGGTATTCAGAGATCCTCGGAAATGTCGGTGAGATGATTCTGTGCTCAACACCAACTCAGGCGTAAAAGACATATGTCAGATGCAGAACTGGATACTGTCATCAATACATGAGATAAGAACAAGCTGTACACATATGCAAGATATCCATATACACTTGTCATATAAATGTTTTTTGTGTGTTATTATAAAAAGAACATACCTGGAATATGACTCTAATTTTCTCCATTCTTCAGGTCTTAGGGTGTCCCTCTTGGTTTCCTGAAATAGGATGGAGGTTTCTACTCTGTGTCACTGTTTCTTTGAATATATTCAAAGAAACTATATAAGACACATTAAGCCTTAAAATAGTGCAATGTTATGTAGTGATGTGTTATGTTATGTTAAACGGTAAACGGACTGCATTTTTATAGCGATTTTCCACCTTCATGGTGCTCAAAGCGCTTTACATTAACCTCTCATTCACCCATTCACACACACACACCAGTAGGTTTCTAAGGTCTACGGTAAGTCCTGCTGGGGGCCTAAGTCAGGGTTCTGTGTCTTGCCCAAGGACACTTCGACATGTGGACAGCCAGAGCTGGGACGCGAACCGCCAACCTCTCGGTCATTGGGCGACCCACTCTACCAACTGAACCACAGCCGCCCATATGTTATGTTATGTTATGTTATGTTGTGTTGTGTTATGTTGTGTTGTGTTGTGTTGTGTTGTGTTGTGTTGTGTTGTGTTGTGTTGTGTAGTGTAGTGTAGTGTAGTGTAGTGTAGTGTTGTGTAGTGTAGTGTAGTGTAGTGTAGTGTTGTGTAGTGTAGTGTAGTGTAGTGTTGTGTTGTGTTGTGTTGTGTAGTGTAGTGTAGTGTAGTGTAGTGTTGTGTAGTGTAGTGTAGTGTAGTGTAGTGTAGTGTAGTGTAGTGTTGTGTTGTGTTGTGTTGTGTTATGTTGTTATGTTGTTGTTATCTATTCTCAGCTTTATTTGTTCATGTGTAATGATATTCTGTGTACTGTAGCATTTTCACTATTTTCAGCTAAATGTCCTGTGACTTTAAACTGACTTAGTACTTGTCAGTGTATGAGACTGCTTGTTTCATGTCACATGTTGCATTAGGTGAAGAAACCAAGTGTTAAAGTGATAAACTGTCAACAGGCTGCGTACTGGTGAAAGTTAATGACACATACAATTTGGGTTTAGTGCAGACTTTGTCTTTTTTGTAAAACAGAAATAATTGTCTGTTTGTCAGCAAATGTATACAAAAACTACTGGACCAATTTCCATTATGTTTTCAGGAAAGGTGCAGAATAGAGGCCAAAGGTCAAAGTCACCAAAAATGTGTTTTCACACTGATCAGGAATGTCCTTTTCATTCATATATACTCAGATGCATTAAAAGACAAATAAAATAAGAGACATAAAAACATTTAAGAAACAATTAAGAATCTAAGTCAAAGCTCCAGTGAACAGTAATGTTTTCAGTCTGATTTAAATGACAGTTTTTCTCAGACCTCAGGTATCCAGGTAGTTTGTTCCACAGGTGAGGAGCAGAACAACTGAATGATGCTTCACTTTGTTTGGTTCTGATTTTGAGAACACACAGTAAACCTGTCCCTGATGACCTATGACCTCAGGGCTCTGGATGCTTCATATGGAACCAGCAGGTCTAGGATGTATTTGGGTCCAAGGCCGTTTAGTACTTTATAGACCAGGATTAGATTTTTAACTCTATCCTTTGACCCACAGGAAGACAATGTAAGGATTTGAGGACCGGTGTGATGTGGTCCAGTTTCCTGGTACTGGTCAGGACTCTGGCAGCAGAATTTTGGATCAACTATAGCTGCCTGATTGACCAATGAAGACACCATTACAATAATCTAATTTACTGAAAATGAATGAATGAGTTTTTCTGTGTCTGGTTTGGACAGAAAACCCTTGATTCTAGTGATGTTCTTCAGGTGGTAATAGACAGACTGGGTAATAGTGTTTAAATGGTTGTTAAATTTCTGGTCTGAGTCAAGAATTACACCCAGATTTCTGGCTTGATTTGTGGGGTTTAGTTCCTGGGGGTGCATGTGGCAGACGACCTAAAGTGGCACACCAACACAGCAGCAGAGGCTGCACTTTTTAAGACTGCTGAAGAAATGCCACCTGGACAGAAACCTGATGCGGACGTTCTACTGCTCCACAGTAGAGAGCGCGCTGGCGTACCGCATCACAGTGTGGTATGCCAGCACCACAGCCAAGAACAAGAGAGCTCTCCAGGGGGTCATCAAGGCGGCCCAAAACATCATTGGCCGCCCCCTGCCTTCCCTGGAAGAGATAGCTGGTTTACGGGGATTACGCAGGGCAAAGAAGATTTTATCTGACCCATCGCACCCTGGCCAGAGCCTCTTCCACCCCCTGCCCTCGGGTAGGAGATACAGGGCCCTGAGGAGCAGAACCAACCGGCTCAGGGACACTTTTTACCCATGGACAATAAGACTTCTTAATGCTGGATTGTGATCAAGTGTATGGATGGTTTTAACTATGTATGGATGTTGTTTCTATTTTTTATAAAGCTTTTAACAAATTTCAGTCTTTCATACAGTATTCATATATTTATTTTATTTATCTTGTATTGTACTTTAAGGGGGGGGGGGGGTTCCTGCAACATTTAATTGTAACTTGTGTGCAATGACAATAAAGTTTATTATTATTACATGGACTCAAGGTGAGCACTGACTTTTGACCTTTCTCTTTTGGGGCCGAAAACAATCACTTCTGTTTTGTCTGCATTAAGCTGGAGAAAGTTTTGGCACATCCACTCAGTGATTTGATGAATACATTTACTCAGTGTCAGTAATAATAATAATAATAATAATAACAATAATAATAATAATAATAATAATGGATTAGATTTCTCTAGCGCTTTTGAAGGCACCCAAAGCGCTTTATATAATTGATCCATTATTCATTTACTCTCACATGTTCCCTCTGGTGGTGGTAAACTACATATATAGTCACAGTTGCCCTGGGGCAGACTGACAGAAGTGTGGCTGCCATTTCGCACCTACGGCCCCTCTGACCACCACCAAACATTCATATGCATTCATACACCAGTGTGAGTGACACTGGAGGCAAGGAGGACAGGGACACAATGGACTGACTAGGACAGAGCGGGAATCGAACCACCAACCCTTCGGTCAATAGACAACCCGCTCCCCCAACTCCCATCACACACTTTGGGACCCAAAAATATAAAGTTGCGTGTCATCTTTGTATGTGTGGTAAGAAATGTTGAAATGCTCTATGATCTGAGCCAGGGGCAGTATATAGATGTTGAACAGAAGTCTCAAAATGGACCCCACATGACATCTTTGCACTCACTGACTTGTAGTTACCAACTGCCATAAAGTAGTTCCTATCTTGTCATTTGAACCAGTTTAACACAGTGCCAGTAAGTCCCACCCACTTTACCAGTCTGTCAAGCAGTATGGTAAATGGTAAATGGACTGCATTTATATAGCGCTTTTCCACCTTCATGGTGCTCAAAGCGCTTTACATTAGCCTCTCATTCACCCATTCACACACACCAGTAGGTTTCTAAGGTCTATGGTAAGTCCTACTGGGGGCCTAAGCCAGGGTTCAGTGTCTTGCCCAAGGACACTTTGACATGTGGCCACCCAGAGGCGGGACGCGAACCGCCAACCTCTCGGTCATTGGGCAACCCACTCTACCAACTGAGCCACAGCCGCCACAGACACAGTATGCTGTGGTCAACTGTACAGAGAGAAAAGTACATGCAGACTCCAAAATGGCATCTTGACCTTTGACCTTGAGCAACCTTAAAAGGTCAAAGCCATAGTTTAACAGCTAAAATGTTGGTGAGAGCCAGGGTTTTTTGTGCCTGACACCATTTGGAGGAACTATTTCTGAATAAACACATATCAAATCTATTGTCACAGTGAATTATTGACAGAATCCAGTTAAGGAAAAGTAATCAACAGTCCTGCCGACATCTGAGTCTAGTGCCCTGACTCATTTCCTGATCACCTAGTGTACAACTACTATGTATAAACATGACCAGGAGATAATGTATTTGTTTCCATGGTGACCTTGTCGTAATAGCAGTAACGTGACAGGTGTAGGATTAAAGGAGTTATTAATGAATATTAATTGACTTGAACGTTATTGCTTTGAACAGATGCTGTTGCCAGGAAACTATTCCAACTTTTGCTTTTGAATCTCATTTTAAAGCCAACTGTATCAGATCAAAACAGTCTTTCATCTGCTGCGTCATTACAACGGAAGACAAGTTCAACTCCAGAATGAGACACAAAGCTTGAAAAACTGAACATAAATCATGAAGTCTTAAAACAATATTTACGAGGGTTTTGACCATCGTAATCTTTCTACAGATGTGTGATGTAAACCAGTGTCCAAATACAGCAGTGGTTTTCAAACCTTTTTCAGTGATGTACCCCCTTAGAAATATCTTTTTAGTCATGTACCACCTGACATGGTCAAAATATTTTGGAAGAAAACAGACGTATAGTCCTGTAAAATCAGTGTCTGATTTATTAAATCCAAACACCTTATATCAGTGAACCTGACAAATACATTTCATTGTGGCTGAGGCTCAGTTGGTAGAGTGGGTAGAGTGGGTCGCCCAATGACCGAGAGGTTGGTGGTTCGCGTCCCAGCTCTGGCTATCCACGTGTCGAAGTGTCCTTGGGCAAGACACTGAACCCTGACTTAGGCCCCCAGTATGAATGGCAGAACCTTAGAAACCTACTGTTGTATGAGTGTGTGTATGGATGGGTGAATGTGAAGCTACTGTAAAGCGCATTGAGCATCATGAAGGTGGAAAAGCACTCTTTAAATGCAGACCATTTATGAGCTCTTTCGAGCCACTGCTGCAGGACTTCCAGCTGATAGCATTTTCGGTGAAAAACATGTTAACGATATTAAAAATGCCCTCTCCAGTTATTTGCTCCTCCATTTGTTTGCAGACATTCACAGATGTTGTTCATGTCAATGTATCTTACAAATGCAACATGTTGTGCATTTCCAATCATATCTATAGATTCATCCAGGTGCAGTGAAAATCAGTCACTAAGTTTCCCCACAACTTGTTCGACAATGTCTGTGCACATGTTATCTATTCTACAGCAGTGTCATTAGACCACTGTTTCCCAACCCTGGTCCTCGAGGCACAATATCCTGCTACTCTGCATGTTTTAGATGTTTCCATTTTTGAACACACCTGACGGTCATTATCATTCTTCTGCTGAGCTGGATGAAGACTGATAGCTTGAATCAGGTGTGGTTGGAGACAGAAACATCTAAAACATGTAGGATAGTGTGCCTCGAGGGCCAGGGTTGGGAAACACTGCATTAGACAGAGGCACAGTTTTTAATGTATCTGCTGATTTTTTTTCCTATCTATTTTTTTATCCAGCAGAGTTTCAGCCAATACAACAGTGGACGAGGCAAATTTATTTGTATAGCACATTTCATGTACAGGACAATTCAAGGTGCTTTACACAAAAAACAGAAACAGAACAGAAGAAAATTAAAATGATAAAGATGCATTAAAATACAGACATAAAAACATTTTAAAGCAAATAAGAATTTAAGTAAAAGCTCTAATGAACAATAATGTTTTCAGGCCTGATTTAAATGAACTGGCAGTTTTTCTCAGACCTCAGGTATTCAGGTAGTTTGTTCCACAGTTTGGTTCTGATTTTGAGAACACACAATCAACCTGTCCCTGATGACCTATGACCTCAGGGTTTTGGATGCTTCATATGGAACCAGTAGGTCTAGGATGTATTTGGATCCAAGGCCGTTTAGTGCTTTATAGACCAGGAGTAAGATTTTTAACTCTATCCTTTGACCCACAGGAAGACAATGTAAGGATTTGAGGACCGGTGTGATGTGGTCCAGTTTCCTGGTACTGGTCAGGACTCTGGCAGCATGGTTTTGGATCAACTGTAGCTGCCTGATTAAGTTTTTGTTTAGACCAGTGAAGACACCATTACAATAAGCAGTAGGTCTTCCACTATGGTGAACGTTTTTTTTTTGCCTTTAGCAACGAGCAAAGAGGCCTACGTATGAAGCCTCCAGGACTTCCAGGCTGAAACTTCCAGGCTGAAACTTCCAGGCTGAAACGACGGCATCTGGTCGTAGATTTAGAGTCCCAAGGGCGAGCCGCAATATATATAAAAAATCTTTTATTCCACGTGCCATACAAGCTCTGAACGCCATATGACTGTACAAGGTGATCCCCTCAGAAGGCTACTGTCTTTTTGCCTGTTTGCACAACGTTTTCTTTGTTTTTTGTTTTTTGTATGTTTGTGTATGTTGTGGAGTGTCCAAATCTGTTTTTATGTAAATTGACGTCCTGAGAGGCCGAAGGCAAATTTCCACCATGGTGGATAATAAAGTTTTTCTTATCTTATCTTATCTTCTTAAACTTTTCGCATTGTGGATTGGGATGACGTAAAGTCACAAAGTTTTCTCCTGAAGTACTCTGATAGCTTACCAATGCGACATGTTTTGTGGTGAGATGCCGCTGGAGATGTGCTCCATGCTAGCGTTGGCTAATTTCTACTAGCAAAAAAACACAATGCCTGGGGTGGGTCAGAGCCTGTGGATGTAAATCCCATTAAAACATATTCTTCCATGTACTTTCTACTCTGGTTTGCCTTCTTTTTCACTTGTTTATTCGTACTTTCAGCAGCTTTTTAGCCACGTCTCCATAGTTACAGTGTTATCACGGTGATGACAGGTCATTGACGAGTGCGCTGGGTCAGTGGGTCAAACTAACATGGAGGTGGGGGGCCAATACTGAATATACAATTCAGTGCATAAACACACATTTATATTTTATTGAATGTTTTATAAAATAATTTTTCCCAAGACTTATTATTAGAATGAACCTACTGATTATTTAAAAGAATTTTGAAAAGCTTCATGTTCTCCCTGCAGTACCTCCACGTACCCCCAGGGGTACACCTACCCCCATAGGGAGCCTATAAGTGACGCAATTCTATTTCCAGTCAATTTCTGGGCCATTGGACCTAAGTGCCATAAAAAAAATGAACGCGAGTCAATGGAGGGATAAAAGTAATTTTCTGGTCCGTTTGAAATGTGCTACGGTTTTCACATATAATGTCTGTGAATTTTAAAGACACATTTTCACATTGAGAAAGCACTCACTTTGGACAGGCATCCAAAGTTACGTTAGGTTTTATGTGAGAGTAAGTACTGGACTACAACGTTCGTCTCACAAATATGACGTCACCACCAAGCTTCACCATCAAACTCTATGAAAATGGCTGTGACTTTGGCGAGCTTCACCTCCTTCTTTCAGGACGAAGGCAAGAGCATCAAACGTGGAGAAAACCACTTTAAATCGGGGCATGTGGAAAGTGGCAGCTACTCCGGGGGAGAGATAGTTGGTCGAGTGAGAGGCAGCATGCGGGACAAGCTCTCGTCAGCCGGGAAGCGGTAGAAGGAACATGTGGAAATGGTGTTGTGATTACACCGGGGCACAAAGCACACAGGCATTTTCAAATGAAAAATAGAAAAGGTGGTATACGGTTTTGAAAAGTTTGCAGGAAAAGATTCTGCTGTGACGTCAGCTATGCGACGTCTGATATGTAGTCCAAACAGAGTCCAAATAATTACATATTTTTACACGCTAATAAATCACAAAACACGTATCAAAGAAACTCCAAACGCACATCATTGGTTATGATTTTAATTCAAGTACAGTAAATGTGTGATTCAGGGAATAAAGTAAAGTGGACCAGAAAATAATTATTTTCTCCTCATTCACTCTCATGTTAAATTTTTCCCGAATTTAGGCCCAGACCGACCAGAAGGGGCGGAGACTTAGGCTCCCTATTTGAGAACCACTGAAATACAGGAAAGTACTGCTTATCAGATGTAATATAGAATTTTTAAAAATTTACAGTTGCAACACCTACAGAGAATAAAGTACTAGTGTTGGTGTATGAATGAAAGTGTTATTTGCAGAAGGCGTCACTGTACAATAGAGGTCGACTGATGGTGGAATGGAAGCCAATATAAAAATGATAATATTTGATAGGAAAAGGCAGACAGTGGATTTAACCTTTGGCTACAACATGTTTTTTTGGGTTGTTTTTTTTTTTTTGCTTAATTCAAGCAACAACAATATATTCTGCCAATGGAACAAGTGAACATTTTTGTAAGATTTATTGAAATCAGAATTTCCAGATCTATTGTCTAAAAAGAAGTTCTTATATCTCACTGAAAAATTCATCTTTAGGCAGAGGTGGTCAAAGTACTCACATTCTGTAGTTAAGTAGAAGTACAGCTATTTGTCTGAAAAAATACTTTGGTAAAAGTAGAAGTACTGATTCAACTCCTCTACTTAAGTCAAAGTAAAAAGTAAAACTACTTTTTTTGTCATGAACGCAATAATCAGAAAATAAAATCAGAAAAGTTTCAAAAGAATTTAAAATAAAGCCTTTAAACGTGAGTTAGTGTGTAGATAATGTGTTTGATCAAGTCACAGTTACTCTGTTTTGTGGATATGAGCAGGAAATGTACACTGTAGATTTTGCAGTGTTAATTTGGAGACAATGGGACCAAATACACTCTAGAAGAAGTTAAATAAACTCTCTAAGTGTTGATTTAACACTGCAAAATTTACTGTGTAGGAACATTGGGGGAAGAAAAGTCACAATTGAGATTTAAAAAAAAAAGTCATGAGATTTAAAAAAAAAAAAAAAAAAGGAAAAAATCTGAGATAAAAATGCATCATTTTCAGAGAAAAAGTCAAAATTATGACAAAAAAGTCACAATTATGAGATAATAGTCATAAACTATAATATATAAAGTCACAGTTTCTTTTCTCCACTGATTTTCTCTCTGAAGTGACTCATTTTTGTACTGTCACATTTGTTCACTTTATAAAAGCAACAAGTCTATTCTGAGAATGTAAAGAGTATTAAGTACAGAGATTTATGCAAAAATGTAGGGAGTAAAAATAAAAAGTTGCCCAAAAAAAAATTACAGATACCTAAGAAAAATCTACTTAAGTACAGTAATGAAGTACTTTTACTCAGTTACTTTCCACCTCTGTCTTTAGGTGATTATGTGTTATTACCACGCATCTTGTTTTTGGATTTATTGGTTTTTCTGTCTGTCTGTCAGCAGCTTTATACAAAAACTACTAGACCAAGTTCCATTAAATTCTCAAGAAAGGTGTTAGGTGGTCCAGAATAGATCCCATTAAATATTGGTGAATGCAGGTCAAAGGTCAAAATCACAGTCACCAAAAATGGGCAAATCAAATCAAATGTTTGCAAGTGACAGGTTTTGTTCTGTAAAGGGGGGGGCAGGCCTCGCGAAGCGAATAAAAATAATAAAAACAAGCTAAAAAAGCAGTGTGAGAGCTAACCCAGTGAAGCAAACCAGAGAAAGAGTACTGTCACAAAAGGATGATTAGTTTACAAATTCCGTTAAAAACAGGGATATTTTCTAAAAGAATAAAACCCGATTCTGGCCTCCTTGCCAGTGTCGCCTTAGGCTGGCCTCTAGCCTCTTCGCTGCTCCCGGCGGCATCTCGCCGCACCGCGGGGAACCTGTCCACAGGACACCCAGCCGGCCACCGCCCAACCCACGCCCACCGAGTCACCCCTGCCGGGCCCCAAAGGCACCGCTGCCAGGGAACCTGTGGACATGTCCACACTAGTGACTCGGTGGGTCGGCCGGGCTGACTGGGTCGTCTGTCCCCCGCGGCGCGGTCCGCCTGCCGGCTCTGCACCCGGATCTTCCTCCTGGATCTTCCTCCTGGATCTACCCCCTGAGCTACTTAAATCCTGTCCCCCCAGCACAGGTGTTTCTCATGATCAATCAACCTCAGCTGCTCTCTTGTAACAGTCTGTGCTGACAAAGTCTCGTAGGGGCGTGCACACATTGGTAATAAAAAAAACACTACACACCAAATCAAAACATAAAAACAGTACTTCTGTCACAGTTGCACCTGGCATCACTTATTTTAAGTGCGATAATGTATTCGGATTAGAAATATATAAAATAAATTTGGTAATATTTTCATTTTTTGCAGTGTGTCAGTTGATTTAAAAAAAACTTCTATCAGTTATAATAGTTTTTTAGGCTGCCTTCCACAATATATCTATCCTCAGAAGGCACCTGCACTATGCAGTCATTCCAGTCTTATCGTTTTGACTGTCACATCTGATAACATTTATATAGCTACTCCAGTTACTCCCTAAATACCTACAGGCTCGTGACTTGGTTGGATCCTATTATATGTCCCTCCCTTTTACCCCACTCCCCAAAAGGGAGGAGAGGAGTATTGTTTTGTGATTTTTTGTTTGGTTTTGTCCATTCATGCTTTTGTCTGTTTGTTTGTTTGTTTGTTTGATTGATTGAATGTTTGTTTGATTGTTAGCAACTTTACGCAAAAACTACTAGATCAATTTCCATGAGATTTTCAGAAAAGGTGTGAGATGGTGGAGAATAGATCCCATCAAATTTTGGTGAATGTATGTCAAAAGTCAAAGGTCAAGGTCACTAAAAATGTATTTTCACAATGATCAGATATAAGGCAAATCTGTATTTTCCTTTTCCCTGCTGTATACTCAGTTTTACATATAGTTTCTTTTTGTTTTCACTGTTGATATGTCAGAACATTGAAGGACAAATTTGGTCAAAGATCACAATAAAGGTCAGAATCAAATTTTGGATATACTTTTATACTATATACTTTGGTAACTATTCATCTTACAGACTTCCAATAAGCACCAAAATGCTCGTCTTTCAATTCTGCATCTTGTCTGGATAGATTTGACCTATTGTTGACCCAAGAGGTCAGGGGTCACTCAGTTAATACATGAAGAAAACTAAAATGGGGGTGTCACGGTGGTGCAGTGGTTAGCACTCATACCTCACAGCTAGAAAGACCCTGGTTCAATTCCCACACCAGACCTTTCTGTGTGGAGTTGGGTGTGGGTTTTCTCCAGGTACTCCAGTTTCCTCCCACCATCCAAACACATGCACTGATAGGTTCATTGGTTAATCTAAATTGCCCATAGGTGTGAATGTGTGAGTGATTGTTTGTCTATATATGTTCAGATGAACTGGAGACTCATACAGGGTGTACCCCGCCTTCACCCATTGTAGCCGGATTAGGCCCCCAGTGACCCCTGTGACCCTAGTAAAGATAAAGTGGCTTCAGATGACAAGAGAGCGAGAGAGACAAAAAATAAAATGGACTATAATGGAAAAAAAGTGGCGATAGAGACTTAGTTATTCCAAAATGGCATCATGACCTTTGACCTTGAGTGTCCTTCAAAGGTCAAACCTGTGGGGTAGAGTTTGTTGGCCTGGCACTGGTTTTTTGTACTAAAGAAAAGATGATAAGCCATGAAATACTGCAGAAAAGCTTGGATTTTTATGATCCTGATGACATGAAACTAATCTATTGTTCAGAGGCGATTCTGATTAACATTCATTTCCTAAAATCCTGAGTTGATGTGAACCAGTTTTTGTGTCCACTCATAAAATGATAATGTAACAGCTCATTAAATGACAATGAAAGCTATTGAATCGTGAACATTTGTCCCTGACATGAGTACATTTTCACATTTCTGAAAAGTGTTACTTTTTCCATGTTTTGATAAGTTCAGTGATACAGAATTGATTCAACATTTATATCAGTAGATGATTTGGGTTACGAGTGGCTGTTTGGGTCTTTGAGGGCTAAAAAGAAATAATCAAACATGCTTCTTTCTCTTTTTTTTGGGTGTATTTTTTTTTATTGAGTGTCCTTCAAACTTATAAACCAAAACGATATATAAAATAGTAGTCATACACTATTTTTTTTGTTTGATTTTTAAACATAAATGAACAAATGAACATGGTAAAACATAGGGTATCTGAAATATGAAGCATTAAAACACGAGTATCATATAGATTATATATTTATATAGATAACCATGACAAGAAATACAAATATAAAGTTATAAATAATATATATATATTTATAAATCCCTAAAACAAAGTAAATGTTAAATTAAGTGGAGATAATGAATTTGACTATAGCACATACAATAGATAGATTTTTTGGTATGTTGCATATTTGGGACAGTAGGCATTTCTCTGTATAATCACATCTAAGTTACATTTAACAAAACCTGCTCCTTCAGTGGATGAACAAACTTTATTTTAACAAACATTTCTGTAATTGTACACCCATTTAAAACAAAATGCTCTTTTTTTCCTGCCATGATTTCTTTTTTAAAGTATATTATAAAATGTAGTGCTGTCAAAATTAACATTAATGCAGATAAATAGTTATTAATTAATTATCATGATTAATCTAATTAAACAATGATACATATTTTTTTTTACATATGTTTTGGATATTCTATTACATTTTTGTGTTTTTTGTGCATTTTAGAAGAGTTTTTGAATATGATTCATATTTTTCATTGCATTTTTGTGTTAGTTTATTTTTTTGGTGGGAATTTTTGCGGATTTTAATATGTTTTCAAGGCATTTTTGTGTAAATTGTGATAAATTTGACTACAACAAAAACAAAAACAGAGACAAAACAGTCAACCGGCATAAAATGTTTTAATTATCATTAATCTAAATTGATCCAAAGCAACCCAGTGATTATTGTGATAATCAGTTTGACTCTAGCACATTCAATAGGCAATTATTTTGGTACATTGCACATTTGCAACAGTGTTAAGAGGATAAACCTGTCTATTCCTATCTATAATCACATCACAGTTACAAAACCTGCTCCTTCACTGGATAAACAAGTTTTCTTTTAAGGGACTTTTCTGTAATTGTACACCTATTTAAGCCACCATAGATCAAAACCCGGATAGTAAACACTAGCTGTACCTGTTGAACCACTCAACATAATCCATGTGTTATTTCCTCCTTTCAATATTTGACTAGTCTGACTGATTATGGTAAAAATAAAATGACATGTGGCTCAGAAAAAGGGATATATGTTTGTATCAGATTTGATTTGCTGCACAGAATTTTCTGTTTGGGACTGAAATGCAAAATAATGAATCATTTGATGCAATGTTTAAGTCACTGCAAAACTACATAACTTGTAAATAAAGATAGACTGATATATCAATATTTGTGTTTTGCTTTGTCCCATTTGTTCTTTTTTTGCTGACATGATTTATGAACAGGTGAAGGAAAGAGAAAAAATGGTGAAAAAGAAAGAAAAGGGAAAACGGAAGAGAAAATGAAAGGGAGAGGGAGATGAAAGGGAAGAAAAAAAGAAAAAGAGGAGAAAAAAGATAACAAAGAGATAAAAAGGAAAACAGAATAGAAAAAAATGAAAAATAAGAGAAAAGGGGGAAAGAAAAGAAGGAAAAGGGAGGAAAGGAAAAAAGAATGGGGGAATAGAAAGGATAGAAAAAGAAGTAAAAAGGGAGAAGAGAAAATAAGAAAAAAATTTAAAATAGAGAAAAAGAGGAAAAAAGAGGGAAGAGAAAATAAGAAAAATGGAAAACCAGAAGACAAAAGGGAGGAAAAGGAAAAACTATTTACTATTTATATTTTATATTTGTAATTAAAGAATATTTTCTGGCAGTTATCTTCATTTAACAAAGAAAAAAAATCAGTATCGGCTCCAAATATCAGCTGAGAAATATTGGCATCCTCTGTTGGTCATTGACAAAGACTGATATTAAATAAATAAATAAATAAATAAATAAATAAATAGAATTAGAAATTAAAAACTGATATTGGCCCCAAAAAGTCAATATCAGTTCATCACTACTTGTAACTACATGAATGATGTGTCAAATAAATAAGATATCATATGACAAAGTGTTACTCGTCATTTGGACGTGGCCTTACGCTCTCTTCAAACACAAAAACAACACACACACACACACACACACATACACATACACACACACACACACACACACACACACACACACACACACACACACACACCCATAATGTCACAGTCTCCAGTTACACGTGGCTTTATTCTCTCAGAGAACATGACGCTGTGAATATCCAACTTATAACAACCTTCACATAGAAGGTTAAAGGTCATTCAGTGACATATTTACAGTCCAACAGACATAAACACAGATAATACAGTTTAACTGCTGTAAACAATTGAAATTGAAACCTTGGCTGGTGGTGGTGATATACTACGGCAGTGTTTCCCAACCCTGGTCCTCGAGGCACACTGTCCTACATGTTTGAGACGTTTCTGTCTCCAACCACACCTGATTCAAATGATCAGCCTATCATCCAGCTCTGCAGAAGAATGATAATGACCGTCAAGGTGTGTCCGTGACATTATGTTGTCTCCACTATAACAAAGAAAAAAACAAAAATAATACAAACAATAACAAACAACCAAATAAATAAAATAACAAAATATCTTTGTGTTTTTGTTCTAGTGGAGGAAACATACTGTGATGGTTAGAACATATAATCCTAGTGGCACCAGAAGCCTTATGAAGTTACCAGGTATCATAAATTTAATATAATTATCAACGACCTGGATGACAACGTAAAAGCATCTGCAGATAAACTCCAGATTGTCCTGATTGGACGTCCCAGAAGGACATTGACCCCTACTAGACCACCAAGGTAGGCCAGTTAAACCATATAGAGACTGTGTGGAGGAGCTTTCAGAGCAGAGTGATGGTAGGAAAGCATCCAAATGGACCCACTTTGGTTCAGGAAGAGTAGACCAGAACCCCACAGGAGACAGAAGACAGACTGTGGACACTTAGAGGAACCATTATTCAGAACAATGGCTACAACTGAGGAAACCTAGGGGAGGAATCATTTTGAAGATGATGTTTTTTTTGGAAATCCACTCATAAAATACTCATGTGAATATTTTTTTCTCCAAATATCATTTGTTGTTTTTCCTTTACTTGTGTTTCACATACAGCTCAGAAAGAAACTTGAGGAAACTCATTATTTTATCACAAAAACAAAGTCACAAAAATGTCAGGAGTATGAATAATTTTGAGGATGCCTGTATATTGATTAATTGATTGATTGATTGATTGGTGCTTTATTACAGACTCAAGGTCCATTTCATCCTCAAAACACACAAGTAAAAACAGTACATTTAACATACAGGTAAAAACAGTACATTTAACATACAGGTAAAAACAGTACATATAACATACAGGTAAAAACAGTACATATAACATACAGATAAAAACAGTACATATAACATACAGGTAAAAACAGTACATATAACATACAGGTAAAAACAGTACATATAACATACAGGTAAAAACAGTACATATAACATACAGGTAAAAACAGTACATATAACATACAGGTAAAAACAGTACATTTAACATACAGATAAAAACAGTACATATAACATACAGGTAAAAACAGTACATATAACATACAGATAAAAACAGTACATATAACATACAGGTAAAAACAGTACATTTAGCATACAGATAAAAACAGTACATATAACATACAGGTAAAAACAGTACATTTAACATACAGGTAAAAACAGTACATATAACATACAGATAAAAACAGTACATATAACATACAGGTAAAAACAGTACATTTAACATACAGATAAAAACAGTACATATAACATACAGGTAAAAACAGTACATATAACATACAGATAAAAACAGTACATTTAACATACAGATAAAAACAGTACATATAACATACAGGTAAAAACAGTACATTTAACATACAGATAAAAACAGTACATATAACATACAGGTAAAAACAGTACATATAACATACAGGTAAAAACAGTACATTTAACATACAGATAACATACAAGCCAAAAAAAATCCTATATACTCATTTCAAGAGACACTTATTCCAGTGCTTCTAATATTGACATGTGCAGCGAGTGTCACTGTAAACAATGTTTACTACATTATGGTTGTTTGAGTCATTCAGCCTATAGATGAATCTGTGCACTGTATTTCTCAGAATTGCTTTCAGTGTATTGACTCCAGAACCTCAGTGCATCATTGTAGGTCACTTTTAACTTGTGGAAGCTGGCTTTTTTATAGTTTATCCATAACTGAGCAGTGTAAAGTGGGGCACAATACGCTTTGAAGAGAGTCAGCTTCATATTGACAGAGCAGTGACCAAACTATCTTGCCAATATATTTGCTTGCACATACAGCAATAAATATCCTCATCATCTGTAAATTGGTCAGTGATCACATGTCCCAGATATTTTACTTCCCTACAGATGTTAAGGACCTTTCCTGAAAGTTTAAATTCAGGGAAGTTCAAATGCTTATCTTCCATGGTTCTGCATATCTCACTGTTAACCTCACTGTATTTTATATCTTAAATTTATATATATATATATATATATATATATATATATATATATATATATATATATATATATAGATAGATAGATAGATAGATAGATAGATAGATAGATAGATAGATAGATAGATAGATAGATAGATAGATAGATAGATAGATAGATAGATAGATAGATAGATAGATAGATAGATAGATAGATAGATAGATAGATAGATAGATAGATTGATAGATTGATAGATTGATAGATTGATTGATTTTATAATAATGCTTTTGTAATAATGTAATAACAAAATGTAATAACTTTTTGTTTTCAGTCTATTTTGTAATAAACTGGTCCAATGCTTTATGTAATACATTTTACCACATTATGTCTCGTCTCGTCATCTGAACCAGCTTTACCCTCACTAGGGTCATGGGGGTCACTGGGGGCTAATCCAGCTACAATGGGCGAAAGTGGGGTATACCCTGTATGAGTCTCCAGTTCATCTCAGGGCTGAACATATATAGACAAACAATCACTCACACATTCACACCTATGGGACAGAATATTGTTAAAATTCCAGATACTTCTCTTAAGACATTTAGTTAATCTGAATGTGAGGGGGACCCATTCCACCTGTATCTCCACCCATCTGCACCTATGAGCTTTATCAGAAAATTAAATTGAAAACATTATTCCAAAATGCACTGTTGTTACAAAATGTGTCTCAACAGTCCCACCCACTGTTCGTTTTTGCAGACTTAATTTGGCTGGAGCCCACTGGCCCTGACAAACACCACAACAGTTCACCTGTGTGTATGTGTGAGCTGGATCCTGGTTTAGGGACTTTAAATAAATAAGTAAATATACTAACAGGAAGTATTTGTGAGTGAGTGTGTTCAGAGTCACTGAGCTGTTGTTCTGACTGTAAGGGAACTTTAAAAAGAATAGACTGTAGAACCATGTATGTGCTTCTTAGGGGCTGCAAGTGTTTAATTTATTTTTCTAATATTTAGATTAATTAATCAGCTGTTTTTGCCTTTGGTTGTCTTAAATTCCAGTATCACAAAGTTAAACAGATTGCACTACTATAGCATTTTTCTACCAGTAGCTGCTGCTGAGGCGCTCCCACACCTACTGGGAGTAATTTAGGGTTCAGTGTCTTGCCCAAAGACACTTCCACACACACACACACACACACACACACACACACACACACACACACACACACACACACATATATATATATATATATATATATATATATATATATATATATATATATATAGTTATATATATATAGCTATATATGTATTGTTATATATATATATATATATATATATATATATATATATATATATATATATATATATATATATATATATATATATATATTGTTTATATATATATATATATATATATATATATATATATATTGTTTTCATATATATATTTATTGTTTATTTTATTTCTTTGCGCGTCGTAAAAACTACGAAAATAAGAAAACAACGCAATGTACAAAACAAATCACATCATTGTTCAAAAGAGGATGGCAACCAAAAAGCTTTATGTGAATACCTACCCGGAAAAAAACCAATACACGGAAAAATAAAAAATAAAATTACATATAAGTGAAATAAAGTGAAAACAAGAAATACGATTCCAATTACAAATCCCTAAATACATTCCCTCAATGATTGAAATGTAAAGATCTATTCAGTTTACAAAGATGCACACTGTTAAAATATTTACTCTTGTAATTCCCGCTTTCAGATCGTTGTGTGCTGATAACAGGTATACCAGTAGGAAACCAGTGTGCAGTATGTATCCTATCGTACAGCCATACGCGGAGCAGCCTGTGTGTATGTGGAGCAGCTGGGTTTCACTTCCAGGTGCACTCCTCCGCGGTCCAGTCACAATTCAACACGAACTGCTTTCGGCCTCATAAATGCGCATGCGCACAAGGGCTGACCCCTCCGGTTTCTGCGTGCGATGCCACGTTAGTAGCGGTAGACACAAATACCAGCTACTCTACCAACCTTAAACAAGGAAAAAGACCAGAACAAAGACCGTTTTCTAGCTCAAACCCTCACCCACTCTGTCTGCAGTTTCCGTCTTTCTGTCTAGAACAAACGCTCGACAAAAATCATGTTGAAGTTTTTCCTCCTGTGTACGCTGGCTTTGGCCACCAGAGCCGAGATCTCTGAGGAAGAAGATGTCCTGGTGCTGAAGAAAAGTAACTTCGACGAAGCTCTGCAACTACATCCTCACATTCTGGTTGAATTCTGTAAGTAAACCTACACTTAAAAGCTCTCTAGCTAAAGCTAACTGTATGCACACGGCTACCGGTATCCGGGCTAGCTAGCTAAATTAACAAACGTAGCCACACGTTAGCATTAAACTTTGACACTTCTTATAAGTTGTCTCTGTTCGTGGTTCGTTTAAATACGTATGTTCCAATTTTGCATCCATGTGGAATTAAATTCTACAAAGTGCTAATGGTGCAGACTATGCACCAATGAAGAGGATGGGGTTTGAGATTCTGTTTCCATTTGCAAGACTGTTCCCCGTTGAATTTGACGAGCACCGAAGCGTTATCTGATGCTAAACTCTGATTCAGACAAGATACCCATCAGTGTAGTGTAAATCTGTTAGATTTCATTACAATACAACTAATTTAAACTTCTAAGAAGCTCTGGCATTTATATTATTTCACTGAATCTGAAATTTAATTTATCATATTGTTCATAAAAACAATGGCCACTGATGTGGAGCATACATGACACAGTTGGTATAAATGAAAATCTGAGGTTAATCAGCATAATTAGTTTCAGTATGTGTGGTTTCAATCCCAAATGGCTTTGAACTTTCGATTACTTGAAAAAGTTTGGGTGAAACTTTCATTTTCTGAATTGCCTGGTTTGTGGAAATGCTCCCGTTGCACATAAACCTCCTAAAGTTAAATAGTTCATTTAAACTAACCCATGTGTAAGAAAATTCGTGTAGTGTTTTAGCACAGTTTTTTCCATCACAGCCTGCAGGCCCATCCCGCTACACTTTTGTCAGATTGTTGACCTGTTCCAGTTTAGTGACAAACGCGTGGACCAGTCAGAGTTCGCCATGTGAGAGTGTGTCCAATGGGCTCCGAGTAGGGGAGGGGCATAGTGTGTTCACGTCCCGTTCAACTGGGCGGGATCTGCGTGCTGTCTGGAGCTAGGTTGACGTGTACTTTTACGAAAGTTTATCTGAACGTGTATATGGGCTGGAATAAAACAAGGAAGTTTTTCTTCCTTGTCAAGAACATAAGGTGGTGCAATACAGGTCACTTATTTGACGTGTCACTCCTGCACAGTTGATCATGTGTTAAGAAAACTTGTCCTGGCCTTTAAATGTATAATTGACAACCATGAGTTTAAAATTATCTTGTCAAGAACTGGCTGGACATTTGGACACCTGTCAGTGATTTTCAATTGAGTTTATTCCATTTTAAACAACAAACTTGTTTATAGTTTTAAACACAAGCGTTGCTCTACCACAAAAGGCACAAGTTTTGTAGTCTATTAACGCCTTACCGTCCCAGAATGAATTTACTTGAATCACCTGAAAAATCCCCCTCCAAATTAAAGCTTTAGATGTCCGCCAACCATTTGGAGTACACATAAAACAAGAGGGTCTTTGTGAAGAGAATATCTTAGTTTGGACTAAAACACTGTTTTAACAAGTTAAAAAAAAAACTGTATACTTGGAAATACTATACATTTAGATCCCACACCTTCATTTTTGTGCAAAAACCAGTTTGTATGCACTGAACCACTGACCGATGTCTGTGCACGCTGCAGTTCAAAGTTAAGACTTATATTTGTTAAAAAAAATGTGTTGTTTTAGAGCATTTTTCTATGGTTATATTGTGAAAATCCAAAGTCGGTACATTTGGAAATTTTTGGAAAGAATAAGTGTTGAGTGTTTCAGATGTACGTACATATTTTAAATTGCCGAAAATGAATAGTCATCAGTTCATTGTCTATCCACCTGTCACCAATGATTATAAATATGAACTAATGTGTCGAAACATTGATAGATGATTGATCAAAAGCCAAATTTCTCATATATTGCTCTTCTGGAAAACATCCTTTTGTGTATGTGGTGATATTGTTTACACTTCAGAATAGGTGATATATTCAGAAAGTGTTTTTTCTTTAGCTTTCATTTGAAGCACAGCAAGTGGAGGTGCATTAATGTGGGAGCTGTATATATAGGTTTTATTAAAATGTCGTCTACATCCTTGGGCTGGGACACAAGGCTGATAAGGGGCTAGACAAACTTGTTTATATTATTGGACTGTTGCTCTAACACAAATGCGCACGTTGCTTAGTCTATTAAATATGAACATGGGTTGGGTCACTTTGAGTTTTAAGAAATGTATAAATCTTGGAAATTGACAAGAATGTCTCGCAGGTTGACGTTTTGATCAATGGGTCTTGCTGTTTAACTTGCACTTATTTTGCAGAGTATTAATGTGGCACAAATGTAAACTTTTCCATGTACTCCACAGATGCCCCATGGTGCGGTCACTGCAAGGCTCTGGCTCCAGAGTATGCCAAAGCTGCTGGCATGCTGAAGGCTGAGGGCTCTGAAATCCGCCTGGGTAAAGTGGATGCAACAGAAGAGACTGAACTGGCCCAAGAATATGGTGTACGAGGATACCCCACCATCAAATTCTTCAAGGGTGGAGATAAGGGATCACCTAAAGAGTACTCTGGTAAGATTCAGATGTTGGAATTAGATGAACCTTAAATTAAAGCCATTAAGACACTTGCAAACAAGTTTTTATTGATGCAGGGTTTTTTTTTTAATTATTTCCGGTACTATATAAGACAACCATGGCTAGTTGACAAATGGTCAAAGGTAAAATTAGTTGATGACAGTAGCTGCCAGGTTGTTGACGTCTTTGTTCAAGGAAAATATTTATTTTATTGCTGATTTTGAACTCTAGTATTAACAAACTTAAGCAGTGAATGTTATGCACAAAATTATTTAAGGGAGAAAGTATTTTGTAGTATTTAATATCAATAAAGTCAAGCTATCTTACATTAATTTCTATAGCTCATTTCATGTACAAGACGATTCAAAGTGCTTTATATAAAACAAGCATTGCAGCAGGGAGCAGTAAAGTATAGGTATGAAAATAAAAAATAAAAATCCATCAGTTATATATTTTCTATTCATTCATCTTCTGAAACTGCTTTATCCTCGCTTGTTGAAATAAAAGTTGTTATAGTTGTGGATGACTAGTTGGCTACTCGGTTACAGCTCTATTATAAATGTAATGCAAATCTAAAGAGTAGGAGTCATACTTGGATCTTTTAAATGCGTCTCCATTAACATCCTATGCTCAGATCACCCTGCTGACTTCACCACCATTTATATCCTGAGATATTTTCTCTGCCTGAATAACTTACTTTATTTTTTACATAAAGTGATGCAATCTTGTGTAAGCCTTATTATATTTAGTTCATGGACGCTTTGTCTTAAAGTCTCAGAGGATTACTCAGAGGACAGTTGTAGTTTCAACGTTGTGGCAATATGATCTGTGTAGCAGTGTGACCTGTGAGTTAGCCAATTGGCTTTCAGCTGTGTCATGACTGAAGTGCACTGGGCTGGGCACCCTCTGCACGTTTTACTCATGCGGACGCTGACTCCGCCTCCTGGCCAAGCTGAGAGATGTGCAGTTCTTCACGTCGCCTCTTCTCTGCCGGGTTAGGCCAGGCTTGGTTTAGCAAAAAGGGGAGGAGGATGTTGGAGTGTTTTGTGGATTGGACTACTGACTTGAACCCAGCTTCTAGAAAACACCCTTTTACTGCTAAAGTATTCAGAGCAGTGAATCACATCTGTGTGTTCTATCAGTCTGTATTTCACAGGGAAATTGCCACTATGTTGCATCACTGGTTCTGCCTGAAAACAAAGTCTGGGTGCTTCCTTAATCCAAGGAATTTTTTATTTTTTTTCTCAGCTTTGCCAATTTTTTTTCTTACTTGCTTATGTAGTAGAATGATTTCATGAGGATGATAATAATAATAATAATAATAATAATAATAATAATAATAATCAGTCTTTGTCAACAGCTTTATTTTATTTGGATCTCTATTAGCTTTGTGTAATCGATCACTTTTTACCTAGGCAGCACCCAACACCATTATCTTTACATTGTAATGCACCAATTACAAAATGCCCACAAACAAACCAAACCATTAAACAAAAACAAACATTAATCACAATTGCGAAATAAAAACCTCTATATAATACAGGACATAGTTCCATTAACAGTACCTTCCAAAAAGTTGTTTTAGCATGCTTTATAGTCGGGTATATTTTATTTATATATTAAATGTTGGCACATACTAAGCATTGTTTTTACAGTGAATACTTGGAATAATCTTTCAATCTTCTTGAATGACTTGACCCAGCAGTGTTCATATCACCATGCTTCTGTACATCACAATACTTTCCATTTTGTTTTTACTTTGCCAAGTAAGTCTCCTTCTGTAGCCTTGTTGTAGATGGATGTTCAATGGAACTGAAGGGCAGATGTTTATGTAATACCTCTGGCAGTTTAGTCACTTATATTTTCCAAATAAAAACATCCAATGAAGCAATAAATCCATTCTTTACCTTTAACTAGAAAAAGGTTATGCATTTTATAAACGTTTGTTCTATGTGGACAACAAAGTTAACACCATGCTGCCTTTATTTTGAATAAAGGACAATACATTGTGTAACTCAATCTGTATGTATTGTAGAAAATTATGAAAAAGTATACTTAAAAATATTGTAATACTATAGTTTAGCATGAAAAATTGTGAGTGTGGGCAGTAAAGGGTACAATCTAGACATTAATCTGGTCAGTGTCTTACTATGTATGATTTTGGGAAATGAGCAATTCATATTGCATTACTATGTGTGTTGCATTTTGGGCAACTGTGGTAAAACATGTGGTACTTGTTGGTGATCAACAAATGTGTTTGTTTTTTTGTTTTGTTTTCAGTTGACATAGATTCCTTTTTTCTTTGTCAAATGTCATTGGAAAAAATCTGCTTTATTTGCAGTTTGAACATAAAAATGGTGACTGAACCTGATAAATATGACCAAATGTGACCCACCACCACGAAACCAGGCATAGGTGTCTGGAAATCAATACTGAGTTATCTGTGTATCTTGGTAGAGTGGAAACTAAGGTTTAAGATGGTGAAAAAATTGTTTCTATCACAAGTAGAACCGAAGTTCGAAGTTATGGTCATTTTAATATCCACATTTGGACATATTTTGCAATTTGCATATTTTTAGATATTGTCCGTTAAAGTTTTGGACTGTTTTGGGGTAGGAAGTCCTTAGCAACGCATAATAATTTGTGCTTTTTAACCCTCTTGAGTTGATTATTTAAATAGCCTTTTTAGTCCTTTTATATTCTCGCTATGTTTTTAGCCATGTTTGTTTTAGCTTTTTACCCACCTGTAGCACTTTGAGATTTGTTTCAAATATAAAGTGTGTTACAAATGCAATCTATTTTATTATTATCCGATTGACACAAATTCTTCACAGATGTTAAAGGACACTCTGATGGACATGTCACAGTAGTTTTATATATTATAATAATAGGACAGAAGTGCGACGTATTACATTCATTTGGCTTATACCATTGGACAGAACATTCAATATAAGCTTTTACCTCGTACCAAACACTTGGGTGTTTACCCACGGAACGGAGATCGGTTTGTTCGGCGAAAAGAGGTGGAAGTCGGCTTTGTCTTTGCTCAGCAATCCCTGAACTTTTGTCGCCGCTTAAATAATTGACTCAATAAACACCTTTTATTGATTGGATTTCAATGTAATGACCACAGGAACTGAACATAGAGGTGTTAAGGTACCGTTTTTTGATAAGGTGTAAACACACAAGAAATCGCCTTCCAGCCTAAATTTGGCTGTAGCTCTGAACGGCTCAGTGCGACTTATGCCTGGTTTCGTGGTGGCGGGTCACAAATGTCCACATTTTCTTTTTTTCTGCTTCCCTTTTAGCTTAACATTTTCCTGTTCTCTATTTTTCCCTTTGTTACCCCCCTTTTTTTCTCGTCTTTTTTTCATTTTCTCGAATGTCTCCCTTTTCTCCATTTTTCCTTCACCTTTCATGGCAGAAAAAAAGTGCATATTGGCAAATGCAACAGACGACTCATGAAAAAACAAACCAGCCCATCACTACTATTTGCCTCACAGATGTAGCAACGCATGTATAAAGTAGCATACAATCATAGTGCATGTATAATTGCATTCGGCCAACTGAAGTTACTATATATTTTTTTCCTTCAATAATGCACTGACTTTAGAGTCTAAAGTTTTTGTTAAAGGAAGTCTATGTCCACAGTTGGCAAGCTCTGCCTTCCATGTGGACCAAAAAGTCTTGGACTGTTCAACCCTAGAGACAAAAGGGGGCATTAGTGGTCTTCAAATTCACATCAGTGAATTCAGGAGAAGAGCTTTTGAACAAGTGCTGGAGTAACGTGCACTTCTTTGGTCACGGAGCAGAAATTGTACTTTTTTTTTTTTTTTTTTCTCCCCTCAGGAATGGCTTAAACCACATGTTGACACTAGTAAATTGATGTAGGCTGTCTGCACCGCTCTGCAGATTCACTTTAACCACAGGAAGTGCAGTGCAAATGTACTTAAACACATGTTCCCCAGAGGTGGAGCAGTATTTAGATCAGGAGTTCTCAAGGAGGGCATTGGGACACCACAGGGGGGGGTTGGAATGAGAAAGGTGAGAAGGGGACGCCAAGACAAACGTGAAATGGGAGGGTATTAAGTAGAAGTATCAATATCAAGCCCCCCCCCCCCTTCTACCTTGGTAATGTCTGTTGCGTCCCACTCCTGGTTGTGAGTTGGGGACACTACATATGTAATCTATGAGCCCATTTATATTAAAAAAAATATTTCAATCTACCTGTGGAAAGATCTGTCCATCCAACTCAGACATATAAAAAAGTCTTTGTTCTGAGGCCTGTGATGAACCTGAGAACATTGTGATAAATGGTATCAAGCTCTGAGATGACAGATTTATGTAAATAATTTCCCTGTAATAAGTACAAATATAAAAAGACTAGTCTCTTCTTGACCTTGTACTAAAGAAAATAAATTTATCCCAAAAAAATTAAAAACCCGAAATCTATTAACTCGTCATATTGTCTAGAATGTATCAAGCTAAATGTTTTCACAGTTGTAGTTAAGTCAGTTATTTTTATGTCACAGCTGGCAGACAGGCAGATGAAATCGTCAGCTGGTTGAAGAAGCGCACAGGCCCAGCAGTCACCACCCTGGAAGGAGTCACCAAGGCAGAGTCTCTGATCGCTGACAACGAGGTGGCAGTCATTGGATTCTTTAAGGTATGATGCTGTTCTCTCCAGATTTCAACTATTGCACTGGACATTATTGTGGTTTTATGTCATTAACTTATATTTGTTGAGCTCAAATCCAGTGGTAGGGCTGAACAATTTTAAGAAAACTACTTATTGCAATTTCTTTCCCGATACTTAGATTTATTTCAGTGTTCTTTAAATCGGGTTTTGGTGATTCAGCAACATTTGCAAACATCACAGAAACTTGCATAATACCATTCAAACAATAGATGCCATAACTCTACTGCAAGAATGAAAACACGGTCAAGAATTTGATTTGGAATTGACAAGAAACATGTGCATAGGAAACATTTACTCTATACTAGGCCTGGGCAGTAATTGGAAAATTTATTGTTACAGACATTTACTCGAATAAAAGACATTTTACCTTTGTCTGTAAATTTGGTCTTTTAATAAAATGGACAAAAGACTTATTTTCTATTTTGATTGTGTGTGCTGGTACGCTGTGTTCATTGTCCTTTAAGATGGTGTGGAGAGTGTGTAGTCACATGAGTCCACCCATCCAGTCTGAACAGAAGGGGAACGGACAATGAGGAAATGACTGATGGTTCAAATGAAAAAGCAGCTGACAGATTTAACCATACTAACGTTAGTGGAAGTTGATCCTGTTGTGCCTGTTCCCAAAAGAAATTTGACATCTGTGGTTTGGAAATATTTTGGGTTCCACAAATATGTTGAAGAAAAGCACATGAAATATAAAGTATCACAGATCAACTGATGTCGCTTAGCAACTGGGCTTTGTCATTGCGCTGCGGTCTCCAAACATGTCGTGCAAAATGATTATCATTGTTGATTATAAAAGATAAATGACCATAAGGTTTTACATTCACTTCTATGGGAGGGGGTCGGCTGGAGTGCACAGCTCTGTTACCCCATAGTAAGACGGAAGCTGATGCGTGCAGTTCAGTCCGTAACTGGATACCTGTGCCTGGGTACTGCCCCCCCCAAAAAAAAATACAAATTATCAGACATTTTATAGATATCGAGGTAAAACTGCCCAATTTATCATATTACTGATTCTAGGTCAGGTGCCCAACCCTAGTATATAAAGTCTGTATGTGGGATACGTCTGTGTTCCAAATCGCGCACTCCACGAAGTACTCTCCTTTTCATACTCTTTGAACACTATGTACTCCATGAATTATGTATGAATTTTCAAGGAGATAGTGTAGTTACAAATGGAACACTCCGGTGCACCTACTGGAAATGATGGTAGCACTATTGTTCTTTGTCATACAGCTTGCCATAATTTTTTTTTAAAAAATGGGTGAAGTTTATCCAGTTTACAACAAATTTAAGACAATGCAGGTAAGACTTGCATCTGTACAGAGGTGTAAGAACCTCCGTCACCTCTTCTGCAATCACTATTTTTTTGTTTCGAATAATGCAGTAGATCCTCATCTTACCTCACATAGCAAAATGGCGTCCATGTAGTGCAGGAAGTGTCCATCATTCCACACGACATTTTGACTGTTGGGTCTGTGTATTTGAAGCACACTGCATTTTACTAATGTGACAAGTGTGAACACATTTGCGCCCTCAAATGAAGCATTCAAAGTCCTGAAGTGTGTGATTTTTAGAAGACACCTATTGAGTCTTGTCCATGGGCTACATTGAGTGGTCTTGCGTCAGTTATTCCAACTGCAGAACTGAAAGAACCATCGGTCTTCGCTTGGGTTCAAATCCTCTGGCTCCACTTCTGGTCTCTGAACCCTTTTCTGAAATTGATGTCCAACTTTTACACTGATTGGTCCCGGAACATGTGACCTGTCCTGGCGCAGCACGCCGCTTCTGATTGGTGAGTTTAGCAGAATGTGTTTCAGAATTATTTCAGTTTAATTAAGAACGAAGCTGGAATCAGAATGATCTTTAGAATAATCATTATAATAAGTTCTGTTCAACACAGAACACACACACAGGAGCATGTAGAGAGCTCTGCCAGACCAAGGAGAAACGGGTACTTATACAGATACAACTGGCCAATCAAAGGAAACACAAGAGTTTGCGTTGGGTTAAAACAAAGAACAGGACACCAAAGGAAGGTTGGTAAGGATAAAAACCATATAGGCTTCAACTGATGCAACTAGCAATAAAAGGTCACAAACATTGGTGAAGATAATAATCATACAACTAACAATAAAACTGTTGCTGACTGGTTTCAATGCCCTGGGCTAAGCACAGTCAACAGTTAAAGCTGTCATATGTAAATCACAAGACAAAGTAATAATATAAAGAAAAAGAAGCAATACAATGTTAAAGCACAATAGATTTCCATTACAGATGGTAGGAGCATACATGTGTAAAATGGTTAGACCAAACTAAACCTGGGTTCGTTCAGAGCACTACAAAAAAGTACAACTTTGATGATCCCAAAATCATGTCTTGTTGGAAATAGTTTTCAGTCCAAAACTATATTGTTCAGCCCTAACCAGTGGTGTAGTAAACCTGTCAGGATTTACTTGTACAATGTTTCATTCTGAATGGGCCTGTATTTGCAGGATGCTACATCCCCTGGTGCTAAAGCCTATGAAAAAGCAGCGGAGGCCATCGATGACATTCCCTTTGCCATGACTTCGGATGATGCCATGTACACCAAGTTTGAAGTGTCCAAAGACGGCGTTGTCCTCTTCAAGAAGGTAACGACATCCTTGGTTTGGAACTAATTTTGGCACTACAGATCAGTGTTAAATGTAGATATAAAATGCAGAATATAAATTAATGAATGGGATAAATTTAGAGCTTGCTGCTGAAGTGCTTTGAATCTGTGTCTTGGTAATGTGATGCTGTTGACCTCAGTGTTTACGCTCTGTTACTAAACTGGGACCGTCTGACACTAAACCCTCTCACACGTCTGCCTTGGGCCTCTGCCTCAGCCTACTGAAAGAATGACTTCATGCAGAGTTAAAAAGCCGTTTAAGGTGATGGCATGTCCTCAAAGAAGCCCCACTCGCCTGGACACATTTTACTAAACTTCTTTTTTTTAAGGGAGCCCATTCACAGCAGCATGTCCACTTTGAACTGTGTAAAGATAAGTGCTCATGTTGCAGAGTAGTGATTGACCAGTATGGATTTTTTTATTTTTTGGGCCCCGTACGGGTTTCTTTTACATCAGTCTTAGTCGATGACCAATGCAGGCTGCTGATATTTGAGCTGATATCTTTGGGTGTTTTTCTGTCAAATAAAATGCATCATAAAATCTTCTAAAACTACAAAATAGTTAACAGTTAAACTAATAAATCACCAAGTGACCTTTTTTCCCTTTCTTTCCCTTTTCTTCTCCTTTACCCTTTTATCTTATCCTCTTTTTTTCTTTAATTTCTCCCTTTTGTGTTTTCTCTTTTTGTCTTTTTTTTTTTTTATTTTCTTTCACCTGGCCAATATCTATCATTATTGTAGAGCAGTGTCTCCCAACCCTGGTCCTCAAGGCACACTTATCCTGCATGTTTTAGATGTTTACCTCTTTGAACACACCTCAGGGTCATTATCATTCTTCTGCAGAGCTGGATGAAGGCTGATCACTTGACTCGGGTGTGGTTGGAGAGAGAAACCTCTAAAACATGTAGGATGGTGTGCCTTGAGGACCAGGGTTGAGAAACCTGTTGTAGAGTAATCCTCCATTGAAAGTGTCTGCGTCATGTGTTTCAATAGCTAATGGCTGAATTAAGCCAGATGTCCCAACAGTGTTGTTCAGTTTCAGTGTTTGAGATGAGCCTCAGTTCTTTGAATTTCACAGCCTGACCCATAAGACCATCATGTTTCTCCTCAGTGTCTTATAATTCATTCAACACTTTACACACTGTCTTTACATGAACATTAGTCACTTCTTTAATTGTCCAGGTCATAGTTCATTCCATAGTCTTATCAGGAAACCGGTGTCTTTGTCATTTTGTTGTGACAAAATGGTTCAAGGTTCAGGTTGTACTAAATAAAATGAATGAATAAGCAACTGGTTAATATTAAGGTTTTGAACTCTGTACTGGAAAAATGGACCAGAGACTTCCTCAGCATATAGTATCTGAGTAACCTGATCGGTGAGATCACCTCCTCTGCTCACCTACACATTGACACACAGTGGTCCTCGTTTACCATGGGGAGGGTTGCGTTCTATAAATAACCTGCAAACATCTTCTACACGTTACTCTATATATTAAGGCTGTAAACCGCTCCCCATAGACTATGTTCATAGAGACATTAAAAAAGTTTAACTACAACATTTCAGGTTACTTTAATAAATGTAGTTGGATTTGTTTCACAGTTGAAGTGGGGGGGGGGGGCATTCGGGCACTTGTGACAAGTGACTCAACATGAGCAGTTGGTACATAAATTAGAATACCCTTGGATCCACAAAAGAGGGCATATAGAGTAAAACAAAAATCTAGGCTAAACTTTTTTTTTCCTCTTAGGCCATCATGATTATAATTAAAATTGTTCTTTCCCTTGCAAAAGTTCTCTTATCTCAATGGGATGTCCTCCATAAAAGTAAATAGTTACTCACTGAGCTAACATTTTTAATAACTGTTTATCTACTAAGATTAACAATATATGTCGGGCGGTTGTGGCTCAGTTGGTAGAGTGAGTGGGTTGTCCAATGATTGAGGGGTTGGTGGCGGTCCACATGTCGAAGTGTCCTTGGGCAAGACATTGAACCCTAAGTTGCTCCCAGTAGGCAGTATCGGCAGCAGCCGTCTACTGGTGTGTGTGTGTGAGGAATTGTAAAGCGCTTTGGGCACCCACTGGTGTATAAAATGCACTATATAAGCTCAGTAAATTACTGGTGTAAAATACAGTTTGCCGTATTGTATTTGAATTGGTACTTTAAAAATGATAAAAATGGAATTACAACCAGACATACACGAAATTGTACTGGAACATAAAAATGTAACCCCAGACTTTCTGACAAATGCATACACTGAGATGCATCCCTGCTACAACCTATTATTAAGCTAGCACCACATGTCATAAATCATCACAATGATGTGCATTGTTTGGGAAATGGGGCTCCTGTTATGATCTGTAAACATAATTATTCAGCTTTTTCACGTGGTCTGGTTTTAAAAAGGAAAACGAAAATATCGGCAATATCAAAGAATCACAATTTAAATCGTATCCGCACCAAAAAAATCTTAAGAATCAAAGCATTTTGTCCAAGCCCTAATACCTATACAGACTTTTGGTACCCAACCCTAAGTAATAACCCCACAAACCTTGTTCAGTAACTATTTTGTCACATTTATGATGTTGCTTCATTAGTCACTTGAATGGCACAAAAATTTACCTAATGGAAAAATGACAATTCGTCAAAACCCTTTTCTTTCGATTTAAGTTTTTGTGCTGGCAAGTGTTTTTCCAGTCATGGCACAAATGGGGTGAATTAAAAAAAAAAAAAAAAAATGGATGTTGATGGACGTTGCAACAAGAGAAGAGTTTGAACAGTTTAAACATGTGAACACACCAGGAAACTACATAATTTTAAATTTAGGAGATGGAGGGGGAATATAGATCAATGAACTTAAAACTTTTGCATTCATGTTTATAGAAGGACTTCACATGTCATCTCATGATAAAGAATCACATTTGTGATTTAATGGAAAAACCAACATTACTCACTTCTTTCTCCACATTTGGTAAATATCGGTAAAGTTTTGTGCAGATCTCAAATGGGGACGCCACTATTGACATTTGCAGGAAGGGCTCCTTTCCTTGGCTCTCACAGCCTGTCCTCTGATCCTTGTTTGTATTTCTACCCACGTGTCTGCCGTCAGAAAAACAATGAAAGTAGCGGCTGGGTCTTAAACCTGTCACTTGTTTATAGCTGCAGGGGTTAGGGTCTTGGGTTTCAATGCCTGTAATAGTGTTTCCAGCCAACACGTCCTCCTCCTTTTGTGCCAGGAAGTGATGCTTGGCACAGCTCTACTACTGTCTATTCTTAAAACCGGGTAAATCCATATGCTCTGCTGGTTGCTCCGCTCCCTGGGGGGTTTCCAGAGGATCCTAGTGTAGTGTGAAGAGGTTCTGTCTGGTAAATCTGTTTTCGTTCACAGGCAGAATAGACTGAACAGCAGCTGTGTACACTGTATTTACGTCTGAATTTTCCATGTTTGTTTTCAGTTTGATGAGGGTCGTAATACCTTTGACGGAGAGCTGACCAAAGAAAACCTCTTGGCTTTTGTCAAGGCCAACCAGCTGCCTCTGGTCATCGAGTTCACCGAGCAGGTAATGGCGGTCATCCTTACATGGACCAAGGTTACAATGGTTTGGGATTTTTCATTACAGTTTAGATTTAATTTTGACTTTTTTTCTCTCTCCAAATCAGTTTTGATTAGCTTTAAATAAAATTTGCTACTGTTTTTATTTTTTTTATTTTTTTAGATGCTTAATTTTAGTTATGTTTTCATATCATTTTCCTCAGTCATATTCAAATAAATTCCATACAGGACTCCGCCTCTTTCTCCCAACTTTTAGTTGTATTAAAGATTAAAACGAGGGAATTTTACACAATTGTTGGTTTAGTTTTAGTAAGCATACAATATTTTTTGTCTTTATTCAAGTTAACGAAGAAAAATTTTCCAACTCGAGTTTTTGTCATTTCATCAAACAGCCTCAACTGGATTATATGTATGTACTGTATATGCCTTTTTTTTTGGTTCCTCATTAGCTGCTGCACACTACAGCACCTACCCCTCCTGGGGTCATCAACAACATAAACAAAGCACCACAATTTCCTACAACTCTATCAACAGGATTGCACTCAACTCAACAGCATACAAAATAAATTTGACAAGTACACAATGCAAAACAATTTCATGGACACTGCAAGAATTGATAAATAAACCCAAAAGATGGCTCCACAAGAACCGGGAGAAAAACAAATCTTGATGTAAAATAGCTGTTTGTTCTTGAGTAAATATAAAATGTAACCTTTAGCAAAACTAACTTCTTTAATTTCTGAAATTAAACATTGGCATATCAATGGCGATCGACTAAAACTCTAATTTGAACTACTTGTTTCTCTGCAGACTGCGCCTAAAATCTTTGGTGGAGACATCAAGTCTCACATCCTGCTGTTCTTGCCCCAAGCTGCTTCAGACTTTGAAGACAAAATGGACCAATTTAAGAAGGCAGCAGCGGGATTCAAGGGCAAGGTAGGTTCTGTTTTGAAGAAATCAGACATTTGAACACTACCCTGTTTGGTTCTTCAATAAAACTCCAAATATATTGCAGTAAAGAGCTCGTACATTGCTGATGTGTCATGACTCAGTCGGCTTCAGTGTGACCTGCTCCAGTCAAAGGTTGAATTTCCATCTCCTTCTGTCCAGATCCTGTTCATCTTTATCGACAGCGACATTGACGACAACCAGCGTATCCTGGAGTTCTTTGGCCTGAAGAAAGAAGAGTGCCCTGCTATCCGCCTTATCACTCTGGAAGATGAGATGACGAAGTACAAGCCTGAGACTGATGACATCACAGCAGAAAGCATCACAGCGTTCTGCACCAAGTTCACAGAGGGCAAACTGAAGGTCAGAGATGTTGTAGGAACACATTTGCACAATACAGTAGCAGCTGAGATTAAGGAACAATGTATTTCTGTTTTTTTTTTTTTTATATATTGTTGTGCTTTATTTTACACATGTAAAAAAAAAATAGTGATGGTAAACAAAATATTTTGGACAAAAACAAAGTAATGACGTTGCAATGAAAAGATGCTAAATGAAAGTGTTTCCTGATTAAGCCATGCAAGTCTAAGTACACATGGCCGGTACAGTGAAACTGCGAATGGCTCATTAAATCAGTCCCCCTTTCAAACATTTTACCTGATTTACCCCATCTCTTATTATGAAAACGATTTTGGTGACTGTAACCATAACCTTTGACCTACACTCGCCAAAATTTAATGGAATCTATTCTGGACCATTATGCACCTTTCCTGAAAATTTAATGGAAATTGATCCAGTATTTTTTGATTGAAGTTGCTGAAAGTTGGACAGACAAAGAGAACCCCCCCTCCCCTTTCGCGTCATAAAGGGCAACTAAACTATGTGGACTGTTTAGTGGCAAGGGGGAAAATGATTGCAGTCATAATGATAATACAGAGAAATTATAGTGTTTGTGTGTGTGTGGGGAGGGGGGGGGGTCTAGTGCTTTAGCTGTTGTGGTTTTGTGAAAATGCAAATGTATTTGCTATTCAAAGTGTCGCTATAGTTAGAACATTTTGAAAGTACAGGTTTGTTGTTTTTCATGCTCTCTTCACTCACTTAACTTGACCATCATATTTTGGCTCAACAGACCCTTTTTTTTTTTTTTTTTTTTTAAACTTAATTTTTTCCAGTAAAAGTACTCTTGATTTCAATTGTGTACTGAACTTTTTGTCTTCTTTCACAGCCTCACCTGATGAGCCAGGACATCCCTGCAGACTGGGACAAGAACCCAGTCAAGGTCCTGGTTGGCAAAAACTTTGAGGAGGTCGCCTTCAATTCAAAAATGAACGTGTTTGTGGAATTCTGTAAGGGCCCTTTACTTTGTCTTTGTTCCACCACATACTACTAAAAAAGCAGTTTCCATAAAATAATCCAGTGAGATAAAAACCGATTAAGGCTGAAACTTAAACAAATGGTGTGTAAAGTTAAAAGCAGTGTGCCATTCTGGATTCATGAGACCAACTCTCTCACTGAAAATGTACCTGTTACCAGACACTACTGTTGAAATGGGGTTAAATATAGCAACTGGAATTTTTGAGAAGTGTCATCCAAATTTTCAGCAGTGGTTGAATCAGCTTATCAGGCACAGTGGGGTAAGTCCATACTCCCTGATAGACCAGGTGCAGTGTTTCCTCCTCTGTAACCATAGGAGAATAAGGCCATGATGCTTATGTTAAATGTGAAACTTCATTGTAGGGCTGAGCAAATCTGACAAATGATCATATCTTTTGAGGTGAAAAAATAATCGTGGTTTGGATTGCAGCTACATTTACTTTGTCTAAGGATGTATTAAATTAGTGTCAGTCTGTCTGATTACACAAAGTTCTGAATGGATTTGGATGAAACTTTCAGGAATGATAATGGGTCAAGGAAGAACCCATTAGATTTTGGGCAATGAAGGTCAAAGGTCAAGGTCACACTAAAGGGCAACGGCTAAAACACATCAGTGGTAATATCTGGCATGTTTTAAATATAAACTAATTGTAACCTATGGTATCAGGCACACACCCAGCCCCTCAGACATTTGACCTGATTTGCCCCATTTCTTATGGTGAAAACTCTAACTTTGACCTTTGACCTACATTCATCACAATATAATTTAATCTCCCTCCTGGACCAGTTTCCATCAGATTTTCAGCAAAGATGTTAGGTGGTCCAGAATAGTTTTGTTAGTTTAGTTCAAACATTTAAAATCATCAGATAAGGTACGCATCATTCAACATGGTCACCAAAGTTTTTGGCACTCAAAGGAGGAAGTCTTAACTCATAGGCTCCACCTCCTTTTGCAAACTAATGAAATCGATACATTTGCTTTTAACTTTTTTTAAATTTTTCATCCACATCACTATTTAAGTCACTTCGCACACAATCAGACATACATAATTGGCTATTTTTTAATATACATTTTGTATATTTAAATATTTACTACAAATATAGTATTTAAAAGATGTCATATCTCCTCATCAGTCTAACTTATTACAGTAATATCTTTGATGCATTCTTGTACATGACTAGATATTCACTTTTTTGAACCAAAATAAGCTGATTTCTTTAAAGGTTCGCCATGTGGGAGTTTCTTTGAAGACAAAGTGCTAGACTGCTATACATAGATTATATTTAGATATTTTTGTGTGTTATTCCAGATGCACCTTGGTGTGGACACTGCAAACAGCTGGCTCCCATCTGGGAAAAGCTGGGAGAGAAATACATGGATAGCGCTGATACCATTGTGGCCAAGATGGACTCCACAGCCAATGAGATCGACGCTGTCAAAGTCCACAGTTTCCCCACTCTGAAATTCTTCCCTGCAGGGGATGATCGCAAGGTGAGCACCCAACAATGGACTGTTTATGCTTAAGGAGTACTTTCTGGAGTTGGAAAAAGATGAATGATTAACCCATATATACAGATATTTAGTTTTTTCTCACAGGTATGTGCCTGTTGTGTTGACAAATGTTTTATTTTTTTTCAACCTGCCATCATTTAATGACGGGTAAAGTTCACAGCACCTCCATGTTGGACAAACGTTACATGTTTGACCTCACCTGGGTGTTTATTTTACAAAGAAGTGACTAAATGCTTGTGGTGTTTTTTTGTTTTTATCAGAATGAAAGTTTTATGTGAAATCTTAATGTTGCACTAGAAAAAAAGTTTCCCCTCCTTTCTAGTGCAAATATATTATTGCATTTAAAATCAGAGGGAATCGCCTAAAGAGGAACTTTTCAGTGAGATGTTGGAACTGATTTTATAGGCGATGGGTCTGGATAGTTTTGTTTGTTTAATTAAGCAAAAAAATCTTAAACCTTAAAGTCAGTTCTTGTATCTCACTGGAAAGTTACTCTTTAGGTGATTCTGTTTTATTTTAAGTGTTAAATATTTAGACCTGAAATGCAAAAACTACACTTGGTGAAATGTTTGTGATGTAACGTTTAAAAAAAAAAGTTACATATAATTTCTAGTTCAATGACAGTTTTTCTGAACATATCATTTGACAGAAAAATCGATGTCTAACTAATACAGGCTGCCGATATTTGGAGCAGTCGGTACGTTTACATGCACTTGGAGAAGCTTTAATTATTGCCATAGTCCGACGAATATCAAAGTTTTAAAAGCCATATAAACACTTTAATCGGACTATAATCAAATCAGGAGTCGTAGAAGTGGGACAAAGGGTCAGATAATGTGATTCTAATTGAGCTTCATGTATGTAAACACTGCCAACCTTGGCTTCATCTGGCCTGGACACACCCCTGTCAGAAGTGACCAGTCACCATGACAACGTGTACATTACTGTAATAAATCAATGAACAGTACGTATGACATATACTGAGCTGCTGCATGGTTGTGGTCCATATTTTCTCTGGGTGCTATTGTCGTCCTGCGTCTGCTTCAAATCTGCAAGAGTTTAGACTTATGTTCTTCTTCTATGGTGCTAACCGAAAGAACACTAATGCAAAAGGGTGTGTAGTGCCACCTAGTGTCTGAAGTAGAATAATTGGCTTCTGTTGCTGCGCATGTAAACTGAGATTTCTCAAACCCCAGTTCAGTCCTGAGATTGATTATTGCCAATAGTTGGACTTGGGGCATGTATGTGAATGTACTGATAGGCTGAGGCATCACTGTTTACTTCTCCTGTATCCCTTGGTTTGTTTTCAGCTGTGAGTTAAAGTGCTCTGGCTGGTAACTTTAGTCTAACTTTGTGGCCTAAGTGGTCCTGTGAGGGTCATTAGTGACCCATTGTTAATCACGTGGAGAAACCTGAGCCTGCTGGCCTTGTCATTTCCTTAGGCAATATATTGCCTTGTCCATGACTTCGCTTGAAGACACTGCTCAGTTTGCACCTGTTATTTATCCATTTACTGCCCAGGCATGTGCAAGGAGTCAGTTGAGCAGACTGTGATAAGTGTATGCTGTGGTGGTCTTATATTAAGTAGAGGATTGACCTGTGACCCTACTTGGAAGAATTGTGTATATGACCTCGAGTGGCTAAGAAAGGCTACAGCTGTGGCTGTTGAGTATTTATGGCTAAAATAAGCTGCAGATTAAAAGTGCAATCAAAGGACATCCTCTAAGAAAGCACATTCACTTTTTTAAAAAAAATTGTTATTCGCTCACGGTCTTTTGAGTGATCGACCAATATGGGTTTTTTTGGGGGCAGATAATGGTTTTTCTTTTTAATCAGCCTTAACTGATAACAGATACAGGACGTCTATATTTCTGAGCAGTCATTTGTTTCTGATGCAGATTTTTTTTTTGTTTAATCGATAATGAATGTCAGAGAATCTTCTTTACTTAGAATTAGGAAATGATAAACGGTGACAGTTAAACTAGTAAATGTGACCAAATGCACCATGTTTAATTCAATGTCATAATTTCCCCTCTCTTCTTTTTCCTGTTCAGTCTACATTTTTTCCTTCCTGCTTTTCCTTTGTGTTCTTCCCCCTTTCCATGTTGTCCTGGTTCCTATTCTTCCCCTTTTTTGTACCTTCCCCCTAGTTTTCTTGTTTTCACCCTTTTTCTTTTTCCTCCTTTGTCCTGTTTTGCCCCCCCCCCTCTTGTCTTCCTTCATCTATCTGTAAATCATGGCACAGGAAAAGAAGGTAAAAAGAGAAGCTGCAGATCCACTGGTGTCGCCAGTGTTTTCAATGATTCTTGGGTTTCACATAGTTGATAGAAAACTGGAGAAATTAAGTGATGCAGTAAGATGCACTCGTATCTGACATGAATTTTCGTTGCCAGGTGATTGACTACAATGGAGAGAGAACACTGGAAGGCTTCACAAAGTTCCTGGAGAGCGGCGGCAAGGAGGGCGGTGCTCCTGCCGGAGACGAGGATGACGATCTGGATGCAGAGGTGAGATTTTCATAAGGCGTGTCTGTACACTCTGGCTGAACATTAAGGGGGTAGATTAAGAAAAAAAATCTGACAATACGAGTCTCATTGCAGTACTCGACTCATGATACTGTTGACAATGCAAATTTATATTCGCTCACCCGCTTTTGCCGTTGCACTTTGTCTGTCATCATCGTCCACAATTCAGTAAAAGTGCTTCTCCTTCCTCATGAACGGATTTGAATTTTGATTCATTATAGATCTAAGCACTGGGCACAACTTATCACTTTGTGAAAAATTGTATTTGTAAACAATTTATTTACAACTTCGTTTTTCCAGTATCTCATTAAAATCACTACTCTTCCCTCAGTTTTCAACATTTTTTTTCTCAGTTTGATTCACGGAGTTCAGTTTCAATCGAGATGAAGGAAAGTAATTGATCCAATATTAGTTTCTACCAACAACCTCCTGCGTAGCATTTAACACCTTTAACCAGTTACCTACATTTGTTCAGTCAGATGTTACCCCAGAAGAGCTTTGGGGGCTTCCTTTACCATTCACACAGTTTTGGGCATTTGTTGATAAAAACACAACGGAGTTGATTTTATGATCTATTGAATGACTCTATTTTGTTGACTGCAAGACATCACAGCTGTGAGGTCTGGATGAACAGAGACATTGGCACCATTTATTTTTCTTTTTAATTAACTTCCCGAAAGAATTGAATTACACCAGAAATATAAACATTTGATTGGAACATGATCTAATCCCCTCTTTCCTCCCTCATAGCTACTGGGATGCTATGTATGGTACACATTTACGTACATTATGTAGTTGCATACAGTAGTACAGTAATGTACAGATTTGTCTGAAGTTTTGTAAATTTAAATTTCTTTTGTATTTCGAGATCAATAATTTACATAACGGATTTGTGTTACTTGGGTTATTAGGTACCACTGTATTAGGGCCGGGTACTGAAAGGGTTTCATTCGATACCGGTACTATCAAAATGGTATTGGTTCCTAAATGGTATTTAAATCGGTACTTTAAGAATAATAAAAATTTTATTACAACCAGTGATGTATACGTGATTGAACCTTAACAATAAAGTTTAACCAATGACTTGCCGAACCAGTCTGACCAACGCACAAACTGTGTGAGATGCAACTGCTACAAATTATTATTAAGCTAGTACCACATAAAGTACCGACTCTGTCACTGTCATGGTCCAGTATCTCCACAGTAGATGGTCTGATGCTTTACCACTTTGGTCTCATTCTCACACTGGCATTTCCTTTTGATGCTATTAACTTGGTGCTAAGCTAGGGCTATTAGCACAGCGCTAGGCTACTGTGCAGCATCTGTTTTAAAGTAAACGCCATGTGTCACCAAGTGCATTATTAAATTAAACTAATTTCAGCCTTTGTATGTAAAGGTCTTTGGACATGATTCGTATGGAAGAATCTGGAACTTGTGAATTAGAATTTTGCACGTTGAACATATTTGCCTTCGTGTTGTCTGCTGTGCCATATGCGCACACGGACTTTAACAGTGGACGGAGGGTTTAATTAAAGAACAGCTGCAAATGTAGTGAAATTCATGCTAGATTTTGGTCTTGTTACTACCATTGTTTGCCCCAGTTTATACCTGAACCCAACTCTATAAAATGCTCTTTTGTTTTTCCCTTGTTCTTTTCATCATACTTCTCACTTTCCTGCCCCCCCCCTTTGTTTTTTAGCTTCCCCCTCTTTTCTCTGTTTTTCTGACTCCCCTCTTCTCACTCTTTGATTTTTCTTCCCCTTTTTTACTTTTTTTGTCCTTTACCCCTTTTTCCTTCACCTGTCAATAAATCATGGCATGGAAAAAAGATACTGGTACGATAACCGTAAATATCGTTTATTATTAGACTGTGTTACTGTTGTGTATCTGTGCAGTTCTATTGAAACCTGAGGATGAAACACATTAATGGTCACGCATTTAAATTACTGACTGGTTTGCTGGAGTGCAACCCAGTGTGGGTCCTTAACTTTTCACTCCACTATCAACACCCCCCCCCCCTTATCTCTCCGAAGTCTAATTTTACCACAGACTCTAGTCCAGTAATACCTAAAGCAGCTGCTGGTGAGCCAATAAAAAAAAATTACTGACTTTAGCCTGGAGACCTGAGACCCCCCTTCCCCAAATAAAGATGGTTGCACGTGCAGCCCTGGACCCTCTACTAACCCCCACCTGCATGTGACCCCCTCCTGAGCCAAGCTGTCTACAGACTAGACACAGAGGAATGGGGATGTAAAATCAACGGGTCATTAGCTCCATAGGTTTTCCTGTTGATGACTATGTTGGTTTCATGTTTGCAGTGAGTGATGAGAGTTAGTTCTGAGTCTGACGTATTGTCCAGGGTATCTGTAAAATAACATTATAATGCATTTTAGCCCTAAAATGTCTTTACCTCTTGTGCGGTCCTCCGTACAAGGTGCACAGGCTGGTGTCCTACGATCGGGTCTTAAAGACCCAGATTCCAAAGGTCGGTTCCAAAGACTCATCCCCACACCCCCTACGGATATCTTACTGTTTTCAGTAGGAAGCAATGGCACCATACAGTGTGTATGAGAAGGCACATTTGTGGGTCACTTTGACGCGGAGGACTGCACAAAGAGTTGGACATTAAACTTTGTCCCCAAACCCATCCACATACAGACTCGGTCACAAATGGGGAAAGGACATTAGACGATACATTTAACAGAGGACAGTGTTAAACACACCACCAGTGTCTTTAGTGGGTTCTCTCATTTAGGGCAGCGATTAACACCGGTATAAGGTGGTTTCCTAGACGGGCCTTAAGGCCTGGGTTTGCTTACCTGAAAGTCCAGCCCTGCATGAATGTGTAAAACGTAGGGGTAGCAGGGTTAGGGTCAGGGGTGAACTGGGAGTCGGCGTTAATCTTAACTTAACTTATCTTTTCTTTCCCTTTGTTACTTTCCAGGACTTGGATGACGTGGACGAGGGACAGGACGAGGACTCAGACGGTGAAGATGATGGACACGATGAGTTGTAAGGGCTGGAAGAGGAGAGAGAGAAGAGAGGAGACGTGCCCCACCCCTTCAACCAGTCGCCATCACCTTCACTTCCTTCCGGCCCCTCCCTGTCCTATGAACATTAACACTTCCTCTTGAACGCCCTCTCACTCAGTCCCTCAGTCAGTGGTGTGGGAGGAGCTTGTCGCTAGCCACGCCTCCAACCTGGTCACTTGTGTCTAGACTGGTGTGGTCCCATCTGGCAGGACTCTGTGGTCCAGTCCACCTCCACCCCTATGGAGACCTCAATGCCTTCTCTACAAAACAAAAGCTCCACTTCAGCAGTTTTTGCCTTTTGTGTCTTTAAAACCAAACAAACAAAAACAACCCGGCATTGAAATTCAGTTTTCCAAACGTTTTCATTTTGTTCCTGTCGCTCCCCTCCTCTGTGGGTAGAGTTAAATGAGTCATGTGACCTGTACATGTCCATACCTTAAGGGGGGAGGGGGGTGTTGCCAGTGTTCATGTCCCTGTGATCTCTGGTTGGTGGTGGTTTTAGGAAGGACTGTCTCAGGGGACAAGGGGTCATCCTATCAGTGTGTTTGTATTTAAGTCTTCACTATATACTCACCCTCACCTCAGAGCTTGTCCAGTGTAGCACAAAGCCCCGCCCCCTTACCTCTTTACCACCCCATTAAAAAAAAAAAAAATTCTGTAGTTGAGACCAATTCCTTTCTTTGCGTTCGTGTGGGGAAGTCTACTTTCTTTTTCTTCATTCCCAAAATAACTTCTCAGTGCAGCGTCCTCGTTTGTTTTTTCTAAAACAGAACAAAGGTTAACTTTTTTGGGGAAAACCCTTGTTATTTAATTGCTATCACTGAGTATTTTTGTTTTTAAGTTTAGATTTTGTCATTTTTAATGTACCATTGTGCCCAGCTGTGGTGGGTTCAGTTGGCCTGTCGAGGCAGAGTGGGCCCGTGGACACACTACTCTCAGACCTGGGACCGTCTTTGTTTCCAGTTCTGATCAGGTTGCACTGCGTTCAGGCCTAGTTAGAGATTTGTCACGGTTACTAAAGCAGAGAGATTTGATACGGTTTACTGGTCAGGTTGGTTGGAGAGAAGTGTCTGTTAAATCTGAAGTGTATGAGGGAGCAGATGCACAGCCTCACCCCCCCCCCACCCCACCCCACACCACCCAAACTGTACGGCCCACTCCCCCTTTGGCTCACTCCCTCGTTGCCGTGTGTGTGTGTGTGTGTGTGTGTGTGGTGCAACTGGTGTAAAACTGCAGTGTTGAGGTGTGTGTGTGTGTGTGTGTGGTGGCAGTGGGGAGGGCTGAGCATAAGGTGAGGGGTTTAACAACTGTACGACGGTGGGGGAAACTCAACAAAGCATTCCATCATATCCAAATTGATGTGGAAACGTGAAATGGTGGCCAATAAAAAGAAAAAAACCAAACACATGAGTCTTGTGTTTTTGTTTTCCAGACTTCCATACATGATGCATGTCACTAGTCTTAACTTGTAAATAATAAATAAAATGTTCTGAGGCTACGTTTGTACTGTGATGAGAACTGAAAACTCAAGTGTCTCATCTCCAAATTTTCATCTGTTTAGATGAGGAGGAAATTTGTTTATATGAAGACGCAACTGTGGGCAAAATTGGATTAGTTTATATATACAAGGCTGCTGTGGTACTGTGATACGCCACCGTGTCTGTGCACATGTGACGTAAAGGTGTACGCGACGTGACCATGCTATGCATTTCTTGCCGTTTAGACAGAATTGATCTGGTCCATCTTCAAAAGTCCCCAGTCTGGAAGTGGTCTTCAGACGTGTGTTCAGACCCCAGTGGTGTGGTCGCCCTGGAAATGAAAGGCACTTGTGATAAAATATTGTCTCTTTCACTCACAATCATCCCCATGTAAACGGGGCCTAAAAGTAAATAACTAGTCTCAGTGTATTAACGCCACATTCACTTTATATTTAACCATTTGATGCATGAATCTTCTCAACCTAAGTCCAGATAAATGTTTTTGGGAAAGTGTTAATTTCTCTTTAAGCCTGAAAACGGCAATGTGAAATCTTTTTATGAACCCATTTTATATAGTTACAAAAAACATCCACTCAGCTGGAAAATGAGCGTTAAAGCTTAGAATCAAAGAAATGTGTATTTAAAATGCAATATCAGAATTATGAAATAAGATTTTTTTAAATGCAGTTTTTAAGACTTGGTGTACAAATCAAATCTTTCCATGCATAAAACTAAAAGGAAGATGGTTAAATTTTACTGAATATTTAAACTAAATCATCCATTCAGAATGCATCAGCGCTGACACTTAAAGAGTTAATAATCAGCTCCTCATCAGACTGATAATAATGCAATGGCCTCCAGGTGTAAGGGAAGAGGGGAACATCTAAAACATGCAGAACACCAGCCCTTGAGGACTGGAGTTTGACACCCCTGCTCTACTTATTACCACTTAAGTGTGATGTTTACAACTTTAGAAGAGGTCTAAAAATAGTGTTTAATGTCGGCAAAAAAGACACGCCCTAATCACTTCCATGTTAACAGTTTGGCTCAAAATGGCAAAAATCGAAATTTCTCAGTGTACGTCCAAATGGTGTGATGTTGATTTCAACTATATCGACTCCCAATCACCTAAAAAAATGAGCTAAACTTATTTTTTACTCCAGATAATCCCTCTAAGAACAGCCAAGTCACAGTAATGGTATGAACTGACTGATATGGAACTAAAAGAACAAAACCTAAGAATATACGAGAGAAGAACTGTAGAAGAACTGTCCCCTGGAGTGACCCGTATCACCAAAGGGTTAAAAAAAAAAAGTGGTGTCAGGCAGAACAAACCCCACCCCTCGCAAATATTTTAGCTCTTAATGGACATCTCCCACTTAAAACATGACACTATGGGTTTTACCTTTCAAGGTTAAAGGTCACGATGCCTCTTTGGAGCCTACATATGGTTTCCTATCAACAATCGTCAGGGCTGTCAACAGACTTCCTGGGGCCCAGGACAAGTAAGAATCATATGAGGGCCCCCCCCACCCCACACCAAATATTCTTCCACACCATTATACACTTGTTAAAATGTTAGTGTTAAAGTGAAAAGGCGTTCAGTTGAGTTTAAAACAGGATCATGACTCCATCACTGTCGCAGACCTGGTTATTTTCTGCTGCTTCATTAATGGTTTTTACTCCTACAGGAGTTTTCACATTCAACAGAAAACACACATGTGAGCTGGAAAGAGGATGATGCTCCTGATGACAAACAGGACCAACACTCATCCACCCTGATAGATTTAAACATCAGCCTTATATTAGACCATGACCCACATAAGCCCACACTCATATGTAGAGACAAGACTGATTTTTATTTTCTGTCAAATGAAAAAACGTCAAATTGTCTTTAATTACTTTTTAATTCCTTTTTTCTCTCCTTTTTCCCTGTTTTTCTTTTTTCCCCTTTTCCAGTTGTTTTTTTAAATTTCTCCCTTTTCCTGTTCTTTTTTACTTTGACATGTTTTTATTTTTCTGTTCTTTTTCTTTCACCTTTTTTTTTTCCTTCTTTTGATAGATAGATAGCTTTATTGTCTGTTCCACATAAAAAACAGACATTTTTCATCTTTTTTCCTTTTTCCTCCTTTTTCTGCTTTTCTGTTTTCTTCTTTTTTCCATTTTTCTTTCTTCCTTTTTTCTTTTGTACTTTTTCTCTCATTTTCCTTTTTCTTTTGCATTACTTCCCCTTTTCTCTTCCGTTTTCTCTACTGTTTTTCCCCCTGCCCCCCCATTTTCTTTTTCCTTCTTTCTCTTCTTTTTTCCTCTTTTTCCTTCACCTGTCCTTCACTCATATCATGATAAAAAAGAACATATTGGAGGGTTCCTGTGTGGTCTAAAAAAGTCTAAAATTCAGAAACTTACATTTTAGGCTTTAAAATGTCTTAAAAACACCCATGTTTTCATCCCAGGTCTAAAATTTAATTTACTTAAGTCTTAATTTATTTCTTTTTTTTACGTCCATTCTGAGAGAAGTGTCTGTAGAAGAAAAAACAGTGTTTCTGTTTCTACTGTCAGCTGATCAAAGCTAATTATTTGGCAGCTCAGTGTGTCCACTACCACATTCTGTACCTTTCATATTTTTGTATATATTCCATAAATATAAGAAACTTGCACTTTTTCATTTACAAGACAAAGTCACATGGTTTTGAGACTCAAATGTCATCGTCTTTTTATTTGAGAGGGTCTCAATGGTGATCTAAATTTTTGGTCTAAAAAAAAAAAAAAAAAAAAAAAAAAAAAAGTCTAAAATTGAACTTAGTGATTCTTGTAAGAACCCTGATATTGGCCAATGCTTTGGGTCAAGAAAAAAAAACGTAAATATCCACCCCATATATGAGTATCATTAATGGTGAATGGTGAAGAAAGCCCCCCCCCCCCCACCCCCCCCCCGCCAAACACTCCTGCAATAAACCACTTTTATCCGGCCTGTGTTTACAAGAAATCAGACCCACCACTGGCTCATCCTTAGCTGATGAGGTTTCACAATTTTTTGTAAGTGAATGGGGGTGGGGGGTGGGGGGGTTACTGGCTGTCATGACCTGAGACAGAGACTGAGCTGTTTATTGGTTTGGTTTGTTTGTCAGTAGCTTTATGAAAAAACTATTGGACCAATTTCCACGATATTTTCAGTAAAGGTGTGATGAGGTGGTCCAGAATAGATCCAGTTAAATGTTAGTGAATGTAGGTCAAAGGTCAAGGTCGCAGTCACTAAAAATGTGTTTTTCTTAATGATAGGAGATAGGACAAATCAGGTCAAATGTGTGTGTGTGTGTGGGGGGGGGGGGGGTCATAAATGATATAAGAATGAATAATTAATAAGGAAAAAGAGTCGGAATTGTGAGATAAGGTTCTAAATAAATATGAGATAAGAAATGCACAATTATGAGAAAGAGTCAAAATTATGAAATAAGTTAAAATTGTGAGATAAATAGTCGGTTATTTTACATACTGTAACATCTGTTTAGTTTGAAAAAGCACTGAGTTTATTCTGAGAATGTAAGGAGTATAAAGTACAGATATTTATGTAAATCTAAGGAGCATAAAGTACAGATATTTATGTAAATCTAAGGAGCATAAAGTACAGATATTTATGTAAATCTAAGGAGCATAAAGTACAGATATTTATGTAAATGTAAGGAGTATAAAGTAGAGATATTTATATAAATGTAAGGAGTATAAAGTAGAGATATTTATATAAATGTAAGGAGTATAAAGTAGAGATATTTATATAAATGTAAGGAGGAAAAGTCAAAAGTTTCCAGAAAATTAAATATTCAAATAAGCCCAGATACCTAAATAAAAAATCTACTGAAGTACAGTAATGAAGAGTTATAAAAAAATAATATCTACATGTCAGGACCAGGACAATAAGGCTGGGAAGGGGTTAACAGACTGAGGGGGGGGGTAAGAGTTAGTGGGGGGTGACACCCAAAGCAAAGGGCTCCTCATCTTCCAAATGTTGACAGTGGATGGGCAGGGTCAGCTCCTAAAATAAGCTCCCAGAGGGTATAAAAAGATCCAGATAAAGACGACTGAAACCAAACGACAGGAGAACCACAGCCAGAGCTCTGCAGAACCAGCACTGATCCAGATCTGCAGAGAATCCACTGGGACTGGAAGACATCAAGGAAAACAGAGTTCCATTTTCAGTTTTAAGCCTTTTGTTGGATTTGTTTGTGGGTTATTTTTCTTTTTCTTGTTTTTTTTTTTTTTTGGTTTTGCAAGATTTCCAGAAGATGAAATACTATCAGTACCCTGTGCCCCAGAGCATTGGAATCCAAACTTACACCAAAAACTGTAGTCTCCCTCTGAGCTGTAAAACCACAGCTTCTCTGAAACCGATCCGAAACGTCCACTTCCCCAATGACATCGTCTTCCAGGACTACATACGACAAGGTGAGCTGGAGAGGATCGGACGCTTCATCCGAGCAAAACGAGTTTCTCTGGACACCATCTACCTGTCAGGTAAGAAACACCAACACATGAGCAGGGGCGTTGCTAGGGTCTGTTGGGGCTCCAAGCAAGACATCCCTGGGGTCCCCAACCGTTTTGTGCATGCCACAAAAACAAAACCATTTTTAATGGACAGTTAAGATGAAAACTGAAAAAAAAATAGTTGAGTTCAGTTCTAACACTGAGGTCCAACAGATGTCCCTGAAAACCCAGAACTATCAATAAGAAAAATATATAAAATATGACATTTTCTTTATTTCAGAAGTGAACTGCAAATTAGTACAAATGCAAATATTTAAAAAAGGAAACATTTGAGTAAATAGGTAAATGACAGGACACATCACGGAAATGTTTTTGTGCTTATAAAAAAATTACTAAAAAATGTATCTAACAATTTTGATTAAAAAAACAAACAAAAATAAACAAATAAATGGTGTCAAACCCCACAGTGCGACCTGTGGTGCAAACCCCGCCCCCCTTGCACACATTTTACCTGATTAGCTCGATCTCTTATTATTGTGAAAACACATTTTTGGTGACTGTGACCTTTGACCTAAATTCACCAATATTTAATTGGATCTATTCTTTTCCTTCTCACACCTTTCCTGAAAATTTGATAGAAATTGGTCCAGTACTTTTTTCGTAAACCTGCTGACAGGTCAAAAACATTACCCCTCTCCCCTTCAGGGGTAAGAAGACTTGTCTAGGGTGAACCCTGCCTTCCATCGTATGCAGCTAGGATAGGCCCCCAGTGACCCCAGTGACCCTAGTGAGGGTAAAGCGGGTTCAAATGATGAGACGATAATAATTTTTGCATCATAAAGGTGCAGGCTGAAGGCAAAGGGGGCGGGGCTCCACTACTGTATCCACTGTTGTTGTTTTTACTTTAGGATTTGCAGGCATGGGTGGGGGTCCAAGCAACTGCCTGGCTCGCCTGTCCTCTAGCGCCACCCCTTGCACACAATCATTCAAACAGGGAAACCGGGATGTCTTGCTTGAGTAAACAATTCCACTTGACCTCTTCCTGTTGATCTGTGCTGACTCTTTTTTCTACTTCCTGTCCTGTTTAAAGGCATGGCTGCCCTCCATGAGGCTGTGTTGACTGGGAACCTGGAGTGTGTGAAGCTGCTGGTGAAGTACGGTGCAGATATTCACCAGAGGGACCAGGAGGGTTGGACTCCTCTGCACATGGCCTGCAGCGACGGGTTCCCACACATCGCACGGTGAGTTCCAGGTTCCTGATAATCACACATAGGCCACGAACAAGTGGTCGTAAAAGTCTACATGTAGGCGGCTAACAGGCATAAAGGGCTGGAAAAGTACAATGCTACCATCTACATGACACTCACACTTTCCATAATGTGGAGCCAAAAAGGAGGCAGGACAAGACATGTTTAAAGGTGGGGTTGGAGATGGTTTCCTGGTGCATTTTTTTTCTTTTACTTTAGGGTAAAATCCCCTAAACACCCTGGTTATAACCAATTAATTAAATAACCGTTTAATTAAACGCAAAAAAAAAATAAATATATATATATATATATATATATATATATATATATATATATATATATATATATATATATAGTCACCTGTGGAATGAAAAAGACTGGAAAAACACCATCCAATCATTTTAAAGATCCCACTCCAAATATGTCAATCAAACTCAACTATCATTTGTCCCTCCCCCCACTGGTTCATGCAGGATATGTGCAGAGGGGGAGGGATGAATGACAGCTTAGTAATTAACAATACCTGGATTTGGATGTGTAGACAAAGACACATTTGAAAATGATCCAAAATGATCCTTTAACCTTACCATTTGAACACCGAGGGGGGCATGAATTTTGGAGAAATCACTCCAAATACCTTGAAAAACCTCTAGAAACACTTTTTAATCACATTTGGATTAAACATTAAAGTTCTTAGCTTAGTTATTTTCAATAGCTGGGGTTAGAGTATATGTTATGATGTTTTTTTTGTTTGTTTTGTTTTCTAGTTACCTCCTCTCTCTGAGCGCTGACACTAACGTGGAGAACGACTGTGGGGAGAAACCAGCTGACCTCATAGAGCCGGACAACAAAGAACTGCTGCAGATATTTGGTCTGGCCTCCAACGACTGAGAGACTTTTTGGTTTTAAAGCCACAAACAAATGCAAATGTGTAGATAAAAAAAAACCTCCTGCTGCTCAGTCTGTCAGTGACTGTCCTGCAGGAGAAGAAGAGTGTTGTCAACCCAGCATCTGAGCTCAACCCTGATGGTTAAACACTCTGGATGTGGAGGGGGCGGGGCTAATGATACACTCATATATTGGCTGGCCGATATAGTGAGCTGATATGTATTTAAATGTTTTTCTTGTATTGGTATCGTCATGTTGTGTTGACCAGTATGGTTTTTTTTTCCTGTGTCATGATTTTATGACAGGTGGAGGAAAAAATGAAGGGAAAAAGAAAAAAACAAAAAAGGAGAGAAAAGGGAAGAAAAACATTACAAAAAGGGGGAAAATTAATGTAATGTTGGGGGCGGGGCGTGATAGAAAAATTAAAGGGGGTAAACAAAGAAATAAAGGACAAAAAAAGGGGAAAAAAAGGCAGGGGGAGGAACAAAAAAGAAAAAAATAAGAGAAAAAAGGAAAATGGGGGAAATAATAGAAGAAATGAAGTGAAAAACAGGAATAAAGGACAGAAAAAAGAAAGAAGGAAATAAAAAGGGGGAACAGAAGGAAGGAAAAAAGATAAAGTGTACATTTGGTCATATATATTAGTTTAACTGCTATTTATATTTTGTAATTGTAATTGAAGAAGATTTTCTGACATTTGTTTTCACTCGTCACAGAATAAAAGAAAATCCTTATTGGTTCCAAATAAATGTTCTGCAGTTATATATAGAACTTCAAAGCACTTTACATTAGCCTCACATTCACCCATTCACACACCAGTAGGTTTCTAAGGTTCTGTTATACCTACTGGAAGACTAAGTCAAGGTTCAGTGTCTTGCCCAAGGACACTTTGACATGTGGACAGCCAGAGCCAGGATACGAACCGCCAACCTTTCAGTCATTGGGCGACTAACTCTACCAATTTATCCACAGCCGCCCAAATATTGACTTGGAAATATCAGCAGCATGTATCAGTCATTGACTAAGGCTGATTTAAAAAAAAATTAAAATAAAAAATATCTGCCCCAAAAAATCCCTATGGGTGACTGACTAGTGGGGAGTGTTCTCATTGGCCTCCACAGGGGGGCACTGTAGTGTCTAAAACTGCAGTGGTATGAACAGTTCTTCTGACATCTGTGGAACCTGAAGCTGTTATTGTTGCTCATTAGCTCATTAGCTCCTCTGTCAAAGCTAAAGTTAGCAAACCTATGAGCAGCTGTGTTGACTGTCAAATGAACACATGTGCTTACAGTTGTAAACCTTAATGATTTATTTTTATCTTTTTATTGAAGTCTTGTATCTTGGTTGATATGATTTTATACTTATTTTATAAATATTGTACAGAATGCACGGCTTTAACAGTTGTCACGCTGATCTGCACTGTTTGAAAATAAAACTGACTAAACTACTGGGAAGGAGGTGATGGTTGATAACATCTAAACCCAGACAGTCACAGTGGAACATTTAGGAACGTTTACTTACACTAACAAACACCTACATCTACTTTTTGACCACATTTGAAAATGGTCCAACAAAGGGATCAGGTTCCCAAGATCCACTATCCTGTGTGTTTTAGATGTTTTCCTCTTCCAGTCCAGACATTATCAGACTTCTGCACAGCTGGATGACAGGTTTATCCTTTGAATCAGGTTTGGTGGAAGAGGGATACATGCAGGATTTTTGAACATGGTCAAAATTACCATTTTTGTCACACACGCCTTACCATTTGAACATAAGGGGGTGCAGATAAATTTTGGAAAAATGGCTCAAAACACCTTGAAAAACCTCTAGGAACATGTAGATGGACATAAATAATCATCTAGAGCCACGGTTCTCAAACTGGGGTCCGCGGACCCCTAGGGGGACGTGGCGCATGTCCAGGGGGTACTCGAAATTATTCACGTTTTTTTTTTTTTTTTTTTTTGCTGTTTTATTTTGAAATGCGGAAGTTTTATTTTGTAGCGAGCGGGTGGAAGTAACAGCGCTGTTTGACAGCTTGACTAAATTGAGCCTGAGCGAGTCACAGGCTATTTTTAGCCACCCTGCAGCGAACATGGATCGATTTTTGTGTCCGCCAAGTTCCTCAAGAAGTGGTAAAAGAAATGACAATGAAAATGACAATGACAAAAACAAACGCCCTAACCCTAAAAAGAGAAAGTACATTGATAGTTATATTGAGTTTGACAATCATGGGAGACCAAAATGCATCCTGTGTCTGAAGTGCCTTGCAATGGAGGCTATGAAGCCAGACAACCTTAAGAGACACTTGGTTTTGTGTCTTTTGTTCCATTTATTATTTTAAAATTATTTAAAATTGTTGTTTCTGAAGTGCTCATTTATATTATAATACCTGAAAATTTCACTGGTTTGCACAAAAGCACTATTAAAAAAGGTTATCATTGTTTCATAATAATCATTGTTGAAGTGTTTTTGTTTTTTTTTAATCATTTTCAGTATGGCGAGGATGAGGGGGGACATGGAAAAATTTCACCCCTCCAATGGGACAAAAAAGTTTGAGAACCCCTGATCTAGAGGACTTTTTAATCACATTTCAAGATGACCCAAAATGTCTTTGGAGCACATACTATAGCCTTACATTTTGAACACGAGGGAGCGCCAATGAATTTTAGAAAAATAGCTCAAAACAACTTAAAACACTTCTGGAAACTTGTAGATGAGTGTCGAAAATGATCTAGAGCACTTTTAAACTGGATTTTTGAAGATGGTCCAAAATGACCATATCCTTACTATTTGAACACCAGGGGGCGCTGGTGAATTATTGAAACACTTTGAAAAACCTCTGGAAACATGTAAATGGGTGGAAATAATAATCTGGAGCACTTTTAAACTGGATTTGAAGATGGTAGAAAATTAAAATTTTTGGAGCACATACTTACCTTACCATTTGAACACTAGGGGGCGCAGATACATTTTGGATAAATGGCTCAAAATACCATCAGTGGCAGTGACAAGCACAAAGTGCAGACAATGCACCATTCTTGATATATTTTTAAACACTTTTTTGTTTTGTATTGCTGTTTAAACTTTCATTCTTTTAGGAGAGCCATTTTCACTTCGAAATCCAGTATTGTACAAGTAGCAATACAAAACAAAAAACAATAGAAATAATATATCAATAATTGTGCACTTTGACCCACTCTAATATTCAAGTAATTTCCAAAATAAAAATATGTTATTTTTTAAAAAAATGTGTTGAAAAATGTGCTTTTAAACAACCTGTATAACATAAAACAAATATTTAAACAATTAAAGTTACAAACAGTCACTGTGAAGTGAAAATGTAAACAGCAATACAAAACCAATGTGACAAAAAAAATCATCTGGGCGACTGAAGAAGTTACTGGTTGTTGTTGTAGTATGTTAATTGTTTGGAAGTGTACATCAACATTGTGAGTAAAGTGTGTGGTTTAGAAGAAAACAGACTTGATATGTCATAACCACGGTGAGGTGAACAAAAAAAGTCCAGAGTCATCAGGTGGTGTTGGTTGAAAACAGGAAGAGTTTGAAGGTATGTTGACATCTTAGCCTCACGTTAGCTGAGAAGCTAACTGAGCTAACAGTTGATACGTTTTGTCTGTGAGCACCCGTTTGATTCCTGACTGGTCGTAAATGATTTGGGACATTCTCAGCTTTCTAATGGTGTATGGCATGAATATATTTATAAAGGAATGGCTTTTCAATTGGAAGTTCAAGACGACCGTTAGCGACGGCAGGCTGTGCTTCTGATTGGCTAAAGCTATTAGTTTCACAACCAGTTACTTTTCTTTAACCACACACACGAAAACCATGGGATACATGCATTGGTTTAATCGATTTTTTTTAATTATTTTAAATCGCTGCAGTGCTGGGTTACTTTAATCCCTGGTCTATAAAATGTATTGATTTCACTTTTTATATTGAAGTCCCTTAATTAATCAACTTTTACACTATATTCTAATTTTCCGAGTAGGTGGAATCTAAAACCATGTCCATCCTACGCATTAGATTTTTGGGATTTTTAAAAAAATGAGTCAGGGAAATATCGCAGGCAAGTTGTTCTAATGAAATCCCAAATTTCCCCAAACCTACCCGTATAAGGAAAATGCTTTTTTTTTTTTTTTTTTTTTTTAAATAATCAAATTCTAGTTCAGATACACGTGTTGCATGCAATGTAAAAAAATATTGTAAATATTGTACAGTGTTAATCCAGGATTTTGAAAACATCACACATGTTAAGAGGCCAAGTTGAGCAAAATCTTTATTGACTGATAAGAGCAATCACACATGATGATAGAATATACAACCCCACCAGCATGCCAGCGTTTTCATAGAAACTGTACAATGTGAAGGAATGTATGGAGCAGGAATATTCATAAACATCAGAAGAAGAAAAAAAAAAAAGAAAGGTTTACATCCATATGTTCTGGTACAGTACACGTTGATTTTAACTTAATGTAACAGGTCAGTCACTGTTTAAAAGCCTCCTCTCATCTCACACGTCTTCCCTTCTGGAGAAGGTCAAAAGGAGTTAAAAGAAAAAGACTGATTCATTGGCCAGCCGATATATTGGGCAGAAATTTCAGGGAGGGGGGGGTTGTCTTGTATTGATAGAAATGAGTTTTTCCCCTCCTGTTGTGATTTACTGATAAGTGAATGAAAAAAAAGGAAAAAGGAAAAGAAAAAGGGAGGAAAAGAACTAGAAAAGCACTGAGCGCAGACCTTTGCCAAGGCAGAGCCCCCCCCCCCACTACCATCATCAACAAAATCTATTCATTTGTTGATCTCCCCATTACCACCATACCCTGTAAATGTCATCAAAATCCATCCATAATTTTTAAGTTATGTTGTAAACAAACAAACATAAACATTGGCAAAACATAACCTTCATGGTTGAGGTAAAAAAGGGAGAAAAACAAAAAAGGAAAGAAAAAGGAGAAGAGGGGGGAGAAAATAAAAAAATTGAGAAATAGGAAGGGAAAAAAGGGGAAAGAAAAAGTGCATTAGAAAATAAAGGAAAAAAGAAAAAAAGGAGGAAACGATGGCAAAAGAAGAGGGGAAAAAATGCAAAAATTAGAAAAAAGGGGAAAAAAACAACAAAAAACGGGGAACAAAAAAGGGGAAAAATCAGAGGGGGGGGGGGGTCAGTGAAAAAGGAGGAAAACTCAAAGGACAAAAGGGGTAAACAGCAGGTGTACATAGTGTCATGTTCTTTAGTTTAACTGTCAATATTTTTATATTCTAATTGTAATGGAGAAAAAAAAAAGTATCGGCTCCAAATATCGGCTTAGGCCTGTATCAGTCATCTGCTAAGGCTGATGTTTAAAAAAAAAAAAAAAACAACATAAAGAGGGTATCACTCAGTTGACAGAACAGTCTGGTTAGTTTAGTTTCGGCAAATGACGCCAGACGCCGCCGAGGTCTCCGACGGCAGCAGCAGACGGCGCCTGGCTCCGCCTCCTCCGCACCTTCAGCTACACTTGTCAAACAATGATGGAGGCGCAAGATTCAGACAAGGGAAAAAAACACTGACATTAAGGCAAAAGGGAACAAAACAACCCAAAAAAAAAAAAAAACAACAACAACACAATCTCTTATTTTGTAGTGAGCTCTTATTTTGTAGTGACCACTGTGAGAGCTAAGGCCTCATGGCTCAAAGGAAGAAGAAAAGCCAAGACTCATCAATACTGATTTCCACCGGGTTTTAGAATCTGGTCTCTAGTCAGAAACATTCTTTTTTTTATTTTGGGGTGTGTGTGTGTGTGTGTGTGTGTGTGTGTGTGTGTGTGTGAGCTAGGGATGCAACTGTACAGGGGACCCACGGTTCGGTACATACTGCGGTTCTTGAGTTCTGGTTTGGTTCAGATCCACCAGAACTGGAGCAAACTGAACCTGAAGGAAACAGGTTTGTTTATTTTTAAGTCACATTAAAGTGTTTTCCACCGACCCTCAAATATAACTAATGGAAAAAAAACACAATTTGGACAAATCCCTCATTTTTCAATTAAAAGTTTTTGGGTTTTTTTATGCAGGTAAGAAAGAGGTGGTTTTTCAGTCGCAGCACAAGTGGTATATTATGCAAAACTCCAATAACTACAGTCAAGTGAATTAAAACAAACAAACAAAAAAAAACAGATGTTGACGGATGAACTAGGGCTGTCAAATTTAACGCATTAATGCAGATTAATATAATAATAATAATTAATCTGATTCAAGGATTTGTGCTCAATTAAATGGAACAGTTGTTTACAGTTGAAACTGTTGATTAAACATGTAAAATGAATATATATTCATATTTTTGGATATGTTTTTAATATTTTATCACTTTTTTTTTTCTTTTTTCTGTATTTTCAAAGAGTTTTTGAATGTTTGGAATTTTTCAACACTTTTTTTGAGGGTTTTTTGTGTGTATTGTAGCATGTTTTGTATAATTTTTCTGTGCGTTTTTTGTGTTTCTTAGTGTATTTTTGTATATTTTTGGGGGGAATTTGAGTAGATATAACTATTATAAATCGTATAATCTGCACTAATTTCATTATATTTTTGAAAATCAAGTTCAGCCCTAATTTTATTTATCAAATTATTTATTTAACATTTTTAACTCTTTAAATGATCTCTATTGATCATGTTACAAATTTTTTTTAATATATAAAGACGCAAAAAAAACAAAAAATGTGTTGCATGTTTTATGCCTTAATGTCTTATGGATCAAAAACAGTGTTTATAATGGAAGTAATAGTGTGTTTTTTGGCAAACTTGGTACACATATGCTTGTCTGGTCATTTTATTTTGCTTATAATGTGCAAATTTTAATTGTTGGCCAGAAATTTAAAGATCAAGGAAAACAAACTTGAATTCTGACCTTATTTAAATTCCTTTTTTTTTGTTTTTGTAAATGAAGTGCAAAGTGTTGGTACAAAGGACACCCATATAACGGAAGGTTAAAGGTGGGGTGCAAGATGTTTTTCTGGAGCTTTTTTTTTTTTTTTTTTTAACTCTATTGCTTAAAATCCCGATAACAATCAATTAACTCAAGGCTGTAACACCAAAAAAAATAATAAAAATGAAAAAAAGTCAACTGTGGAATGGACAGGACTGAAAAAACACCATCCAATCATTTGAAAAGGACAAATGAGCCAAACCGCCGCCCACATTGGTGAGGGGCGGAGCCAACAGTTACAGTGGAATGACATGTACTGTTGCAGCCCTAGCGTGCGCTGTATCAGAGTAACCTGTACTAGCGTGGTCCACCCCAACAGGGCCCCACCAGGTTGGTATCAGTGGGCAGGGGGAGTAAAGCCCTTCGTATACACACTGTGGAATGGCTTTGTACACACAAGGCATGTTCGCTCTGCTCCCGTACGCTCCTACATCTGGGCGGGACAGACATGAACACATTTAGTCGATACCTAAGGCAGCTTTTGTTTGTTTCTTCCATCGTTCTACTTTTTACTACCTTGTTTACTTTGGCCCCAACCCCATTTGAAGGAATTGGGTGAATACATTTCAGGAAAGGACGGAGGTGTGTTGAGCCACGTTTTCTAATAACGGTGCTTTCTGTAATAAACGTCTAAAACTTAATAACTTTTTCCATTTAATTTTGTAATAAAATGTTCCAACACATTTGTAATAATTGTGGCCAGATTATATAATAACTAACCCAGATTAAAAAATGTTAATGCAATTACATGGAACAGTTGTTTGGTTTCAAGTTGTTTTGTTGAAACTGTTGAATAAACATGTTAATTGCATATGTAGTCATATTTTGCATACATTTAGAATATTTTAGCAAATTTTTGGTGTTTTTTTCCCTGTATTTTAGAATTGTTTTTGAATACGTTTTGAATTTTTCAGCACTTTTGTGGGAATTTTAGCATGTTTTGTATATATTTTTTTCTTTGTGTATTTTGTGGGAAATGTAACATAACCTACGAAGTGTTTTATCATGATTAATCAAAATTAATCCAAAGTAAGCCTGTGATTAATTACAATTTTTAATCATTTGTCAACCCTAAATAAGTTATTACATTTTACAATTACAAAATACACTTGCAACTTATTTTTCTTGACATGGTGCATTATGTAATAATTCTAAAGCATAGTTTATTTAATTGTATTTTATTTTACTTTCCAGTATTTGTACACACTCAAAGCTAGGCCTATTAGCATCACTGTACTAGCCTTGGCAATTACTCCTAATTATCCACTTGCATTAAAACACAACATATTGGAAATTCTTTATTTTTTTATATATATATATATATATATATATATATATATATATATATATATATATATATATATATATATATATATATATATATATATATTTGTTGGAAATTTTTAATGCCTTGGGGCAGTTTATTATCAAATGAAATTAAAAAGGTGCTACATTTTGGACGTTTATTACAAAACTCACCATTATTACAAGATACAGCTCAACAAGGTGCCCGAGAGCAGCTCAGAATTAATCGTTTTTGTTTTTCCAAGGCAGGTATCGGTAATTATATCAAAAGACAGTGACTAAGTAGGAAAGTAAAGAAATGTTAGAGATAACTACAGAGGAGGAGGAGGGGGGGTGTGTGTGTGGATGTGGTGGGGTCTGCTATGAACACAACAGCTGAACAGTGATGTGAATACAGTCACGTTACACAACCACTGATACCATTATATAAAAAAAAGGCAAACTAAAGTTGATTGTACAGTTGCTTTTTCCACATGTACTTCATACTGAGAGAGGAAGACGCCATTCTGGAGAGGTGGAAGAAAGGAAGGAAGGAAGGAAAGAAGGCGGGGTTTAATCTCTTCAAGCAACAAAAAGGAACACAAGACCAAAAACAAAAAAGGTGTGTGTGAGGGAGTAAGGTGCTACATGGCACAGCTCAGTAGTGACGGCATTGTAGTGAAAGTCTAGTAGTGAAGGAAAATGGCAGGTTTGGTGGAAGAGGCGCCTCTTGTGCAACCGTGAAACTTTGTCAGAGGAAAGTGATGGATGGACGGACAGATGCAAGGAGGGCGGGACAGACAGAGGCCTGGGGGTGCTACTGCTGCTACGACTGCTGACTGGGACAGAGGTGGGAAGAAACTAAGTAGAAGTACTTCAATACAAGTTGATTTTTTTTTAACTCGTAAAGACCCAGACCCCCACTTTTGTTGAAGTGTACAAATTAATTTTTCTTTTTATTTAACTAGACGTGTCAAAATTAATGCAGATTCATCTATCACCATGATTAATCTGATTAAACATTTCAATGCAATTAAATGAAATAGTTGTATACAGTTTTTTTTGGTGAAAGTGTTTCATAAACTTGTCAATTGTATTAATATTCAGATTTTTTTGCATGTGCTTTGGATATTTTAGTACATTTTATGATGTCTTTTTCTGTATTTTAGAATAATATTTGAGTTTTTCATAGTTTTTTTGTGTTGGTTTATTTTTTGGATGAATTGTAGCATTGTGGGGGTTTTTTAAGCACGTTTTGTATATTTTTTTCTTCCCATTTTTGAGGTTTCTTTAGTGTTTTATTGTGTATTTTCTGGGAAATTTTAATTAAAAAATTAAATAAAGTGTTTTCATCTATAATTGAAATTACCCTGTGATTAATCTGATTAAAAACTAACCATGTGACAGCCCACCTTTTTACTTTTGTACTTTATTACAATTCAGCAGTTGTACTTTTACTTTTATTTGACTGACGGAGTTAAATAAGTACATCTACTTTTATGAGTGTATTTTTTTTTCATACAAGTACTAGTACTTCTACTGAAGTACAACCTGTCAGTACTTTTACCACCTCTGTTGATACTGTCAGGAAAGATGCTGGAGTGTGAAGAAGGTGACGCAGGGACTAAGGCATGACAGCGTAAAATGTACAACAGTAAAAAAAAACAAACAAACAAAGAAGGCAGAAATGGTGGATGCAGGGTAGATGGGAGATGAGGATGAGGAACGCACATGGGGGGTAGGGGACCGGGGGGGTACTCCATTCCCCTCCTATAGCCCCCACCCAAGCACAAAGGCCTCTCTTCTTTTTCTCTCTTTTTTTTTTTTTTTTTTTAGTCTTTCCAGTCTTTCTTGATGTGCAGATTCCACTCCCAGGACAGGTGGTCATGCTTGTCGTCGTCGGTGAACTTGGATTTAATGTTGTAGTTGCCACGGGCCATCACACCTTTCGGAGCTTCCTCGGTCGATGTCAGGAAGTCGTATTCGGTGGGACGAGGCCCGTAGCTCCCCACCATATATTCTGATTTGTCAACTGACACAAACAGAAGAAATATTTGACAATTAAAAAACTAAAAATGATAAATGGTCATGCGATTCAACTTCCAGGTCTCAGGTTACACTGGTATGAAATGTTACTGATGAATAAAACCCAAGTCGCAAAAAAAAAAAAAAAAAAAAGGAATCATGCATTGTCAATCTCCGACACAAACGATGTTGCCGACACTAAATTGTGACACTTCAGAATCGGGCCGTCATCCTCTGTCTCCATCAGAGGTTTTAGTCCAAAGGAATATTGGTCTCAGATCTACTTCAAAACACTGTTATTATGATCTATTCACTTTACAGGTTCTTTCTAGTGGAATATTTACAAATCCATTATATACATGTACATAAACCACCATAATTGTGACTGCTCAGCACGAAATCAGGCATAAGTCGCGCTGAGCCGTTCAGAGCTACAGCCAAATTTAGGCTGGAAGGTGATTTCTTATTTGTGTTTACATTTTATCAAAAAACGGTACCTTAACACCTCTATTTTCAGTTCCTGTGGTCATTACATTGAAATCCAATCAATAAAAGGTATTTATTGAGTCAATTATTTAAGCGGCGACAAAAGTTCAGGGATTGCTGAGCAAAGACAAAGCCGACTTCCACCTCTTTGCGCTGAACAAAATGATCTCCGTTCCGTGGGTAAACACCCAAGTGTTTGGTACGAGGTAAAAGCCTATATTGAATGCTCTTGTCCAATGGTGTAAGCCAAATGATTGTAATACGTCGCACTTCTTTCCTATTATTATAATATATAAAACTTCTGTGACATGTCCATCAGAGTGTCCTTTAACATCTGTGAAGAATTTGTGTCAATCGGATACAAATTATTATGTGTTGCTAAGGACTTCCTACCCCAAAACAGTCCAAAACTTTGACGGACAATATCTAAAAATATGCAAATTGCAAAATATGTCCAAATGTGGATATTAAAATTACCATAACTTTGGTTCTACTTGTGATAGAAACATAATTTTTTCACCATCTTAAACCTTAGTTTACACTCTACCAAGCTACACAGATAACTCAGTTTAGTTCCAGACACTTATGCCTGGTTTTGTGGTGGTGGGTCACATATGTGGAATAACACACCATCATATATATATATATATATATATATATATATATATATATATATATATATATCAAAAACATGAACTAACCAGCACTAAAGTAATTTGTTTTCTGATTCATCTTATTAAAGTATGTAAGATTTAGCACATTTAATGTCTTAAGCAGATACTTTCCAAAAACCATTGTAGATCAGTGTATCCAATAAAGACCCTGTACTAAATATCATATCAGTTCTCAAATGTGTTGTTCTCAGTCTTTCACCATTTATTATATTATCCTCTGCATTTGGTGTTTTTCCAGCATAATTCATTTATTTTCCTTTATTTAACCCCTTGCTATTCTGGGGTGATTTTGCTTAACCCATAAGGCAGTTCTAAAAGACATTCTTCTCTGTATTTTAACCATCGTCAAGTGGTTTACCTACATTTACTCTAATATTATATTCAGTATTTTGTGTTTTTTGACTGAAAATCAGGTATTTTCCAACATTTCATTTACTAAACATGTAGATGAAATGTAGTAGTAAAAGCTCAGAGTAAAGTTGAGGATTATTATATTAATTAAAGAAAACTGAAGAAAACATACTCTTTCAGCAAAGACATCATTAATTGAAAATAAACCCAGTGTCTCCATCCACTGTCACTGATCCAAATATGTGTCTAATGACTGTGTTTCCATGGTAACTAGAGAGCCCCTGAATGTCCAAAAGGGTCATATCTGAGGACCATGGAAAGATGACAAACTGTATTTTACACCAGTTATTTTCATACACTGATAGGATTAATAGATTAACAGATACTAAACAGTTTAGATCAGTTGATGTTTTGGTGTCTTTAATGGTTAAATGAGGTGAATGATGCTTTAAGGAAACTCACTCTTAATTCCTTTCCTGAATGTATTCTGGACATACTTCAGTCCTGAAACGATCTCCCTGTTCACCTGGTGGAACACAAACACAACACATTTAGTCAAAACAACAAATTCACTGTAGTTTGAAAGACCAGTTATTGATTGATTACTTAACGTTCAGTTAAAATGTCATGGTTGTGATACCAGCTATGGGCTTTTTCTGTTCTAAATCAGGATCCACCGAGTCCACTTTCCCTTCTATAAAAAAATGTATTTGCTCTTAATGACAGACTGATATTTATATTTTTTTTTCTTGTATTGTAAGCGTTGTCTCGTTTGGTGGTGGAAAAAGAAGACAAAATGAGGGGAGGAAAAAATAGGGAGAGAAAAAGGAAGAGGAGGAAAAATGGAAAAACAAAAAAATATATATGGGGAAAGAAAAAGGGGGAAAAAGGTGAAATAAAAAGGGAAAAAGGAATAGAAAAAAAGGGGAAAATGAGGAATAAAAAACAGGAAAAAATAAAAGACAGGGAGAAGAATGGGGAAAAGAGAAAAACAAAAGGAAAAAATGAAATAAGGTGGAAAGAAAAGAAAAAAGAGGGAAAAGGAAAAAAAGAGAAAAGAACCAAGTAAACAAAAAAAATGTAGGTTTTTGTTAATTTTTTATTAGTTTAACTGTCACTATGTATATTTTCTAATTGTAATTAAAGAAGATTTTCTGACATTCGTTTTCTCATGACAGAGAAAAAGCCCCATCAGGATTGACTCCAAATATTGGCTTCGAAATATTGGTCACCACGTAAAGTTGATGTAAAAATAAATAAATAAATCAGTATTGGAATCAGGCCCCAAAAAAATCACTATCAGTTAATCACTATTTCTTAAAGAATATATTTCAACACACGCATCATGTCGTGCTCATGACACCTAAGGCCAAACAAAATAATATATGTGGTTCCCATCACATGGATAGGAAAAAATTGGGTAGGTAGGTCGGTCATCCATATTGTATTTTATTTACAATTTTATATACCCGTCTTCTAAAAAGAAGCTCCAAAAATTAAGATTTAATATCAGTTATGCTTTCCAGCAATCACATGCATTGAGGGTTGTTTTGATGGACATGGACACGATGTATATGGCTCGTCGTTTGTCGCTAGTCATAAATCACGGTGGTCAGACAGGTGACAGATGTTGGTAAACATGAATACGGACTAAATACGGAGAAATAAATTCTCTCATCATCATCAGTCATTGGGAATTTCGAAGATAAGAGTCGGCAGTCGGCCGGTTCATTATATTTAATTTATTTTGACAAACTGATAAAATGTCTACATAGTCGGCATTTTCGTCGTAAAAAAATTGGGTCGGTCGGGTGATCAGAACCACACGTGCTATTTTGTTTGGCCTTATAATTTTAGACGTGTCCTGCCTGGCTGTCTGGATCTACCAGGACTGAACAATCGATCACTTTAAACTGAAAAAAAAAAAAGGTAATTTCAAATGACACCATTTTTGGATCAAAGCCAGTGCTCCTAGCTTTTTCTTTTGTCAGCTATTTTACCTGTAATCGAACAATACTGATTTACTTTAATTTTTTCCCCATCAGTTAACCCATGGCTAACATAGACTGGTCATGTTTCTAAGCAAATATATTTCCTGTCAAATGAAAACAAATGTTAGAAAATGTTTAATTACAATTAGAAAATATAAAGTAACAATTAAACTAATAAATATGAACAAAAATAGACCTGATGTTTTTTTCCCCTCCTCTCTTTTTTCCTTTATTTCTTCCTTTTTCCACATTTTTTTCCATTTCCTTTTTTTCTTATGTCAGTAAATCATGGCAGTAGTTATGGCATTTATTCTTCCAATGGTATCGTGTCAGTTTCTGTGGTGCTTGTAAATTTTGCTTAGCCACTGAAACTTGATTTGAAGAAAACCGTGAATGAAATTGCAATGTCCACCAGGGAAAAAAAATTATAATTTAATATTTTTCTTAAAACCATTCAGCCCGAGGATTCACAGATATCCTAAACTCAAGCATCATGCAGAGTTCAAATGGTCTTAAAAGCTTTATAGACATAAATGACCTCTACTGAAACCTGCCTTACAATACGGTTGTAAAGAACATCTTCCTGGCAGGATTGTTCTTTTTAAGATCTAAAGAAAATCTAAGAGTGGGGAAGAAAATGCTTTACTTGGAAAATTTTTTTTTTTTTTTTTTAACCCTCCAGCACAAAACCAGTCAGAAGTCACACAGCAGTATTTCTAGCTATAGCCTCAAATACATATGGGTCGTATAATATGGGTTAAAAGTATATGCATAAAATCCAAGTAAAATGCCTCCTGAACACTTCTGAGTTTTTGTGAAATTCCTACCGTGCTTCAAATCATGCCTTTCAGTAAGAACAACTGACTCTGACCGTTATTAACTCTAAAAGAAAAATCAGCTCAAATCACGGCTTTCCTTCACATTCACGTTAGGTATTTCCTCATCATGTTTAGTACCACTGGGATTCCCTCTGGACAACCCTTAAATAGAAATCTACATAATTATATATTTGAACCAATGGGAGGCCAGGGTAAACTAAATCCCTTGTTGCTAGGTCCATGTTGAAAAACGGCCTCTGATTGGTTGAATTAGTGTCAACGCAAGCATTTTTAATAAGCTTTCAGTTAAATATAAAATCTTAATTTTTGAAATGTGACCAAAATGACTGGTTTTGTGCTAGACGGTCACATTTATGGAAAATAAACTAGTGTGTTAACTGAACTATGAACCAAACAGATGGAAAATATCTCGCAGCATCTTTTGTTAACAGTGTTGCAGCTCTCACCTTAAAGCTGATTTTTAGTTTGTATTCCACGCCCTCCTTCAGCACAAAGGTCTGGTTCTTGATGCCGTCAAGGTCCGCTGCAAACCAAAGAGACAAGGTTCACAGGTTTCACTATGTGGTCCACTTCTGTGATATTTCACTAATCTTTGGCCTTTTGTATATTTTCGTGACATAGTTTTTACCCCTTGGCCAACGTCTGGTCAAAGGGGTATTGTAATTATTTTGTCATTTGTCCATTCAACGACATAATCACATATCTGCACCAAACTTATTGTGAATGCATCTTGGCACAGAGCAGAAAAAAATATTGAAAATAGGTGACCATGATCTACTTTTTCCAGGTCAAACGTCATTGTGTATTTATAATACTTGAGGATAAATATGCATGTAATACATTTTACAATGTAATCTAAATTTTAAGGCAGTAACTTTCAACACAATCTCACACTATATTTGGTGAAAGGGGATTAAAACTGCACAGTACATAATGTTTCTATACAATTTTTCCTTTGACTTTAAGAAGCTGCTGCAAAATGTACTTTCATTATTGGATCAGCGAAAATATCACCTCCTGAAACGATATATTAAAAAAAAAACAAAAAAAAACAAGTATGGGATTTTATCGGACTGCATCTAAAATCACCAACATAAGCACTTGTTTTCTCCTTCATCTTATTAAAGTATGTACGAATTAGCACATTTAATGTCTGATGCAGATACTTTCTATAAAATTGTAGCGTGATCACAGGCTGATGGCAGAGCACACCAAAATATTTTTCTTAAAAAAAAAAAAAAAAAAAATCTCCACATCATTCTCGAACTGCAGGTGAACTAACGGAGTCATGTGACAGAAGTGCTGGTGTTCCAGAGTTCTGCAGATCCACTTTACAAACCCCCTGGTACTCACATATATTAAACCTACAACCAGACCCCTAATTAAACATATTGTCCACTTAGCACATCACTTTTAAAGGCTAAATGCTGTAAAATGACATCTGTGGTTGGATGTAAATTTCATTTAAATAAAACAAACTGGATTTGGATCAACCACAGTTAAACAGTTTCATCCATGAATCTGCTTTTATTTCATCACTTCCTGTCCCACTACTCACTTTGCCTGTGCCCATAACCCGATTTTTATTTTTTTACGTCCCTGTGTGTTTTTGCGTGTTTTGTGGGTGGAGTCAGTGAAACTGCAGTTGTAAAACTCTGGCCTTTGAGCAGTTGACAATATTGTGTTTTTGGCTCCACCCCTCAGTTGTTCCCACCGTATACTGACAGTAAAAAAAAAAAAAAAACTGAAAAAACTTGAATTGTTTGCACTTTAAAAGTATAATTTGTTTTTATTGGATTTATACAAGTTATTTTTTAAGCATCTTATTTATTTTCATTGACTTTATTCAGTCGTAGAAAACTGCAGATATTATGTTAAAGGTTAAAATGGATTTAACCCAATTGGTTAATAACTGGCTCAGTTTTTCTCAGTTGATGAATATTGTTCTGTTTGAGTAATATCATCTGAAAAAAGCCTTTTCTAACATTCCACACTATAAAATAAATAAGTATTTATGATTTGTGCTGATATATTGGATCGGTCAATCCTCAACACTGTAATAACAGCATCGTATCAGAAGTGAAAAAGTTGTATCAGACATCCCTGCTTTTGACCACCGTCAAAAAAATATATAGTTTACTTTCACACTTCTTCTCAGCTGAGCAAAGAACAGAACAGACAGGACCAAATGTTCTGGGTGGACACAAACTAGGCCAGCTGAGGGTAGAGAACGCCTCGCAGGTGGTGGTCTCAATGTGATGGGTCACACACGGTGAAGAGTTCCGTTAAGGCGGTGTGGAGCAGTCCTGTTTTTGACATATATTCACCAATGTCTGCTCAGGTTATGTGAGGACAAACAGCCTCTGCCTCATTAAGAAGCAGACCAGGAACTGACCTTGCAGGTCGAGGACCAGGGGGTTTGGGGCGCCTTCACACACCAGAGACATCCGGGTCACTTGGACATTGGGAACAGAGGGATCTAAGGAAAGAGCAAAAAACACACAGCTTGTATGATTATGTGTTCGCTTATTAACATTATGAACTTCCTAATGAGACTAATGACCATTTTTCCTTCGCTATAATACAAACGTCCTGGGCTTTACTTACTTCATTAAAAAGATAACCCTCTATATTTAAGACCAAAATCCAATTTGATGCTTTAACACTATATAGGGGAGTCATGACAGAACATTCAAACTAAAGGAACAAATATTTCATGAGAATACAACTTATTTGAATGAAAAAAACTCTGACAAGGAATTGGCTCTAACCAGATGGAGCACAACATGGATAATGTTGTGGTGAAACTGTCCTTCTCATTGAAAGGGGGTGTTGTTCGGCCCCGTCGGGGAATATTTTTCTGATAGTAACTCGTGGACAATACATTATCCCTTGCTAAGTTTCTAGAATTATAGAATCTAGAATAGATATTCTAGAACATATAAAACCACTTATTGTTTTACACACTCTACCAGACCCCCCCCCCCACACACACACACACACACACACACACACACACACACACTTTACCAGATTCAGTAACCGATGCACCAAGCAGGGCTTCCTTATATTTGCGTAAGCTCTCATCATCCTTATCCAGCTCCTGAATCTCTGCCAGAGTTTTCTGCGCTGGTGCTTTGTAGTTCACTGACTCTGGCTCATCATTTTCGGCTGCAATGGCTGCTATCTGCTCCGGAGTCAAGTCATCCTCAGCCATGTCTGTGGAGAAATGCGAAATAATAATAATAATGCTGATCAACTACATTTATATAGCACTTTCTATGAATGCATACTCAGTGTACAATGGATACATTATTAATTCACTCACATGTTCACACTCTGGTGGTGGTAAAAACTACATGCGTATGGAGAGTTTAAGTCTCCGCCCCTTCCAGGAGGCTCATGAGGCCTGAGATCGGAAAATTAATTAATGGTATTCAATGGGAAATAAAATGTTAAAATCGTATCTGGTTTGTCACGTGTCCTGAATCACACACATGTTGTAATTATTGATGTGTGTTTCAACTGCTTCTGTTAACCAACAGCTGATTCATTTGCGAGTAAAACCCATTAATAATTTGGACTACACCCCTGGCGCACATGTGACGTCACTACAAGACTCCACACCACAGCTGAGCGGAGTGTGATGTCACCTACGCAACGCATTGTAGTCTCTTACTAAGTCCACATAAAGCCCAACATCACGTTTGCTTCTCATCAAAAACAGGTGATCTGCATATGACACAAACATTTCTTATTAACCGCTATCATATGAATTTCGAGCACTTGTCAAACAGAATCAGAAATTAAGCTTGACTCGCTCCAGTCACTCCCATTCAAATTTTTTGAGAACTAAGCACCCATGGACCAGAAGTAGAAGGGCGTGACTGAGCCTCTCCATTCACAGCTGTCCTGGGGCAGACAGACGGACATGGATTGACAGACTGGCTGCCAACACACACCAATAACCCCTCCCACCACCACAGAAGCCTTACAAACAAATTCATACACCAGTGTGAGTAGGAGGCAAGGTGAAGTGTCTTGCCCAAGGACACAGTGGCACCTGACTAGGACAAAGCAGGATTCGCACTGCCAACCCTCCAGTTATTGGATGACTCACAGTCGTCCATATTGCAATGTGTCATAGTGGGAAAATAAAAGCATAAAGGAACGGAAGGAAAACATGTACAAGGCAAAAGCACAGAAAGATAGACGTCATGGAGCCAGGACGTCCTGGGTTAAAAAATTTATTAAAAATTTTTTAATTCTCTGGACCTCAAACTTTACCTGAAGAAAAGTTACTGGTAGGGGCGGGGTCTCATCAGTGAGCAGCTGCAAACTTGTTTATTCAATTTCTACAAGGTTCAAATCATCTATATTTTGATCACTTAGAAATTAGGAGTAAACCAAGAGAAACTGCAAGAGGTGGATGAATGACCAGGGGCCTAACGTACAAAGATGAGCATGGACTTCATACTGAAAACCTGGCGTACGCACACGTCTGGAAAAGTCTGTACGCATACAAAAAAATCAGATTAATAAAACTGTGCATACACCTGAATCCAAACATTTCTTTTGTACATCCCAATCACAGCAGAATTGACCGCATATGTTGGAGAACCAAACACCTCCTCCCCCTCCACACCTATATTTACATATGCAAATGAGTACAAACAGGGCCTGTAGGTGGATTCCCTCTGGGATTTCACTCTACAGATCAGATGATGAAATCAAAATGGGTATGAAGTGGAAGACCGTTGTCCACCAGCAAAGGGGAGGAAAAAAACAGGCAGAAGAAAAGTCCTAGTGTATTTTAATTTACAAAAAACAAACTAACAAAAAAAAACCAAAAAACTAATGTAGCTTAAAATCTGAAATCGGACATCTGTAATCATGTTAATTTTCACTTCCAAAAATCAGAACTGTTAAATTGGTGATGATTGATCAGTTTCCAGGCATGAAACTTTCAATCACTTTATAGACAGCTTTAGACTGTTCACACACATGCACACACACATGCACACACACACACACACACACACACTGTAGGATTGGACTTGCCTATTGGTATCAGCCAATGCTTCGGTACAGCAATGGTGCCTGTCTACTGTGTCCTTGAGTCACAAGAGGACATGGTAAGGACAGTCGGTGGCATTAGTGAGACCTGGACTGACATAAATGTTCTCATAGACATTAACATTAATTACATTTAGCAACAGGTGACATTTTTGTCCTTGTCTCTGTATATGGTTGAAGTGAACTGGGCTGATTGGCATTAATGGGTCCACTGTCTGGGTGGTATGGTTGGTTTTGGGTATACACACCTTTTGTACATAGGACCTGAGGTCCATTTGCCAAACAGGTCTACAGTTCCAACAGAGCCAAGTGCAACCGAATATGAGCTTTTCCTCTAAAATAAATTTCCATCTTAAGGAACTTCCAGGTTAAATAAAATAACATACTTTGAATAATAAGCCTGAACCTTGTCAAACATATTTGTTGAATTCATTGTATTTGTGTTCGATTTTCAAAAATGAATACACTGTTTTGAGCATATTCAACTCAAGTTAAGCTGCGTGTATCCAACACTATAAGCCAAGTTCATCTCACTTCTATCAGTGCATTAATAATATTTGTCTATTCATCTGAATACTTTAAAGCATATATTGAGGAAATATACCCAAAACAGCCTGGACCTCATTGAACAAATATCAAATACACACACAAAAAATTCAGCAGGTCTTCAAGCAGTCAGCAACATAAAACAACTGATCCTCATTTTAATACATTTTTGGGAACTTTGGGGTTTGGTGAATATTCAAAGCATGCAGATTACCCAGGAATTAAATAAGTCCCTGTGAATCTGATGGAAAAGCAGCTAATAATGCAGTGCTCAGAAATGTCCCACCTACTGCACTGGTAGCTGCTGTGGCGTGTGCATCATGAGCTCACCTTTTCTCTAGTGCTAGTGCTGACCCAGCGCAGTGACTGTGTGAGATCACCTAAAACACTTATCAGAAATAACATCACCACAATGAGAAGCATGAATGAGGCATTTGACATCACAAGATTCTCCCAAAGGAAAAGGTTTATGGGAAAAAACTGTGGATCTCAAAAGGCACAAACACATTTAGGTCATAGAAAAAGGACTGGCTTTAAGGTGTGACAAAAGATGAGCCCAAAGGGAGGATTTAAAAACAAAACTTAAAAAAAAAAAAAAAAAAACCGAGCTGCCTGGATTCTGCTTTTCACTGCAACACATACAATAAAATAATTGATTAATAAAGAAAAGTAGAGGACTATGTTTACATGCATTTAATTTGAGATTTAACTGATAAACAAGTTCAGTCACTGTAACAGCCAACACAGGTTTCTTGCTTTCCTCTGTAAAGATTATTATTATAATAAAAGCAATTCTTAAACTGAAACACAATGAGTAACAAAAGCAGGAACAGCTTTGTTTATGCTGAAGCCTTCATGTGAAGGCCAGTCATAGGCCCTGCTGCAGACGTAGCACTCGAATGCTAAACCATGATCAAATTCCTGATGGTTAGTATTACTGTTTAAATTCTAATTATCATTAAACCCATGTTTGATAACATGCATGAAAGAAGCTGCACAGACTGTGCTCCAGAGATATGGTGTCATACTGTGAACACATGAGTCCAGACCTGGTCCTATCACCATTCGACCAACAGAAGTAAATGACCACTAACCCATAAACAGTGCTCTTATATGATTCACCTCACCTATAGAACCACTGGGTCCAGGTTCGGTCCAGGTTCACCTCACCCACAGAACCACTGGGTCCAGGTTCACCTCACCCACAGAACCACAGGGTCCAGGTTCACCTCACCCACAGAACCACTGGGTCCAGGTTCACCTCACCCACAGAACCACTGGGTCCAGGTTCACCTCACCCACAGAACCACTGGGTCCAGGTTCACCTCACCTACAGAACCACTCTGAAATATCAAGGGTCAAAGGTCACTCTTCTGTTTTCCTCAAACACATAAGGGCGTGTCTTCTTCTGTATTTGTTGGATAGTGACAGATTCCCTCCACAGCTCCACCTACTGTTTCAGACCTGCAACTCCCATTCATGCTCGGGCCACAGTATGAGTGTGAACACAACATCTGTGTGGATAAGATCTGCAATCTGGCCAAAGGGTGCCTGCCAACTGTATGAGGGTGCAGCACCCTTATTACCTTGTTCAGAAAAACCCTGACGTGTAAACCTCTGAGGGAGCCAGCAGGTTCAGCGATCATCATCGACCACAGAAAATCAATGTTTGATTTTACATCAAACATCGATAATGCATGAGTAGAGAGCCATAAAGCCAACTTTACATTTAAGACTAATGTGTCTGGAACAAAAAGCAGTTGCAGTGTTTCTGCTGCTAAGGTTTTGCTGTGTTGCAGAACCTCAGCAAAATCCTTCCTGCCACATCATACTTTTGATTAAAAAAAAATCATCACTATCACATTACACATACAGTATGTATATTATATATTAAGCCTACTAATTTCAATAAGAAGCTCTGTGCCGCTGTACAATTTTCACCATTTTTTTTACCTACCTCCACACCATCAGGCATGCACAACTGCATTCTTTTTGAGTAGTGAAACCTGTCATACTGAATTTACCATTTTAATTTAACCTGTCGTTTACTATTATTTGGATATTCAAAAAAACACAGTTAATGGGCGTAAAAATAACAGGTGTAAAACCAGCATACTGTAACAAATTTAGCCATAATGTGGATGTTCAAAAACACTGAAAATGACCTCCACAAATAATACTGAGGTAGCAATTGAACATGACGCCACATCTTTATGAGGGAATCTGAAGATCAGCATGTGAAGTCATTTTTTTCCACTACAGAGTAGGCCTAGTTAATGAACAAATAGGACAAAAAAACACCACATTCAATAGTAAACACTGAGCTGTTATTTAAAATCCCCACCCTACCTAATACTAATGATAAACAACTACTAGGCTTTCAATGTAGCGATGAGTGAGAAGCACAAAAACCCTATGACAAAGAATGTCATAAGTATTAATGATCATCATGACAAATCATAATTTGTGAAAAGAGGATTACCTCCGCAAAGGAGGTTATGTTTTTGCCAACGTTCATTGGTTGGCTGGTTTGGATGTTGGTTGTGTACAAGATAACTAAAAAAAATTATGGACGGATTTTGATGACATTTTCAGATCTGGAAATGATTAGATTTTGGTGGTGATCTACCTTGGCGGAGGTCTGCTTTTCTAGACTTACAATATGGAAACTCCACAAAAGAAATCTGATAAAAAATTAAGATAGAACAAAAGAAAAATCATTTAACAGTCACCATCACAGAGAATGTTATAAAAGACAGATTACAAAGAATGTAACAGACTGACCTGTGCTGCTTTTTTTACTAAATCATTATGACTCACTCATAAAGCAGTAGGACTTCTAATATAGAAACTATTGATGAAGAAGACCTTATACAACAAACAAAAAAAAAACAATACATTTTGTGTTTTAGCCAAGAATATCATAAATAATGTCAGGAAAAATACCATAATTTATGGGAATAAATTCATAAATGTGACCCACCACCACGAAACCAGGCATAAGTGTCTGGAAATCAAAACTGAGTTATCTGTGTAGATTGGTAGAGTGGAAACTAAGGTTTAAGATGGTGAAAAAATTATGTTTCTATCATAAGTAGAACCAAAGTTATGGTCATTTTAATATCCACAGTTGGACCTATTATGCAATTTGCATATTTTTAGATATTGTCCGTTAAAGTTTTGGACTGTTTTGGGGTAGGAAGTCCTTAGCAACGCATAATAATTTGTATCCGAATGACAAAAAATATTCACAGATGTTAAAGGACACTCTGATGGACATGTCACAGAAGTTCTATATATTATAATAATAGGACAGAATTGCAACGTATTATAATCATTTGGCTTACGCCATTGGACAAGAGCATTCAATATAAGCTTTTACCTCGTACCGAACACTTGGATGTTTACGCACGGAACGGAGATCATTTTGTTCGGGGAAAAGAGGTGGAAGTCGTCTTTGTCTTTGCTCAGCAATCCTTAAACTTTTGTCACCGCTTAAATAATTGACCCAATAAACACCTTTATTGATTGGATTTCAATGTAATGACCACAGGAACTGAACATAGAGGTGTTACGGTACCGTTTTTTGATAAGGTGTAAACACAAATAACAAATCACCTTCCAGCCTAAATTTGGCTGTAGCTCTGAACGGCTCAGCGCGACTTATGCCTGGTTTCGTGGTGGCGGGTCACAAATAGTCTTTGTACAAATGGAACATTTTGTGAGGTTATTCTTACATTTGTATGTTTATGAACAGCCAAAACCTGAGCCTGTTAACACCGGCCAACATCAACACATTATCATTAGTGCAAAGTTTCTGAAGCAGGTTTGTACACATGTGGGTTTGTTTGCCTTAATTGTGGAGGAACTGACTGGAAGTGGTCAGCTGCAGGGCTATTTTTAATTACAACACAACTTTATTCTTGTAGATTACATTTTCCCCCACTTGTTTTTAAATTTTGATGTTATTCTTGGCTTCGTTCTTGAAATACGATACTATTAATGACAGACCAATATCAAGCCGATATTTGGTTGTTGTTTTTTTTTTAAATAGCAGTATCAGCCTGTTGCATTGGCCAATATGCTCTTTTTCTCTCCTGCCATGACTTACTGACAGGTTAAGGAAAAAGAAGGAAAAAAGAAAGAAAGAAAGAAAAAGGAAAAAAGAAAAGAATAAAGGTGACAAACAAAAAAGAGGAAAAGAAAAAAAAAGGACAAGAGAGAAAAGGGGAGAAAAAACAAAAAAAGAGAAGGTGTTCATTTGGTTAGATTTTATTAGTTTAACTGTCACTATATTTTGTAATTGTAAGTATAGAAGACTTCCTGACATTTATTTTCATTTGACAGAGAAAAACAATCATCATCGGCTTCAAATATCGGCAGCCACTATCTAAGGCTGATGGGGGGGGGGGTACATTTGTATTGGCCCCAAAAATCCATATCAATTGACCAGTAATTACCATCATAATATTACGATTTCATTTTGGTAAATTTATGACCACTTCTAATCGACTTCATTCTTATAAAATGACTCTTGATGTAAACCTTCATTCTCATAGTAACAAGCGTTTTTCATTTTCTTTTTACTTTGCAGCCAACATCTCATTGTTGAATAAAAAAAAAAAAACGTGCCTTGACTATAGCTTATCTGTGCTCAATGGCGCTCCTGGTGTGACGGCCTGTGTGCATACCTCTACTCTGACCTGCCTAAACTGGCAGCTGTTACAGGAATGTCTGCAAACAGCGAGGAGACAACCTCGCTTTAGAATGTACTCACAAACATGCCTGAGCAAGAGCCCAAGACCCAAATTCTCCTTTTTCTGTTCCCTTTACCACCTATAAGTGCACAACACTATGTATGGCCTTTTTCCATCTGAAAAAAAAATATTACTGCAGATTATTTTATATATAAAACAAAAATTCTAACACTTAGGCAGGGTACACCTAACAATGTTCCAAATCATACGGGATTTTTTTTTTTATTCCATTCCAAACCCCACACATTAAGTATAAATGTATTTATTTAAATCAGGCATTACCGTGTGTGGTGTGTCCTGATAATCTAAACATAGCACATCACACATATAATGACTCTGCCCCAACACTGATCTAAAATCTGTTTCCAAGACAGAAATGTTGCGTGACCAAACATGATCGAACAAAAATGAAGACAGGGTAAGGGTTATAAAAAAAAAAAATAAAAAAAAAAAAAGAGAGAGAAGTAATAATGTTTTTTTTTTGACTGGCTGAGATATTTATATTATGTTTTACATCTTAATGTAGTATTGTGAGGTCATATGCACTATGACCTTTGAACCAAAAGGTGCATATAAATATATATATTTTGTTGTATTTTTGTAATCGTTTATTTGCCATATCGGTAAGGTAGTTTTAAGTACATAACAATGACTTTGAATTAATTTTACAGTAACTAAATATTTGAAATATTACTTAATTTTGAGCACAAAAAGGGAAAATCACAACTATTTATCACAACTTTCACTCCCTACCACAACAAAAGCTTAAAAATCACTGCAATTTTCATCGCAAATTTTCAGAAAAGCTCATGCAATAAACATTTTAGGATGCAACAATCTCCAAACCTGCCTGCGAAATCCTGGAGGGACTGAAAAGAAAAAAAGGGGGGAAATTTAAAGAAAAACAGGAAAAAAAATTTAAAAATGTAATTAAATAAGATATTAGGTTACACATTTTTTACTTTCTAATTGTTATTAAAGAGGATTTTCCAACATTTGTTATCATTTAACAAGAAAGGGAAAAAAAATATCAGTATCGGCTCCAAATATTGGTGGCATGTATGGGTCATCAGCTAAGGCTGATGGAAAAGAAAATTGGGGCCGGCCCCCAAAAGGTCCATATCAGTGGATCATTATTTGTAATGGTCAGCCTGGACCTGTTTCAGAACAGATTATTGAGACAAATTCACTCATAACTCACTTCAGACACACAATCATTTTATAGGATAATCTGATAAAACAGAAGATAATCAGGTTTTTGCAATCATTGGTCAGAAAAGGGGAAAAATCAGGACAAAAACAGCAAGATTATCTTTAAATGTGTACCCAGCCTTAGGGTTTTTAAATCTCCATTAGTGGGTTGCGCACCTTGTGTGATGAAATATCTCCTTATAAGGCACTCTACTATACTGTCGTCCTCTGACATTTGGATAATGAGATTGACTTCCACTGTCACTCAGCCTTTTAGGAAATGACTACCTGGACCTGACAGGAGACAAGCCACATGACAAAAAACTGCAGCAAAGGAGAGCAGGCTCTTTTTTTTTTTTTTTAAATTGAGGATTCTTTTGATCTCAATATGCAGTCAGCCTGCTGCTTTGCATAACTTAATTTGATACCCACCAGAGAAAAATTTGATCAAGGCTTTATATACTGACAGTGGTGGTGGGATGGGTGGGGGGCTTCAGCATGAATATATTATGTAACTGTTGGCATTGAACCCTCTGTCACTGTGGTGAAAATTCAGTGGTGCCTGTTTCACTTGCTTTAAATTAAGATTCCTAGTGTAGTGACCATGTCTGTGACAGCAAGAAGTTGGTCACAATTATTTATTTTTAATATAAATCTCAATTTGTAACAAACTATGAAATGTTTGCAGTCCTGTTGTATTTGCTTTTGTTGTTTAGTTCAGTGCCAGTGGGAAAGGTCAAACTCTTATGACAAGTAACCAAATATAATATAAGAGGTCTCATTATGCGCTGTCATGCAAAATAACATTAATAGACTTCATCATGACTGCTCTGGAATCTAAATCTAAAGAGGCCCACTCCTCCCAGCTACAGGGGGAAAACAGCCTTTGGCAAAACAAGCTGCTCACCAAATGAGACAGGAAACTGGCAACTTTATGCACATGCACAAAAGGAAGGAGGCTGGAGTCAGATTGTGTTTCTATATGTTAGCGAAGTTCACGTTTGTCCACTCTGAAATTTCTAATAAGGAAAAAAAATCATTTTCAATATTAAGCAATATCAGGCTGAAGCACTGATGTCTGAACATTTGCAGGCTCTGAGAACACATGTCAAAAAGGGTAAAAATTTCTATATATTTATATGTCACTTAATAATGCCACAGTTCTCAGAAATATAAGCATCTGTAGTTTCCGACTCTTCAATACAGCTTTGAGAATAATTAGAAAATTCAAGAAGTTTGTCATTTGTGCAGAACACCTGGGAACTTTTGTGTGGTCATTCCTAGAATCAAATGAAATAAAACAAGGACAAAACATAAAATTGTATAAAACAGGAGAAAAACTACACACACACACACACACACATATATTTATGTATATATATATATATATATATATATATATATATATATATATATATATATATATATATAAATATATAAAGAGCATTAAACCTTATATAAAAATAACTGCTTAAAACCCAGGAGACAAATCCAATAAATATAATGCAGTAAAAATAAAATGCACCACAAGGAGAAAGAGGTAGTCTTTTCACATATACACATAATCAATTATATATATATATATATATATATATATATATATATATATATATATATATATATATATATATATATATATAGTTTACAGTGTCACAGCGTGACACATTTCAGTGATGTAGTCTTTTTTGTGGCATGTATGTGTCAGACAGTACCAGCACTGTTTAGCTAGCTACATCTGTAGTCTGGCATCTTTTCAATAGAACCGCTATTTTATCAAACTGACAGCAAACCGAAACGGCTTCAACACAATGCTGCTCCCAAAACGTACATATACTACCCGGTTAAAACGACACCGAACACGGCGCCTGTTAGTTCTGTAACCATTGTCCGTCTCATGCAGGGTGGGTCTGACAGACAAGTGGCTAACGGGTTTGTTGAGAACAATTCAGCCAAGCTAACTCTAACCAAAGCTAACACTAGCCTGGAGAGTTCCCATCAGTTAACGGTGGACAGGAGGGAAAACTGGCCGCTTTTTTTAGCCACGGTGCCTGTGGACAGAATGCCTGTGGGTGTGCCTGAGGACAAGCAGACTTACCTTTAAATTAAATGTAGTTGTATTTCAGGTGCCTTTGCTGAAAGTGCGTTAGTTGCTCTGCGTTCCTCTGCCAGTATGGCGAACAAGAGAACGGCGCCGCCCCGTGCGCCGCCCGCCCGCGCAACATGTTTCCGGATGCGGGCCTGCGCGCGCCGTACGTAAGCGACGTGCCCGGATTTGCAATGGAGGCGCGCGCCCCTCAAGTAAATTTGATGAGCATCGCAGATAGTGATGGTCAGATGAAGCCTCCTGAGGCATTGAGCTATTTAAACCAAATGGTTGAAAAAGGGTTAATTTCTCGAAGCTTTATGTTTTTAACTATTCTCCGTTATCTTTTGTTTGAATGAAAAAATAAAAACAACAGTTTATTTAGAAAAACGTTTCACCGTTTTCCAATGTCCAACTTCTCACTCAGTTTGAGTGCAGAGGTTGGTGGGCGGGGCTTTCCAGAGTCATCTTTTAACACTGAAAGTTATCTTGCTATTATTGGTGTTGAATTAACTCTGAGAGAATCAATTTTAACACTAAATATATTACCAGTGGTCGAGTTGTAAAATCAAACTAAGGGGCTTGGTTATGTTTGTTGGGAGTTAGGGGGTTTCTCAACTCAAAAAATTTAAAATACAGTTCTTAAAGGGGACATTCTATGGAGCCATTTCGCTGCCATTAATCTGTGGCATTGAAAAAACAACTTGGCATTGTATAAAAGGTTGCATTGGCATTGTAACAGGTATTGGCATTGTAAAATGTTGATTGGAAAGATAAAATATAGGCACTGAAAAAAAAACCTGAAAAAAATTAAAACTGAAACTGAAAACCTGAGAAGCGTGAAAGAAAAAAACATTGTAAAAAAAATCCCAAAGAATGGCATTGTAAAATACATTATAATACTAAATAAAATACCCTCCCAAAATACAGTTTTTTCAATGTCTGTATTTTATCTTTCCATTCAACATTTTACAATGCCAATACCTGTTATAATGTAAATGCAACATTTTCCATAATGCTAAGTTGTTTTTTCAATGCCACAGGTTAATGGCAGTGAAATGGCCCCGTACAATATTATGCAAAAATGCACTATTGATGTTTTCACAATACAAATATGTGTTGCCTGTGTGTGAGGAGACCTTTAAAGTCTGAAAATAATATCCACTCTCCTTTTCTCCTGATCCATTTCTTGTTGGAGGGGGTTGATACATTGATTAATTTTAATACCCCGTCCCTCACCTCACCAGCTCAGCTAACCCCACCTACTGGTCACAGACATCTTAAATAAAAATGTCCATAGATCACATCCATGCATGTGATCTATGTGTGTGTGTGTGTGAGAGAGAGAGAGAGAGAGTTGTGTGTTTGTGGTGCCTCCCACAGATCATCGAAACACAGTGTGGGTGGACAGAGCTGAATATTTTGTTGGGTTGGATAGTGTACCGGATGTATTTCATCCATCACCAACGCCCGTCGGCTGACAAGAACCCCCCAGCTCGCACACCCCTCTCACCATTTTAACCCCTGACCCATTTTCATGCCCGATGTCTAGTCAGCGGCGGCTGACCCATAGAGGCGCTAGGGCACCACCCTCCCAGACGTGGATGGGTAAAAATATAAAAATAATATGCCTACATGCAATCTGAATTATTTTAACAACATTTCCACCAACTGGCGCTCATTAAGCAGTGAATTCCACATTCCTTCTCCTCCAATCGCACTAGACTAATACGTTGGCTATAGACTGTAATATAACTGGCCCGGGGTGCACAGAAAATGCACCCCCAAAGCATGGAGAAATTGCCAATTGGGTATAGTTGCTAGGGAAAAACATAATTGGCCTATCAACATCATTAATTAAAACATGATGATGATGATTTGATATCATTGGTGCTGCAGGCCATTGTAATCACAGTTTATATGTATCAGTCCAGTGAGTGGACAACTATTAGCAATTACTTGTCACTTAAGTGACATCCCGTTAAGTTGCCGTGTCAACTAGTTTCACCAGGAAATTTATGTTATTTCCTTCGCCATGGCACAGACAACGGCTACAGAAAATTCTGTTGTTTCTTTGAAATAACTACACTTCACTTGTTGTTCGGATGAAGAAAAAAAAGAGAGTGAAAGACTTTGGACCTGAATATCCTGAACTAAAAATTCAACAACAAACCTGTTCTATTCACGTTTTGGCTCCATGGTTTAGACTAGGGCATTCAGTAAAATGTCGACAAGTTCACACGTCGACTTCCGTAGCACAAGTCAACTTAAATTTGGAGGAGTCGACAAGTCGCATGTTACAGTATTCTTTCTCTCCTTGCCTCTCTCTCTCTCTCTCTCTCTCTCTCTCTCTCTCTCTCTCTCTCTCACTCTTTCTCTCGGTGCGTAAACACAGACCAGACATAAACAAGACACCTGCAGGTAAGACAGTTGTGGTGGGCTAACAAAACAATAGTGACACACACATGCATGTGTGGAAATACTTCACTTTAGATTTTTTTAAAAATGGCACGGCATCTGAAGAGGTATTGGCTAATGTGAATGATACAAGCAGCATTAGCTAGCTAACCTGTGTGATAAGCAGCACAGACAATCCGCATGAAGACAACATGCTCTTTTTTTCCCCAAAACACATGATGTGGACAGTGTTGTGTTTCTCTTGTTGGCCTTAAACTTTTTACGCGTAATATAAAAAGTGAGGACATGTGACAGACGTGTGGACATCCGGTTTTAGAGCCGTGGGTCCAGACCAAAGGCAGACATATGTTCACCTACTGATGTTGTTCAGTTTAATTTCACAGAAAACTCTTTGCTAACGTTAGCCTTTGTTTTGTTGCAGTTAAAATGCTGTTTGTGTCAGTGGACATTGTTACGTTGCAGTGAACTTTAATACAAGTTGCTCATTACTGGACAGACATATGTCTGTGTTTTTTTTTGTTTGTTTTTTTTCAGCCATGCGTCTGTGTTATTTCTCCACTGACAATGTGCTGACCTCATCATGACAAGTCGACGCAACTCCGAGTTTATTGACGGATAAGTCGGCTTGAAAAAAACTGAAGTCGTTAATGCCCTCGTTTAGATACTGTTAGATTTTTTTGATTCTGAATTAGGTTGTGCCTGTTTATTTTATTTATTTGGTTTATGGTTAAGGGACAGGAGTGAATGTTTAGAAGTTGAGTCTTTTTTTTTAGTTATTGATGAGAATGGGGGTGGGATTAAATAAGTGTTTCTTCTTCCCACTCCTTTTCGGGTGTAAATATTATTATATGTTTTCTTATGTATGTGTATATTGTGTGAATTGCTTGAAATAAACAAATCAAATCAAATCAAATCAACCTGCGCATCATCAACAGCTTTGAGTCTGACCAAGTCAATGTACTCCCTCATCCCTCTCTGAATTAGTCTCTCATCATGAAGCTTGGAAAAGGAGCAAAGTTCCCGCATCTCCACTATGGCATAACAAATCCCACATGCATCTGACCAGTTAGAGGACTGCAGGACTTTAAGCCTTTGATGCATACTGGTCACTCCAGTGGACAGTTCTTCTACAGCAGTTGTCCTGTATATTCATGAGTTTTGTTGTTTTAGTTCCATATCAGTCACTTCATACTATTACTGTAACTCAGCTGTTCTTAATACCTGATCTGCACTAACATGTTTACATGTAAATCAATTGGTTGTTGTTGTTATTAGACTGTAATTAACAGTATTCTTAAACAAATACTGCATTAAAATAGTTAGATTTCATAATGTTGTGATATTAAGTTTTAAATACACTTTTTTTTGCTTCAAAGCTTAAACACATGTTGTCCAGCTGAGTGGACATTTTTTTTATAACTGTTATGACTTCAGTACTCCGTGTCCTGTAAGTGTTTTATTTTTGTGAGTCTTATGTTTTTTCTGTCATTGTTAGTGTCTGGACTTTTATTTTGTTATGTGGGTTCATGTCACTCTTTCTGACTTTGCTTCCTGTCACTGGTGTTGTCCTGCCCCGTCATTCATTTCTTCCTCATGTGGAACACCTGTCTGTAGAGCATTTAAGCCCTCATGTGTTTCAATTGCAACCTACAAGCACATATTTTTCTCTGGGTTTCTGGTCTTTACTATATTTTTCTAGTATTCTGGTTCTTAGTAATTGTTTGTCCCCTGTCTGTGTGTTTTGTGGAAGTGATCTGACCTTTGGCCTGGATTTTAGACTTAGATCGTGCCTTGCCCCTTTGGACACGATGCCCTCTCAGCTCACTGGATTGACCTGTTTCTGGCTTAAGGTACTGTGCTTTTGGATTCTGATTCTGATCACCCAGTTTTTGAATTTTGCCTGTCTGACCCTGCTTCTCCTATTAGTGGCTGTCTCACCTGCTGCCACTGACCCCCTGACGGATGTCCCGGGAGTGACTCATCTATTTGTATTTATTGTAATCAATAAACCCTTAAACCTATTCCGAGTTTGCATTTGGGTTTCAGAATCATGATGGTAACTCCATTAAACAGATTTCAATCACACTGTTTTTTCATGCCTAAATAGGAATACAAACACTTAGGAAAAAATCTTGACTAAAGTTGTCATAATTCATGCATCAAAAGTTGATTGTTAAGAAATCTCTGGTATTCTTCCTTGTTTTTCTGTTTACCAGGCAGGCATCCCATACTGTTCTCAATTTTTGCAGCCAAGGCATGAAAAAACCTGTTTTATTTCTCTGTACCGTGAATTGTTTGTCAGTGGGACTTGTGTAAATACCTTTAAAGGTGTCATTCCATTGTTATTTCATCAATATTGCTGTGTTCTCCATTGTTGTTGAATACATTGTGTGTTGGTTCTATTTTAAAAAAAATGTCTGGATTGCTTTGTTTCCAGCTGTTTTTGCACGTTAGAAAAATGACTTGAGGTCGAACAGTTTACCGGTACTTCTGCATACATGTTCACGAGGCGTCTGATTGGCTCAGAATGTGTGAAGGAACAGTCCCCCCTCCCCTCTCGCTCTCTGTGTGTATTTACCTTTACCAGAGTAACATCCAGCTAGGTTTCGTGCCGCTGCTTGTTCTGAAAACGCGCAGGGGAAAAACAAGGGTTTATTTCCAGAGAGAGCACACAAACTAGTTTGCTCTGACATTTTTTTGAAGCTTGCAATGGAGGGTGGGTTTAACCATGCGCGGGTGACATTAAAGTCCATCTGACTTCAGACAGACCAGCTTTTTCTGGGTCCCTCATTCCTCTTGTTGTTTTCTGTCAACGCGGTATGCAGCCAGTGGAGGTGATAAACCACTTTCAAAGGCAGCATGTGTTGGTAAGTCGGAGTAACCCATCAGATTCCAAAAGGAGCATGGAAAAGTAGTTTTCAGTGGAATGAATCTTATAAATCCATTAAAGACAGAGCCTCTGTTGCCCTTGCTTCAGGTTGGTCTGCCGGTGACGTCAGCACGAGGACCTGAGGTTTGCTTCGGCCTTGGGGAGTGTCATGTTCCTGTGTTGTGATGGAGAGAATTCTTCTAAAGTATCATACATGACTCCAAGGTTATGTGCAAAGGTTGCATCAGATTTTTTTTAAAACACTTAACATACACCTCTGAGTTTCTTTTAGGATCATTTGAGGCATTTGAAAAGTGTTTGTGGAGAGCAGGGTACTGGTTTCACACAGCTCTAATGGTCCTAACATTGGATGCCACCCATCTAGTGCCAAGTATTCTCCCTATGTTTAGACACTGTAATGCAAGTTCTGCACAAGATGCAGTGTGATTTTTGGCAAAAACTGGAATTCATAAATCCCAGCAATTTCCCCAACAGTATCCCTAACATTCAACTCAAGACGGAAACTTTTCAACAATTTTTTTTTTACAACTCCTGATTTACTTCCAAGCATAACAGAAGCTCCAGCTGATGCAAAGCAAACAAAGCACTCCCTCATAACATCTTAAGAGAAACCAGGGCGTGACAGATTAGTCATAAGAGCCTCATACACTCTATCTGCATTGGTTACAGAAAGTTCAACTAAATCTATGAAGAAATGTAGTGGAGCTTCACGTCTTCCTGGGTTTACTCTGATATAAATGATCAAAACTGACCTCTTGCTGTTTGTTGTAGACTCGTCTGTCAGAACAGTTTGGTTTCAACTTGAAGGACTTTTGACACTACTGTGTTATTTCCTGTGTTATGTGCAGGTTAACAGCTGCACATAAGTGATCAGAATGTAACATTCTTCCCATGTTTAGCCCATTTAGGGCTTGCAGATCAATGTCATTGGGTAGATCTGTGAAAGGCCTTCCAGCTTTAGCAATTTTGTAAACTGCGAAATATACAATCAGTCGTTAGGAAGTGATCCTTCCGCATTTCTACTGCTGTGTCTTGTTCAGCTGCTATTCTGTGTTTATGTATCTTCTTCCGAAGGCATTGTAGCTGTAGTTCCCTGGTTGCACCATGGACTGACTTGAACTTTGGACCACTCATTAACTGCATGTGCATGGCTCCCACCTGGATTTGGCACAAGTGATTTAATTTTGTGACAAGTTCGACAGCCATGGTTTTTTGCTTTCTCATATTAGCCATGGATTTGATTCTTTCTTCTGCCTGAAGTATCGAATGTCGAGCAATCAGGGATATCTTGTTCATCTCCCTGGAAACTTGGTCCACCCTTATCTGCGCTGTCTTGCTTTGCTTCTGCTTCCTCCTCTCTTCCTTTCTAATGCAAAAACAAGAAATCTGATCAACTATGGTACATGTATTTTTCCTCATGTACACTGTTGCATCATACACAAGGCGTTATACTTTGCACATAACTACATCAGTTAAGCACGTGCTACTGTACAAATCATTCATGTCATCCCCCTCACTCCCTTCTATTCCTATACTATATGCAAAAGCAAGTCCATAGAAAATAATCATGAAATACCCTCTTCAGCTCTTGGCTTTCTGATTTGCTCCTGCTCCAACCTCTCAGTCTCCAGGTCTTCTACAGCTCTCCTTGCATCGTATTGCTGACTGCCATCTAGAGAAAACAATGACCAACTCGCTTTCATATGCAGTAGGCCTTCCAGTATGTAGACCATTTACAGACAGACAAATGGCAATTAGGCTTGATTTCTAAATCAGTTGTCAAGGTTTCATATATTATGAGAAAATGGTTTAACATGCTGCTACCCACTTGTTTTATTGCCAGAAGAATCTCAGATAAACGTCCAGCTTGATGAAACCAAAACTAACGTGAGTAAGCTACTATAGCTGCTAAACAGAGAGACATAACTGTTATTGTTGTATTATATTATGTCCACAAATTAAATGACATATGGTCGGTAACTTGGTAGCAATGATGGGTTCATAAAAAAGCCTGACTGGTATTTTTGACTCTACTTTCCTTCTGAAACTTCATGTCTGGTAATCTTATTAAAACAACTAAGGTTCTGCTGCCTTGTGCAACTGAAAATGAAATGGAGCTTCTTGGAATTTGGCTCCGAAGGTAGTGAAGTTCGTTGGCTTGCTTGCGCATGTCTTCCTTCTGTCATCGTTTTTTGCTTGTTTTTCTAAATAAAATATGTTCATGAAAGTTAGACAAAGTGTTAATATAGAAGCAATGTCCACATTCTTTGTTTAAATTACACAAAAAGTTGGGAGGAGGGATGCCTATTTTAGAGGGGGGATGACTTTTGACCACTGTCATTGTTGGAAGGCTCTCACATGCACACTCTGGTGGTGGTAAACTACATATATAGCCTAACAGAAGTGTGGCAGCCATTTTGTGCCTACAGTCCCTCTGACCACCACCAAAAATCCATACACCAGTGTGAGTGGCACTGGACATAACAGGCCGATTAGGACAGAGTGAGATTCGAACCACCAACCCTTGAGTTACTGGAAGACCCGCTCTACCAACTGACCCATGGCCGATAATAATAATTAATATTTAATCTACTGATCATGTTCATTAAAGCTCAGATAAAAGTTAATTGTCATAATGTAAGAAAGAGAGAAAAATGAAGAAAAAGTTACTTTTTTCAAATACATCCATCATTAACTGAACATAAACCAAAATCTATCTAAATTGGTGCAAATACATTATAAATAAAAGGTAGAAATGAGTTCCTTTTCTCTACTGGGTTACATACAGATAAAGGCAGGACATTTTAATTCTCCTCAGATGAGGCTGAACATGCAGCTTTGGGGGCCCCTGGTGGTTTTGGGGCCCAAAGCATTCACATAGTTCATGGATTGGTAACCTATATGTAAAGAGCCATTTTAGGGCAGAAATGGAAAAACTAAACTGTCTCGAGCCAAATGACATACATTTATATCATTCCTCAAAGTGGTGACAGTTTAAGAAGCGCTTTAAGGTTAGTTTGTAAAGACTATGTGGAGAATAAATTAGTTTTAGTGCATTTGCAGAACAAAAGAAAACGGTGATATTTGCTATTTTTGTTTTGCAGAAAAAAATCACCTGGTATGTGAAGGCTTTCTTTAGAGTGAAGACAAATTAATATTTTCTGTCATAACGTTAAAAAGTAGTCTTTTTTTTACTACTGCCACCATCATTTTTTTAACCCTTTAACTCCTGAGACGTAAGCAATTTTACAATAAAAAATAAAAGAAGATAAAAGAAGCAACAAAATTAACTGCCAAAGTGAGTAAAATAAACAAAAATCAATATTGACCTAACAAAATAAAACAAAGACACTAACAGAACACAATTGATGAAAAATAATAAAATAAAAAACAAAACAAAACAAAATAAGCAACAACATTGACAGACACTAATATCCACAAAATAAGAAATGACACGAAAAAATGCAAAAAAAATGCCCCCCCCCCCCCCCCCCCCCAAAAAAAAAGAAGTTTAAAAAAAAAGGAATAAATGACTAGTGTTGTAATTTGGTTCCAGTAGTTTTACTTTGGGCTTTTTCTTTTTCTGAATCAGTTGCTTTTTGACATCTGTACATAGGGCTGGGTGATATGGAGAAAAAAAAATAATCTCGATATGTTTTTGCAGTATCTCGATATATGATATATATCTTTATCTATGCAGTAAAAAACAAACAAAAAAAACCCAAAGGCGTCAAATTCAACAAGATTTTTTTTTATTGAAGTGCAAACAGGTAGGCAGCCAAGTGCCTAGAGGTAGACAGACATACTTGAAAAATGTGTCCATATTTACTATTCTTTTCTGTGTAGCCAGTGAAGGGTTTGGAGCACAGGGGTGATGTGTTCTCTTCTATTTGATCCTGTTAATAATCTTGCTGCTGCATTTTGAACCAGTTGCAAGCTTTTTAGGGAATATTTAGGACACGCTACAAGTAAGAAGTTACAATAATCTAATCGTGATGTAACAAATACATGAATTAATTTTTCTGCATTAGTTTTAGACAGAATATTCCTAATTTTGGCTATGTTGCGCAGGTGAAAAAAGGCTGTTCTGCAAGTTTGGTTAATGTGCATTTTGAATGAAAGATCTTGATCAAATAAAACTCCTAAATTTTTAACTTAAGTTGTCCAGAGTAACTATCTGGTCAGTTAGGGTGTCTCTAGCATTTTTAGGACCAATTATAACGCCTTCAGTTTTTTCAGGGTTCAATAAAAGATAATTGGCACTCATCCAAGTTTTTATGTCTTGGACACAAGTACTTAGTTTATCTATTTGCCTGGTCTGATCAGGTTCAATCGATAAATATAGCTGTGTGTCATCAAAAGCCTGTGGTACGTGGGCATGGCATATATCTGACATTTGACGTCATCACCATCGAGCCCAAAATGCTGACCCCCCCACACACTCGAAGATGGAATTATAATTTGAACACTGAGCTGAACTAATATTTGACTAAACACAACTCTATCAGAACTGATCGAAGAATAATTTACAACTACATTAGGAATTTTCGCAGCTGACTACATGCAGGGAGAGGGAGGGTAGATTGTCACTATGGCGGACACACCAGGAAGGGTCAGGTGGGTAGAAATCCCATATAGTAAGAAACGGCCCTGGAACAATCTGTTCGTTCCACTGTTGTTTGGAGTCTTACAAATATTACAAGTACATTTGTCATTCATTCTACAGGATTTAAATATTTGACCTATTGTTGTATTTTCTCATGTTCTGTTGTATTTGGAACACTGACTAAATGCAATATCAGACACAATGGGTAGAGTTTTACTTGGAATATGAACCCTGTTAAAGCCGACCCATCAACACAAAAGTCTCATTTAGTGAACTTCACATGTTTATTCATCCTTTGACCAACATCCAAACATATGACTGTGTTTGTGATCTGTTTTGTATTAGAATTGATCCAGTGGGTGTTTGTATAAAGTACCCTATATAGCTCCATGATCAAATACACTATACACACCTTTAACACTATTGAACTGAACCAGAAATAACCAATTATTTAGGAAATCTCTACTATTTCAGTTCACGAAGGACATCTTTTTATTTTTAATATTCACAATATAAATGTTTGAACCCTTTCCTGCATGAATTAAGAGAATGATAATCAATATATATTCTTGAAGCATGAAAAAAGTAATAAAATTAAAATGTTTAATGGACCTATTTTTCATGGAGTGACAAAAATGTCCACTTAGCTAGGCCATGCATTTAATTTTTGAAGCAAAGAAAGTTATTTAAAACCAATAATTAGAAAGTGATGCAATCTGGAAACTAAGCTATGACATTTTTTTAATGCACTTAATCTGATGTTTTCTCATATTTTTCATCCACTATTGTGAGTTATTACTCAATTCATGGAGATAATAAGACTTTTTTTAATGAAAACTATTCACTTCAGTTACCCTTTTATTTACACTCATACATGTTATTGCGAATCAGGTTTGTCAATAACAGCAAAGTTGGTATGATGATGGTTTGGGATAATACATAAGCATTCACTGAGTTGGCTGATATGCAACTAAAACAACAAAATACAAATATATAATAGAATAGCTGTCTGTAGTGACCACTCTGCATGAAAGGGTTAATGTAACTTTAAAAAAAATGACTAAGGACTTTTAGGGATTTTTTAATGTTCACACACACATGGGTCATGCACAATTTTTACTTCATACTAAAACAAAAAATAGATTAAGTAAGGTCAGAATTTTAAAAAATGTCATTTTTGCATGCTCTTTAAAATTATGGAAACCAACTAAAATTGTCAAATTAAAAACAAAAAAATCCATCTCCCAAGTGTGGAAAAAAATGCACTATTTCTTTAATGATAAACACTGTTTTTTATCCATAAAACATTCTGACATAAATTATGCAAAACAATATTTTTTGTGTTTGCTTTATTTCATCAAAAAATTTATCATTTTCAATTGAGATCATTTAAAGCAGCGTTCACCAATCCTGGTCCTTGAGGGCTGATGTACTGCATGTTTTAGAAGTTTCCTTCTTTCAGCACCTGATGGTCTTTATCATTCTTCTGCAGAGCTGGATGACAGGCTGATCATTTCAATCAGATGTGTTAGAAGAGGGATACATCGAAAACACAGGTGTCAAACTCCAGTCCTCAAGGGCTGATGTCCTACATGTGTTAGATATTTCCTTCTTCCATGTGATTCAGTTTAACCCTTTAACTCCTGAAACTTTAGCAGTTCCACAGTAAAAAAAAAAAAAAAGAATAAAAAAAGTAACAAAATGAACAAAATCAGCCGAAGTTATCAATAAAATAAATAATAAACTAACACAATAATTTAACATGAACAAAGTAATGATACAATTTTTTTAATGTAGAAAAATAAACAAAATAAGCAACAAAGTGAGAAAAAACTAATAATTTACAAAATTAGAAATAACATGTAAAAAAAATATTGCCAAAAAAAAAAATAAAAAAAAAAAAAAAATATATATATATATATATATATATATTACAAAAAAAGAGAACTAGGATCGAAATTTGGTTTTAATTTATTCTTTTCATAAATCAGTTGCTTTTTCACACATTTTCCATGAATAGTAAAAAAAAAAAACAAAAGGAAGAAGGTTGAATTTTGAATTTTTCAGAATGTGTCAGTGCTGACACTTAAGAGTTAATAATCAGCTCCTCATCATCTCCAGGTGTGATGGAAGAGGGAAACATTTAAAACATTCAGAACACCGGCCATTGGTGACTTCTGATTTACATTACAATACATTGCATTTGGCAGATGCTTTTATCCAAAGGTTGACAGGAAGTATACAGAACAATAAGTGCAAATGCTCTCTGGGGTTAGTAAAAAAAAAAATGTATAATTTATTTTTTTGGATTTTTTTAATATTTTTTTAACATTATTCCATAAGTGTGCTTTTGTGGCACATTTGGTTCTTATTACGGGCCTCTGTGGGAGGGGCTTCTGTGAGAGGGAAACCAAAGGGCTAAAAGGTTAATGATGAGAACTTGCTGGAACATATGATGCCACTGGAGTTAAAGCGTTAAATGAGTGCTTTGCTTATTTTCAGTGTGTGAACTCATGGTGGTTCTGATGCTTTGGGCCTGTTGCCATGGGGACCATCCTGGAGCTCTCCTTATGTCCTTGGTCCTGCCACCCTTGGTGAGTCCAGTTGCTGGGCCGGGATGACAGTTGGTCTCTGTTGGAGGTCTGAGGCTCGGACCATCATGACCACAGACTTAATGGAGTACCACCAGCCATGCCAGGTGTACCAGACCACCCCGTCATCAGTCATGGCCTGGTACGGACCTTTGTAGTAATGACCGTTCAGGTTCCCTGAATGACACCTGCCACAAACACACATTACAATCAAACACAAGGTATTTGGGTGGTCCTGAAGTGACCCACATGGACTATGGATACCCTGAAATGACCCATGGATTACAGAGGTCCTGAAGTGACCCACGCAGACTACAGATGTCCTAAAGTGGACCCACGTGGACTACAGAGGTCCTAAAGTGGACCCACGTGGACTACAGATGTCCTAAAGTGGACCCACGTGGACTACAGAGGTCCTAAAGTGGACCCACGTGGACTACAGAGGTCCTGAATTGACCCACGTGGACTACAGAGGTCCTGAAGTGACCCACGTAGAATACAGAGGTCCTGAAGTGGACCCACGTAGACTACAGATGTCCTAAAGTGGACCCACATGGACTACAGAGGTTCTAAAGTGACCCACGTGGACTATAGAGGTCTTAAAGTGACCCATGTGGACTACAGAGGTCCTAAAGTGGATCCACATGGACTACAGAGGTCCTAAAGTGACCCACGTGGACTACAGAGGTCCTAAAGTGACCCACGTGGACTACATAATTCATAATAGTATAGTATGAATTTGTTAAGCTGTGAATCAATATAAGTTTCTGGAAAAAGGGCATTTGTGAAAGCGTGGCAGTGTGTATTTAGTGTGAACATACTTTGTGCACATGTGTATAATTAGATGGAGGTGTGGGAACATTCAGTTTCAGGTCAGCTTTTATTCTGAGCACATAAAGTCACCATCCCAGACAGTCAAACTAAAATACCAAATTGCAAAAAGGATTGGGAAGAAGAATCATTTATGGAAACTTACTCCTTATGTTCAAACTTAAAACCAAATTAATTCCACTTCCTTTGCTTTGTCAATAACACACCTTTCTCTATATCATTTTACATTAACACAAATCATTCACATGCCCTTTTTAGTCACCTCACACACAAACAGATCTGCATTATCACCGTTATTTTTTTTTTAAAGTAGAAAGGATAATATTTCTATTCACTTTAAATATACACTTGCTTGTGTCATCCATAGCTGAACAAACAAGGTCAGAACTGTCACATTCTGTTCAGTCTAATGGTTCAAAGCGGGTCCAGAAAACAGACAGATAAATAATCGTACACGGTTCAAACAGCTGATTGAAGAGGTCCTGCCTGATGTTGGTGTTGGGTTGTGTTTACCTGCTGAACCACCAGCCGGAGTTGCTGTGTCTGAAACACCGGCCGTCTGTGTCTTCATTGCTGTTTGGATGATCGTAAGTGCTGAATTTGACGCCTCTGGACGGAAAGGCCAGTGCGTCTCCTGCGTTCCCACTGTACCGGCCCACATGCATCTGGTACTTGTCCTATTGAAGAAGTGAGGAGACGCAACAGAACCAGGTCCAGGTCAGTTTGGTGGTACCCATAATTCAGAATCAGGTGTGGATCAGTTCAAACCAGAGGTCTCAATAATGTGGTCCGGGGGCCAAATGTAGGCCGCTAAAGATTCCAATATGGCCCCTGGGATGAATTTGTAAAGTGCAATAATTCCACCATCAAGGAACTCATTTTAGTTCAAGTTAAATGGTAAATGGACTGCACTTATATAGCGCTTTTCCACCTTCATGGTGCTCAAAGCGCTTTACATTAGCTTCACATTCACCCATTCACACACACACACTCATACACCAGTAGGTTTCTATGGTCTACTGGGGGCCTAAGTGAGGGTTCAGTGTCTTGCCCAAGGACACTTCAACATGTGGACAGCCAGAGCTGGGACGCAAACCGCCAACCTCCCGGTCATTGGGCGACCCACTCTACCAACTGAGCCACAGCCGCCCCAAAGATGTTCCACATCGTTAGCATCATACCATAATTGCCTAAGTAAATTTAATAAAGTAATAAACCTAAGTAAATTTTTGGTCAAATATAGATTTTTGCATAACTTTACTCCACTACCACTGCTGCATCATCCTGTTTTTCTGCCTATGTCATTGACCAATCAGAACACTCCTAAAAAACAAGTGCAAAAACATACCTGACCAAGTCATGCATTTGACTTAGACAGTTTTGCTACCAGCTGTTTGACTTAGGCAGTTTGAATGTATGCAAAATGGCAGAAAAAATGCAAAATGTTCTCAGAAAAACTGCCTAAGTCAAAGACATAATCCGCCTAAGTCAACTTTATTTCATAAAACAAATGATGTTGGGTTTTGTTTTTTTTTCATAATTTCTTCTCATCTACTTGAATGTTCTGTGAAAAAATCAATAAAAAATATGGATGACTTTTAGAAAATGTGTTTTTTCTCGTTTTACGAAAACACAAAAAAAAATGACTTAGGCAATTATGGTATGAAACTGATGACAATATTATCTAGAGTCAAATAATATAAAAACCTACAAAAAACATTGAAACATTTTACATTATGCTGATAATAACAACTTCAAATTTGTATCTTTGTCTAAAAAAAAAAATAACATGAAAATACGGAAATATTTACATTTACAAACTATAATCTAACAAGAAAAAATTAAAAACCTGAACAAGTAACAACAACATGAAATGTCTAAAAATATTTAGTACAATTTTAAAAATGTTTTGCTTCATGTAAAATACGTTAAAGCAAAACATTGTTAAAATTGCATTTATTTTTCCAATGAAATTGGAGGGTTTTTTTTCTGTTTATTCTCATTTTTTTGTTTGTATAGTTTGCAAAAGAAAATATTTGTATCATTTAATGGGGGTGTTTTTCACTAAATCAAAAACTAAAGATTGGAATTATTATTTACATGCTATTCTATTATTCTACTGATCCAGCCACTGGAAATCAAATCAGGCTGAATATGATTTGATTTCCTTGAAAAAAAATGAGTTTGAGACCCTGGTTTAAAGGTACCTATAGTTCAGAACCAGGTCTGGGTCACTTTAAATGTACCTATAGTTCTGCAGGAAAAGGAGAGGACATGTGCCGTATATAGCACTAATAAGAACCACATACATGGAGGACAACACAAACACATACACACAGAGGTTCAATGATCTGTACTCTGAAAAAAGATACAATAGAGACACTTTTCCACTAATAACACTGGTCGACAAGTAAAATGCTTCTGGAATAAAACTAATGAAATGTTCCCACATGTGTGTTACTGATAAAAAAAACCAAACTCAAGTCTTAAATGCTGGTTGGATCAAGTTTCCAAGATAAGTCTGGGGTCAAAATGTAAAATTCTTAGAATGAACAGGAGAATATGTTTTAGTCCAAAGGAATATTAGTCTCAGATTTACTTCAAAACACTGTCTGCACATTATGATCCATTCACTTTACAGGTTCTTTCTAGTGGAATATTTACTAATCCATTGTATACATGTACATAAACCAGCATATATGTGGAATAACACACCATCAGATATTTTAAAAACATGAGCTAACTATCACTATTGTCATTAAAGTATGTAAGATTTAACGCATTTAATGTCTGAAGCAGATACTATCTAAAAATAAAATATAGGGTGTAATCAGTGTACAGCATCCCACAAATTTGGGAGGATGGAAATGTCCAAATTGTCTTTGTTTCTCTTTGATTTTGGACAACACAGCCTTTCCACTGGTAAGGTTTAACTGTGGAAAAGCTGTGCCACTGATAAATCCTTCTGCCACACCATACATATATATATATATATAATTATCATGATTGTTGCATTGGACTTAACTCCCCACACACACACAGTTGCCGAACTCTGCAAAGTCATAATAAACCCGATGGATTACGAATGGGATGTCACTTAAGTATATTTCAAGGTTGGTGAGTGAATACTTTTGACACTATAGTGTATGTTTGGTGGATATACTGTATATGTTGTGCATATATTTCTGACTCAGACGCAGGTGCAACTTATGCTGAACACTGAGACGAGGCTGAAAACAAGTGTGAGTTTTTGAGGACTCAGATGTCCTTGTAGACTTTCGGAGTCTAAATATGATCACTGTCATGATGTGTTAGAGTTTAGTTTGGGTTAGAGGAAGATAAATGAAGAACATGTGGAAAATAGACAGAGCACTTCCAGACCTGAGGCACTTTTTGTCATGAGTTTGTTCTTTATAGGTGTCTGGGGGGGGGCGGCTGTGGTTCTGCTCGTAGAGCGGGTCGTCCAATGACCGAAGGGTTGGCGGTTCGTGTCCAGGCTATAGCTGTCCACATGTTGAAGTGTCCTTGGGCAAGACACTGAACCCTGACTTTGGCTCCCAGTAGGACTGACAGAACCTTAGAAAACTACTGGTGTATGAGTGAATGTGAGGCTAATGTAAAGCACTTTGATACTAAGTGCAGTCCATTCCATTTACATCCAAACTTGCAACATTTTTATTTTATTATCAATATTTATCAGTGAAATGTATATGATTCATTCTGTGTGCAATTTTAAGAACATTTGCCTCTTGACCCTCAGATCTTTCTAAATTTTTACATATTTATAGAACATTTTATTAGATATTTTTTTATTATATTTTATTTATATTATATGATGGAAAATGAGAAATTTCAAGGCTTAACTGTAAATAAATAGTTCCAAAGTTCAGACAATTTGAAGTAGTAGTGGGTACCTGAAAACTGACACCAAAATTAAAACTGGAAATGTTGGTCTATTTTCAGGTTCTATAATTTCTGAACAACAAGACCTTGAGGTCTGAAATTTACCGAATTATTTAACATGAATATATAATCTTAAGAAATGTGCAAATATTTACTAACATTTATAATTACATTTTACAGAGAATGACAAAGTAGAGATTTTATCCATGGCAAACTGGTGAAATGCTCCTTTTGTCCAACTATTACACACAAACTAATCATCATATTGATTATAAATGTTCTGTGCTGTATCTGTTCTACCTGGAGAATGGATCTGTGGAAAATGAAACACTCATATCATGTCATGTTATGTTATTTGAGACAGTTTGTCTGTAAGTGACTGTGACCCCATTAGCATTGGCAGAGGTTTACCGTCTCTGACTCTTGTTTCCATCTGTTGTTCATTCCATTTGCACAACAGCATTTGAAACTGATTGTCAATCAGTGTCACTTCCTAAGTAGACAGTGTGACATTGTGTTGTTAAAGTATTCCCTGTAGTTTTTTAGCACTGTATATTCCACTGCACCACTGTGAACAAACAAACTCTACAAATCTATGATGATTAAAGGAGGTTCCCAAAAATATGTTTGTTAGGGCAAAGTCCTCCAGTCAGGTGATTCTGACCATCAGCCTGGTTCCACAGCTGGAGTTGGGTCCCTGGGCGCCGCACATGGTAAATGGTCTGCACATATATAGTACTTTTCCACCTCCATGGTGCTCAAAGCGCTTTACATTAGCTTCACATTCACCCATTCACATACACCAGTAGGTTTCTAAGGTTTTTTTTTGGTCAGTCCTACTGGGGGCCTAAGTCAAGGTTCAGTGTCTTGCCCAAGAACACTTCGACATGTGGACAGCCAGAGCTGGGACGCAAACTGCCAACCTCTTGGTCATTGGGTGACCCACTCTACCAAGTGAGTCACAGCCGCCCCCCTGAAGAAAATGACTTTGAAACCCCTGCTCTAGAGCCTCTGAAATTCACCTGTTGGACCACAATGATAGCATTTACCTTTTCATCATCAACTTTGAAGTTCTTGTACTCTGCGTAGCGCTGATTACCATCAAAGTCTTCCATGGCGATCCGCAGGTCATGGCTTCCTACAAAAGCAGAGACAGAAGTAGAATTCACATCCTTCAGTTCAACGTCACACTGAAAACAAACTGAGTTCTGCTTTCAGTCATGGAGGTTTATAACTTCAGCATATGTGGACGTACATGTAGGTTCTAAACGGCTGGCTTTCTATGACCTTAATAAATGTGTCCGATGGAAAGACAATAGACACTTATAACATAATAGAATCTTATCATGGAAACACCTAAATGTTATAAGAATGGTCAAAGGTAAAAAAAAAAAAAAAAAAAAAAAAAGGTTTCTGCTCTCATGAGGTGGTTTTGGAAACAATTGGATCTAGAAGTACAGCCCAAAAGTGTCATGACTTTAGTCCAGTTGTCTCCCCTCTGACCCTGGACTCAGAACAGGTGGTTCTAGTTGGTTCAGGTCCGATAGACACCAGCTTTGATTTGATTTGATTTGAATGATTTATTTAGAACATGTGCAGAATGCAACAATAATCAATACAGCAATAATAATAATAATAATAATAATAATAATACACAATGACATGTCCGAAAAGGAGTAAGATGAAGCACAATCTTATTTAATCCTACCTCTTCTTCACTTCCCCATTAACCTGAATTCATCTTATAGCAATAGAGTACATAGTACAAAAATGATGATAATAATAAATATAATAACAATAACAATAATAATAATAATAATAAATAATTGAAGTACTAAACATATACATACATACAAAAAAACAAAACAGAACAAAAAAACAAAAACAAATGAGCAGATAGGAAAGTAGATAACAAATAGATTTTTTTTCTAATTTGTCTCCATTTTGTTCTTATTTTTTTTATTTATTTATTTTTTTTAAAGGTTGAAGGTCTGACGAACCAGAACCAGTCTGGGACCACTAGAGGGTCCAGAACATCACACAGTTCAGTGACTAGACAAATGGGGCTTTTATTTTGAAGGAAACTGTCATGGAATGCCCAGGTGGTGAAAGTTTAAGATGATGAAATCTGTGATAGAGAAAAAAATCTAATATGAGTCTGGTCAGACCCAGACTGTGGACCTGATCTGGACCATTAGCACTAAGAAGACAGTTTATATTACAGGATAAATATTCATCCATTGGTTCATTTGGTTTAATTATTTTCTTTGTTTCTAAAATGCCTCAAATATGGTTTGGACTGAATTTAGATCAACATTTATTTAGGTTTTATTCTCTGATTGTAAATAATAATTTCCATTGTCTTTCCTTACAAACATCTACCATTAAACTGCAGTGGATCAGACACACAAACATCTGGATTAATAATCAATAGGATATTTATCCCATAATATAAACTCTCTTTTGACTTTAGTCCTGATGGTTTTGATCCCAGACCCTGTTTGAACAGAAACACCTGAATTCAACAGATCCGGACTATGGTCCATGTGGGTCCATGTGGGTCCATGTGGGTCCTTGGTGGACGCCAGCCTCTGGATGGAGTCACAGATGCTCATCTGTGACGCTCAGATGCTCATGCTCATCATTTACCTGTGATGCATCAGTACCATGAAAGATGTTCTTCCTCAAACTGGATCTTCATTTGTTTCAATGAGAACTAAACAATACTGAAACTCCTAAACTCTGTAATAATAATTTAAAACTGAAGTATGTGGAAATACGCCAGTAAAGTTATGCAAAGTGGCAGACAGAAGGACAGACAGAAGGAGCCTGGTTGGAATCCCACACCAGACCTTTCATGTTCTCCTTGTGTCTGCGTGGGTTTTCTCCAGGTACTCCCGTTTCCTCCCACCATCCAAACACATGCACTGATAGGTTCATTAGTTAATCTAAATTGTCCATAGGTGTGAATGTGAGAGTGATTGTTTGTCTATATATGTTCAGCCCTGAGATGAACTGGAGGCTCATACAGAGTGTACCCCGCCTTCACCCATTGTAGCTGGATTAGACCCCCAGTGACCCCAGTGACCCCAGTGACCCTGGTGAGGATAAAGTGGGTTCAGATGACGAGAGAGAGAGTTCTGCAAAGTTCTACTTCAGGTAAAAGTCATTTCATTTTTCTAATAAATACATCAGTGTTCACTCATGCACTCACCCTGTGATGTGAGATGGTGCAGAGGGTCGTTACCGAGCCAGAATTCTCCAGAAGGAGAGAAGAGGTCACCAAAGCCATGTTTGTACTCCACCCAGGCCCTGCACACACACACACACACACACACACACACACACACACACACACTTTAATCTGCAGTAAAATTGAAACAACTACAAATAATTACAAAGTTTTCTATTCTATATTCATTAAATGAATAACATTATTTATATTTACAAACTATACAAACGAAAAAGTTTGGATGTGAAGACGTCTATGAAGAACCTGTTAAAAAATGGAATTAATTTCTTCTTTCTTTTAACAATATACTGCCTCAACTAATAAATCATGTGCATTATGGATCAGATCTACAAAGGCCCAAAGAAATTCACACAAAGGGTTAGGTGAAACAAAACCACAGACAGACAGGTGGGGCAGGCAGACAGACAGACAGACAGACACAGGACACATGTAAATCCATGACAGGACATTTTAAAATGATTCAAAGAAGATACAGAAGAATTAGGGTTTGGAAGGCAGATAGATTAGATATTTTGGGGGGATGGGATTTCTGTATGTAGTGCAAAGTCATTGAAAGAGTTTGTGTGTAAAATATGAACACAGGTCCTCCTTATTAGTCCCTCCTGTGTTTGGACTAGGGATGGTGAAATTCATAAAAAATCTTGATCAAACACTCACTAAACTACTCAGGTTTTTCACAACTTACATTTTTTTCTCATTTCATAATAGGTTTGTGTTAAATATAAGTAATTACCAGTGGTGGCTGACCCAGAGGGGTGCCCTACCAGACATGGATAGATAAAAATGTAAAAAATAATATGCCTACATGCAATCTGAATTATTTTTACAAGATTTCCACCAACTGGTGCTCATTAAGCAGTGCGCCCCCAAAGCAAGGCGAAATAGCCAACTGTGTATCATTGGTAGGGAAAAACAATAAGTATTTGGCCTATCAGCATCACAAATTAAATGGAGCCTCTGCACCCCAGGCCAATGATATCACAGTTTATATGTATCAGTCCAGTGTGATTGGACAACTATTAGCAATTGCCTGACACTTAAGTGACATCCTGTTAAGTTGCCGCGTCAACTAGTTTCGCCAGGAAATTAATGTTATTTCCTTGGTCACGGCACAGACAACGGCTACAGAAAATTCTGTTGTTTCTTTGAAACAACTACGCCTCACTTGTTTATTCGGATGAAGAAAAAAAGAGAGTGAAAGATTTGGACCTGAACGTCCTGAACTAAAAATTCAACAACAAACCACTGATCATGGCAGAAGCTACAGCAGGAGTTTCTCTAAAATGTCCATGAGCTTTGGAATTGTCTAGTTGGATGCCCAGTGAGTCATGCTTTTTTTTCTTCAAGTGTTTGCTATTTGAAAGTCCTCATACAGACATGTTATGGGTTAGTTCATGAGTGAAAGACTTAAAACACATTAGAGATAAATGCAAAACACACGAGAGCAGCCAAAGCCACTTAGATAATAGCTTGAAGCTACGTGTTTTTGGGCTAAATTCTACGGCCCTCTAGAACGTCCCGTTCACTTTGAATGACGTCAGCGGGCGGATTTTTTTCGATAACCGCCCGCTGCGCTGTTAACGCCCGCTGCCCATGGCAACGGGTTTTGTCACTTCAGATTCACTGTACCATATCACTCCGCAGGTAGTTTGGCCACTTTTAAAGTAAATATTCGCTTCGTTGTAACTGCTAGCTTATCCCATGTTAACCTATCCTGATGTTATCCTGACCGTAGTACCGAAATCAGGAGAAATTGCCATCCTCATCTCGTACAGAATCTCCAGGGCCTAAGTAAGTAAGTATAACTCCTCTATGCTGGTTTTTAGAAAACAAGGAGCGGTTTCAGTGAACTTCGTTTTCAGTATTTATTTGCAAGAACGGGACAACACCTGCTCCGGTCGCAGACCTGACTGTGTACATCTGTCTTTCTCTTTTCTCCGCCTGAAACTCTCCGCACCCCCCTTCTGTCTGCCCCGCCTAACCCGGCTATTTCACAACACTAGTCTGTTAGAGTAGTGACAGTAATAAACTGTAATAACCCGTAGAATAAGCGGGATAATACATGGAACACGAGTTACTATCGAAAAATATTACCAGACGGGGCGAACAGCATATTTTTCTGATAGTAACTCGTGTGCCATGCATTATCCCTTGCAAATTCCTCTACAAGTCGTCTGCACTATTAATGTTCTTGTTTTGTGTAAAAAAAAAGCTTTAAAACATTTTAAATTAACAGTCAACTGCTTTATGAACAGCCTTTAAACATTAAGAACTAAATCTGTCTAATATTTCTGTGTTGACAGCACAAGAAAAGTGCAACTTTTCTAAGTTATGTTGCCTTCAGATTTTCCCCCACCTTTATACCCTCCCAAGTGTCCCCTCCATACATTTTTTGTCACCAGCCACCACTGCTGATAACCTTCCCAAAAACATACATTTCGTGTAGGTATTGAAATAATTTTTTTGCCCAGATGTGACCCTTCCCTTGCCTTGGCCGTGGATCCTTCTGGATAACCCTAACCCTAGTCCTGTATGTGGAACCGGAACTGGAACCACTTCACTATTCTTCACTTTTGACACTGTCTGTGTCTTTTTAGCAAGTTCCTCCCAGGGACCAGATTGGAGCCTTTGTTAGGTCGGTTTTGGCCCATGTGTTGACACTGTCCACTCACCGGTCGAAGCTCTCTGTGCCGTCTTTCCTCCTCTGGAACACCGTCCATCCTCCTCCATCGTTCATGTCACAGTAGACCGTCAACGCTGTAGGAGAACCATCTGGACGGACCACGTAGAGACCGCTGGCTATGTTACCGCTTGAAAAGGCATCTGAGCAATCTGAAACACAGAACCACACACAGATAACCACAAACAATGGAGGTTCTAACTAGGGATGGAAATGATCAATTAATCATTAGATGGTTGACCTTATTGATCAATTAATAATTAATTGATAAGCTATGATTTTCCTGAGAACCTGATTTTCTCTTTGAATAGTGTTCTGTTAATTCAGATGTGGTTCTAAGGTAAGATACCATCAGTCCAGATGTGGTTCTAAGGTAAGATACCGTCAGTCCAGGTGTGGTTCTAAGGTAAGGTAACATTGGTCCAGATATGGGTCTAAGGTACCATTAGTCCATATATGGTTCTAAGGTACTGTTAATCCAGATGTGGTTCTCAGGTAAGCTACAATTAGCTCAGATGTGGTTCTAAGGTACCTCTAGTCCAGTTGTAGTTTTCAGGTAAGGTACCATTATCCCACATGTGGTTCTCAGGCAAGGTATTGTTAGTCCAGATGTGGTTCTAATGCACTTTTAGTCTGAATGTGGTTCTCAGATAAGGAATCATTAGTCCAGATTTGATTCTAAGGTACCATTAGTTCAGATGTGGTTCTAAGGTGCCTTAAGTCTGGATGTGGTTCTCAGGTAAAGTACCATTAGTCCAGATGTGGTTTTCACTGGGTTCTATTGTAGTTGTTCTGTTTAACCTGGTTCTGTTGGTTTAGTTCATCAGCTGAGGTCATGTGATCATTAGGACAGTTACTATAGATGAACTCTGATAAATAAAAGTTAATTAAAGTTATTAATAATCAATTAAAGGAGAACAAACTTCTGGAACTTGACATTTGCAAGATCCAACTCATCCAATAAGAATTCTGTTGAGTTCTGAGTTTACTAATGTGGACTTTTAAGATCCACTAATATGCAAAGTTAGCCTTCTGCTGAACAGAACATTACCAGAAAATTACTAGAACATTAGCATTATAGACCAGAACATTACTAGAACATTAGCATTACAGAGCAGAACATTACCAGAACATTACCATTACAGACCAGAACATTACCGTTACAAAACAGAACATTACTAGAACAGAGCAAAACATTACCAGAACATTACCGTTACAGACCAGAACATTACCAGAACATTAGCATTACAGAGCAGAACATTACTAGAACAGAGCAGAACATTACCGTTACAGACCAGAACATTACTAGAACATTAGTATTACAGAGCAGAACATTACCAGAACATTACTGTTACAGACCAGAACATTACCATTACAAAACAGAACATTACTAGAACAGAGCAAAACATTACCAGAACATTACCGTTACAGACCAGAACATTACCAGAACATCACCAAAACATTAGCATTATAGACCAGAACATTACCAGAACAGAGCAGAACATTACCGTTACAGACCAGAACATTACCAGAACATCACCAAAACATTAGCATTATAGACCAAAACATTACCAGAACAGAGCAGAACATTACCAGAACATTAGGATTACAGACCAGAACATTACTAGAACAGAGCAGAACATTACCAGAACATTAGCATTACAGACCAGAACATTACTAGAACAGAGCAGAACATTACCAGAACATTAGCATTACAGACCAGAACATTACCAGAACAGAGCAGAACAATAACAGAACATTACTAGAACCGAGCAGAACATCAGCCCTTAGCTTTACTAATAAGGTGAAATATAAAAAAACAAATATCTACAAATATAAACATAGCAAACATTACTCTGTTATTAGCACGTATTACTGAAGAAGAAGAAGAAGACATTCAGTGGAACTTCATCAGTTTGTAGATAGAGCTGCAGGTTACAGAGAACAGGTGTGAGGTAGAACCTGACCTTTAAACTGGTTCTTTGGACCCAGGTGTGAGTTTGGAACCAGGTGCAGCAACTGGGCCTGGCTGTTCTGGAGATACTGGATGTACTGGTGCTGCTCAGTTACCACACTGGTCAGGTGACGGATCTCAGCCTGCAGACGGAGAACCAGGTCCTTACATGAAACTGGAGCCTGGAAGCAGAGGTGGAGAACCTTCAGCACATACTGTTCTAGGTTCTTTATGGTACACGCACTGTTCTAGATTTTATATGGAACACACACTGTTCTAGGGTCTTCCATAGACAGAACCACATACTTCCTCTGTATCTAGAACATTCCACAGACAGAACCACACAATTCATCTGTATCTGGAACATTCCACAGACAGACCCACATACTTCCTCTGTATCTAGAACATTCCACAGAAAGAACAACATACTCACTCTGTATCTAGAACATTCCACAGACAGAACAACACACTTCCTTTGTATCTAGAACATTCCACAGACAGAACAACACACTTCCTTTGTATCTAGAACCTTCCACATACAGAACCACAAACTTCCTCTGTATCTAGAACCTTCCAAATACAGAACATCATACTTCCTTTATGTCTAGAACCTTCCACAGAACGAACCACACACTTCATCTGTATCTAGAACCTTCCACAGACAGAACCACATACTTCCTCTGTATTTAGAACCTTCCACGGACAGAACCACACACTTCATCTGTATCTAGAACATTCCACAGACAGGCCCACATACTTCCTCTGTATCTAGAACCTTCCACAGACAAAACCACATCCTTCCTCTGTATTTAGAACCTTCCAGAGACAGAACAATATACTTCCTCTGTATCTAGAACCTTCCACAGACAGAACCACATACTTCCTCTGTATCTAGAACCTTCCACAGACAGAACCACATCCTTCCTCTGTATCTAGAACCTTCCACAGACAGAACCACATACTTCCTCTGTATCTAGAACCTTCCACAGACAGAACCACATCCTTCCTCTGTATCTAGAACCTTCCACAGACAGAACCACATACTTCCTCTGTATCTAGAACCTTCCACAGACAGAAGCACACACTTCCTCTGTATCTAGAACCTTCCACAGACAGAACCATATCCTTCCTTTGTATCTAGAACATTCCACAGACAAAACCACACTCTTCACCTGCATCTAGAACCTTCCACAGACACAACATACTTCCTCTGCATCTAGAACCTTCCACAGACAGAACATACTTCCTCTGCATCTAGAACCTTCCACAGACAGAACCACATGCCTCCTCTGTATCTAGAACATTCCACAGACAGAACCACATCCTTCCTCTGTATCTAGAACCTTCCACAGACAGAACCACATACTTCCTCTGTATCTAGAACCTTCCACAGACAGAAGCACACACTTCCTCTGTATCTAGAACCTTCCACAGACAGAACCATATCCTTCCTTTGTATCTAGAACCTTACACAGGCAGAACCACACACTTCATCTGTATCTAGAACATTCCACAGACACAACATACTTCCTCTGCATCTAGAACCTTCCACAGACAGAACATACTTCCTCTGCATCTAGAACCTTCCACAGACAGAACCACATGCCTCCTCTGTATCTAGAACATTCCACAGACAGAACCACATACTTCCTGTGTATGCAGAACCTTTCACAGGCACAACCACACACTTCCTCTGTATTTAGAACCTTCGACGGACAGAACAATATACTTTCTTTGTATCTAGAACCTTCCACAGACAGAACCACATATTTCCTCTGTATCTACAATGTTCCACAGACAGAACCACATATTTCCTCTGTATCTACAACGTTCCACAGACAGAACCACATATTTCCTCTGTATCTACAACGTTCCACAGACAGAACCACACTCTTCCTCTGCATCTAGAACCTTACACAGGCAGAACCACACACTTCATTTGTATCTAGAACCTTCCACAGACAAAACCACATCCTTCCTCTGTATCAAGAACCTTACACAGGAAGAACCACACACTTAATCAGTATCTAGAACATTCCACAGACAGAACCACACACTGTTATCACTATTATACATTTTTTGTGGGCTCTTACCGCCACAGAGGCTGCCAGCTGAAGAACAATGACCAGTGAAACTCTCAGCATGATTCCTGCAACTGATCTGAACCAGAATATGAGGAGGGGTTACGACAGGATGAGACCAGAGCCATAGACAGACAGAGTTATAACACACTCTGATATGGTAGCTTCGATGATCAGACAGTTGATGTCAGACAGTTATGTCTTCTATGAGACAAACAATGAGTGTGTCAAAGCAGGTTTAGAATAATAGTGTGTGTGTGACTTCCATGTCTGTATTTAGTAAAAGGGCAGTGGGGGGGGGGGGGGGGGGGGGGGGTCATGGAGACAACTCTCTGACATTGGTCAGAGAGTTGTCTCTTTTAGTATCCATTGGAACCTGGGTGGAGTGATACCAAAAAAGTAGTACCAGGTACCAGATCCTTTTTTAATAATGGAACTACAAAAAGACTGATGTGAGCCTGCACTAGTAAAAATACAGCAGAGTAGAGTAGTGGATTACTTCTGTCTGATTAGCACGTAAACCAATCCCTTTTCAGATTGGAGTAAAGACCACCCACTTAATTTACATGAATTTTCAATTAAACAAATGAGCTGGCTGACATTATAATGGTCTGTATATGTGGTCCCCGACATTAACATGTTGAAATATTAATTCTAATTGATTTCAATACTCTGAGATAGTTCAAAGAGGATCGTAATATTGTTTAAAAAAAAAATTTAAAAAAAAGAAGGAATGTAGAAAGCAATTCAGGTTTATATTTGTATAATTGTAGAAAGATATATGTCCTCAATTACATGTAAGTGTGAAGTGAACATGATCTGATGTAATCAAAGAATAGATTTATACGACCTGACATGGACTTGAAACAGGACAATATGTAGACTAACTCATTCCTTCTATGATGTCATAATATTGGGACTCATTGACTCATTTTGAAATAGCTGTTTTAAGTTTTAATACAGACCTGCCTGTGCATGTATATATGTGTGTGTATATATATTAATATGTCGTATATTTTTGTTTTCATGTCTGATGGTTAAAAAATGCAAAACCCATTTAAAAATATAGTTTAAAAAAATATTGTAAATTGTTACATTTGACATGTTTGAAAGGTGACAGCACTGTCAGCACCACCGAGGACGACTCTAGGTCTAAGTTTATTAATTTTTCAGTAGACCATATGACAAAGGTAAAGATGAATGTAATGTACAAAAACAGTGTGTGCAATGTTCATAGAATCAAAAGCATTTACCATTCATTTATTAGTATATAAGTGACTGTATAATATAATTCGACAGTGGTTCTTAAATATAAATGACTGAATATTGTGAAACATATCTGACTTGTTAAAAATAAACCTTCTGCACTGTCATTTTATTATTTTAATATCACTTTGCATTACCATGGCCTTCCTCTCTGTGTAGTTTTGCTGATGAAACTTTGAGGAAAAAAAAGCTTGAATGAGTCAGTACTCTAGTTAGGTTCAGATGAATATAATTCATAAAAATATATATATATATATATATATATATATATATATATATATATTCCATCCTCATGGTGCTTAGATTTGCCAAAACACTCCACATGAAAGAAAGAAATAAAAGCACGCCACGAATATGTCCAATGAAATGCACCCCAATTCAGCTTTTATACTGCGCTGCATCTGAGTGTCATGTTTCAGGCCATAGCAACGTAATCTGCAGATGCTCAGAACCATAGATATATATTATTGCTCTGTCCAAAATCACTCTCTACTCCCTACATAGGGCATTATAAAAGGACCACGCCATTTTGTAGGGGTGTCCAAATCTTTAGTGAAGCACAATATAAAATGCACTCAATGTATCCCACAATCCACCGTGAAATGTAGTGGACATCGATGGTTACTAACTGAAGCACAATATCCCATCATGCATTGTATGAATCGAAAAATGGCCGAAGGACTGAGAGATTTTTTTTCAACTTTATTGAAGATTAGGATATACAGACTCTCAATGAAATAAAATTAAAATAAACAGAAACTTGGTTGATTTTGTGAAAAACAAAAACTAAAATACAATATTAAACAATGTATAAATAAGTTTTACATGAGTTACTTCATTTTAAACAACACAGAGCAGAGATACAAAAGGGAGTTCTTTGGTTAAAATAATAAATGTCATTAAATGTCCTTACTTATTTTTTTAGCAATTCTGTTCAATTCAAATCTTTTGAGACATGAAAAAATATTGAAGTCATTAATAAAACCAGGGAAAGAGGGCTTACAGTTTCTCTGTTTTGCACAGTGAATATATTTACCCAGAATTATAATTATATTAATAATGTCTGATAAGGAAGATTCCAAATCATCCATGTAAAAACTGATATGATGGAATTCAAAGGATGGTACGCCATTATTTTTTTGTGAAATCCAATTATGTATATTTGATGGGTGAGGTTAGATCAAGAGTGTTTCCAGGAGGTGTCATGGCAGCATGTATCTACATTTAGAAAAGCACAGTCAAATGGTAAATGACCAAACTCCGAGCTCTGAATAAAAGAGAATGACCTTAGGGCAAATTGTAACTCTGTAAAATATTGTATTCTTATACCAGTAAAAAGAAGTTTATTGTAATAATATTCATATGTATTTTAACATGTGTGTGTGTGTGTATATATTCTTTTCCAATTTCAACTAAGAATTTTTATTATTCATAATGAATGTAGTGTTTTGATCATTACAATGACTAGCTCTTATTCTGAAATATGATCTTGAAAATATGGAAATAAAATGACCCATATTAATATTTTATGAGCTCAGGATTTAGAAAAATCTTGGATTTCAAAATATCTGAGGGTTTTTAAGTATAATTTTTGTTAAAATCTTCTTCGAGCATGCCTATAAGGTAATAACATCTTAATTTGTTCAGAAATAGAAGTTCCTAGTATAGGACGACAGCGCCACCATATAAACACGGCACATATTGAAACTAAATCCAGTTGCAGTAACGTTAAATAAAAGATTTGGATTTGAGATGGAGTCATGTGTTTTCTGCTCAGAGGAAGAAGAAACAGTAGAATATTTATTTTTTCAATGCAAAATAACAACAACAAAAAAATTTGGACTGAAGTAGCAAAATGGTATTAAAATAGATAAAATGGCTGAATTAAAATTGGAGGAAGTAATATTTGGTATAGAAAATGTGACAAAAGACATTCTTGAGTTGTGTAATATTATCATTATTATGGGAAAATATCACATACATAAAGTCAAATGGCAAAATAAAACACCCTCTATTATTATATTTAAAGCTGAACTTCAGTCTTTTCACAATTCCTTGTCAGTATTGAGAAATAAATATGAAAAAATTGAGAAGATTTGTAATGCAATAAATGTTTATGTACCCTTGTAAAAATATATATATGGAAATGGGACATATGCCTTGTAAAGACATTTTATTTTTATTTATTTATTTATTTTCAATTTTGTATGTTCTTATGTTAAGACTTAGGGTAAAAGATGTTATATAATTTTGCCTCCATACGAGTGTATGTATATTGTTTGTATATATTGTTAATTAAAAAAAACAAACAAAAGATATTGAAACTAATGATGCAAACAACATGCCGCCATGACACCTCCTGGAAACACTCTTGGGCTGTGTTCGAAACCACTCACTCGTTCCCTACTCCCTACATAAGGAACTACATGTAGTGCACCATAGACATATATACATATATGTATACCACACCACATAGACATATATGTATATATGTCTATGTGGTGCACTACATAGTGCCCTACTACGGCGCTGTTTAAATGCGTCATCACCGTCGAAGAATTAAGACGTAACAGTATTGTCTCAAAAAATTTAAATACTTTTTAATGTTTTTTGTATTACCGTCTGTGCAAGAAAATAAAATATGAATAAACTTGGTTCAAGACTGTTTTACTGTTATTAACTGTTTAAACAACTCTTCTCTCACCTGTCATCCAACAGACAGAGTTAATGTTTACTGTTACTGAACAGCTGTGGCTCTGTCAGTATGAAGTCTAATATCAATCTGTCTGTGTTTCTTTTAATCATCCAGCTCTCCGTAACATTTATCCGGTGGTAGAGTTTCTGAAGAAAATATTCAAATTTGAGGTGGATCAATGCTCCTTCTGTAATACTGTTGATAAAACACCGGATAATTTATTTTTTTGGATGTCCTCTATCTCAGTGTTTTAGTCTAATACATAATTGGATTTCACTAAAAAAAATTAACGGTGTACCATCCTTTAAATTAAATCATATAATTTTTACATGAATGATTTGGAATTTTCCTTATTAGGCATTATTCATATAATAATAATAATTCTGTAAGTATCATATTCACGGTGTAAAATGCAGAAACTGTAAGCTCTCTTTCCCTGGTTTTATTAATGACTTCAAGATTTTTTTTTCATGTCTCAAAAAATAAGACATTGGACGACATTTATTATTTTAACCAAAGAACTTCATTTTGTATCTCTGCTCTGTGTTTAATTTGATGTGCCTAATGTAAACCTTATTTATACATTGTTTAATATTGTATTTTTCTGTAGTTTAGGTTTTTTTTTTACAAAATCCTCAAGTTTATGTTTATATATTTTATTTTGTATTTAATTTTAAGTTGTATTCATTATCACTCATTGAGAGTCTGTATATTGTGATTTCAATAAAGTTTTTTTTTTTTTTTTTTTTTTTAAATCTCCGTCCTTCAGTCATTTTTCGTTTCGTGGGATATTGTGCTTTGGTTAGTGACCATCGATTTACACACTACATTTCGCGGTGGATTGTGGGATACATTGAGTGCACTATGTAGGGCTCATAAGTAGTTCACTACATATTCGGACACTCCTACAAAATGGCGTGGTCCATATATAGGGCCGTATGTAGGGAATAGTGAGTGGTTTCAGACACAGCCTATATTTGACCAAAAACACTGATATACAGGCAGTTCCATAAAAATATTCACGGACTTCCGTTAAAAAATGAGAAGAAGTGTCAAAATCCCATATTGTCCCATTATCCCATATTGTCCACAGGGTGCGTTTTAGCACTGTCTGGGCCAACTTTCAATACAAATCCGAGTTAAGCATCAATATCGCTAAGCGCATTCAACTTCAGCGCTACAAATCAAACAAAAAATACCGAAAGAAACGTTTTTTTTTGGTTGAAATATATATAATTTTTATTAAAAAAAGTACACACGCCTCGATGAGGTATACAGAAGAAGCATGTTGAACATAAAATATAACATAATACGGGGGGGGGGGGGTACTGTAAGGCACAATAAAATTATAGGAATTAGTTACAGCAAATCAGCGATGATCAATAGTAGAGCAAAGGGGTACATTCAGTTGCCTTAAATACAATTGAACATGTATGTAGGTCACAATTAAATAAAAAAGAACATGTTTATGTTTAAATCTGACATATTAGAATTACATTGAACATAAACATTTTTTAGATGTAAATACATTTAAAACATTAGATATTTTGCAAAAGAAGATTTTTTTGTTGAAATTGTTCACCTTATAGAACACTGCGCTTGTCAATGTCACGCTTCTCTTACTGACCAATCAAAAGCAAGGAGGGGCGGGACAACAGCAGTCAACAACTACCAGTTAATAGACTCGGGGTTAAATGGACAGATGTTGTGGCGTCAGTTGGGCTGCCCGGTACGTAACTGTTTTTTTGGTTGCAGTAGTTTATGCTGATAACAAGGAAGGTGTTAATGTTCACACATAATGTATCTAACACGGAAGTGCATGACATTTGTGTAACTTCGCAACAACACACTCTCACTCGGAGGAAATCAAGAAAAATGTGAACAGTAGGAGATACAATCCTACCTTGAAATGGTTTTCCCAACCGCCCTTTGAGTGAGTAAGTAGCTATGTGGTTATACCAGCCAATACCATGACTTTGTTATCATCATCGTTCTCGTTTTATCTGTATTGAATGGAATGGAACAGATTACAGTCTATCACTTCAACTGGTGCGTGTGTTTAGTCTACATGTGTGTTCATCCACACATGAACATTTTTCACTAAAAACCACCATGTTCAGGTGAGAGTGTATAACCCACAGTAACTATAAAGAAATAGACAAAACATTATGAAACATACAGTGATATCGGGGCTATGGGGGCTGCAATTGTGTGTGGAATATACACTCGAAAACTAATTTAAAAAATCACCCCAAACTAATTAAAAATCATAAAACGTTGTCCTAAAACTTTTTTTTACGTGCCTACAGTTCCGGCAAGACTTTTAAACCACTGTCACCCCTGGATACAGGACACCCCAAAAATAAATGATCCAGTGTTTCATCAACAGTATTGCAGAAGGAGCATTGATCCACCTCAAATTTGAATACTTTTTAAGAGGATAAATGTTACGGAGAGATTTATGATTAAAAGAAACACGGACAGATTGAGATTGGACGTCATACCAGCAGAACTACAGCTGTTCAGTAACGGTAAACATTAACTCTGCCTGTTGGAAGACAGGCGCGAGACAAGAGTGATTAACGGTAAAACAGTCGTGAGCCAGTTGGGTTTTTTATTTTATTGCACAGACAGTAAAAAATTAAAAAGTCATTTAATAGTGTGGAGAGGCAACACTGTTACGTTTTAATTGATCGACGGTGATGAAGCGATTATACAGCACCGTAGTAGTGTCCGAGATGTTTTCAATTGAGTTCACTATGTAGTGCCATAAATATAGTGCCATGTTTATGTGATGGAGTTGTGTCCCTATGTAGGGAGTAGAGGGTAGGGAGTGAGTGAGTGATTTCGGACACAGCCTATGGCTATCATAGACACACACACATATATATATATATGTGTGTGTGTGTGTGTGTGTCTGTGTGTGTGTATGTACAATGTCCATGCTGAGAATGTCCACACTTCAGTCCCGCCCCCCCCGTTCGACCGATCGTTACCATCTTGCGTCTACCTTTGTTTATTGGTTTCATAGTAACGACTACTTCCGGGTTGGATAAGTGAACTATATTGAAAACGCCGGAATCGGATAATTTGAACGAATATTATTTCCAGTTTTTTTTCTCATTTTTTAGTTAAGCAAAAAATAAATAAATTTTAAAAAACAAACTGTTGTCCGTTTTTCATTCTGGTTTTGAGTATGTAAACACGAGTGTTTTAAGATAGATGGAATCGGGGGTTTTTTGTTTTGTTTTAAATGTAAAAACATTCGAACGTCTGTCAACGGATTTTCACCACGAATGAACACGTACATGAAAATAGTTTCACAGTAAAAAGAAAAAAGCGACTCCGGTGGGACTCGAACCCACAACCTTTGAATCACTTCATTGAAGTTTTCCTAGAAGTCCAATGCGCTATCCATTGCGCCACGGAGCCACCTGTTGATGTGGGACAAACAACAGCATACGACTGTTTTACAGTGTAACTGACAGAAAAGTACGACTTCTACTTGTTATATTAACACAAAACATGGTATTTATGCGGAAGCGGCGTTGTTTCTTTAAAAAAGGATAACAGTCTTAGTTCTACAGAGTGAAGCACGTTTAACAGTAGCCTGTCGATCTACCCACATCAGCTAACTGTTAGCCTTCACCCACTCATGGTAGGTAGAATTCGTAGCAGCTATTGGTCAATTCGTGGTAGGTCTAACTCGACTGACAGTCGGCCCGAGGCGCAATCTGGGCTAACGGCTAAAAGCTAGTCTTTACCTATTCTTATAGTATGTCTATGGCCTTTACCCATATAGGTTAACAGCTAACCGCTGCCCTTTTCATTTGCTGTCATGTTCGACATCTCTGCTTCTTCTTTCATTCCCTGCTCAGTTGATAGAGCCCAATGACCAAGAGGTTGGCGGTTCGCGTCCCGGCTCTGGCTGTCCACATGTCGAAGTGTCCTGGTGCATGAGTGTGCTTTGAGCACCATGACGGTGGAGAAGGGCTATGTAAATCCTTTTACACACACACATATCCATCCCTAAAGCAGGGTTGTCAAAGTGCGGTCCTTGAGGGCCGGTGTCCTGCATGTTTCCCTCTTCCATTACACCTGGAGGCCATTGCATCATTATCAGTCTGATGTGGAGCTGATTATTAAGTTAATTAAGCTAATTATTAAGTGTCAGCGTTGATTCTGAATGGATGATTTAGTTTAAATGTTCAGAAAAATTCAACTATTTTCCTTTTAGTTTTGTGGATGGAAAGGGTGCCAAAAAGCAAGATTATTTCATGTTATTTAAACATTTTTAAAGGCAAAATTAAAATTGCTGGGACCAAATTTCAATATTGGTTTTCTTTCCACATTATTTGTCATTTTGTAAATATTTATTAGTTTTTGTTGCTCATTTCTACATTTAGTTTTTTATGTTAGTATTATTCTTTGATTTTCTACCATTTGTGTCTTACTTTGCTCATGTTACCAATTATTTTGTTAGTTTTCAGGAGTTAAAGGGTTAAACTGAATCACATGGAAGAGGGAAATATCTAAAACATGCAGGACACCGGCCCTCTAGGACTGGAGTTTGACACCTGTGCACTAAAGTGTTTATCTACTTCATGTCAAAGTATCAGGGATGGTAAAAGTACTCCCATTCTGTACTTAAGTAGAAGTACAGCTGCATGTGTGAAAAATACTCTGGTAAAAGTACTGATTCAACTCCTAAAAGTTTTTAAAAAGTACAAGTTCACAATTTTAATAAAGTAAAACTGCATTTTTGCCATGAATGAAATACTTCTTTTCAAAAGTATCCAAAAAAATAAAGCCTGTGTAGGAAATGTGTTTGATGAGGTCACAGTACTCAGTTTTGTAGGTGTAGACAGGAAATGTAGGAAAAATGAAAAGAAAAAGTCACAATTGAGATCAAAAGTCACAATAATGAGATAAAAGTCAGTATAAAGTCAGTTTCTCTCCACTGACTTTCCCTTTGGAGTAGTTTATTTTTCCCATACTGTCACATGTTTAGTTTGAAAAAGTAACAAGTCTGAGAATGGAAGGAGTATAAAGTACAGGTACTTATATAAATGTAAGGAGCATAAAGTACAGATGTTGGTATAAATGTAAGGAGTATGAAGTACAGATGTTTATATAAATGTGAGTAGTATCAAGTACAGAACAAATGTAGGGAGGAAAATTAAAGTTTCCAGAAAAATAAATACTCCAGTAAAGTATAGATACCTTAAAAAAATGTACTTTAGTAACAAAGTACTTCTACCGAGTTACTCCCCACCTCTGTATCATTCATCAGCTTAAAATCTACATCCTTTAAACAGTATATAATATACTATCAATAACTGAATATACACATCACATCACTGGACAAATCCTGAAATCAACTTAATATTTAATATCACAGGAAGATTACACCAGTTACACCACTCCTATAAAAGGATAAAGGATAACTACAACTCGTCCTGTGTTTCTGCAAACTATTAGTTTGTTGTATAATTGTCTTTATAGATTATGACCTGAGATTTTCCTTATTCTGTCCTAGGATTGTTCATTCATAAACCCATGTCCATCCTCCAGGGTTCAAAGGTCAATTGTTCAGGGTGGAGTTCTGGGCTGGATGTTTTTTTGAGTTTATTTAATGGTGTGAACACAAGCACAAACTGATCCTTGTGTCAAGTGTGAAATTATGCAAATGATTCCGTTCTTACTGTGAAATTATGCAAATGTCCATGATGTCAGTGTCAAATTATGCAAATGTTCCCAGCAAATAAATCAAAGAACAAGGAGTTTATAGAATAGAAATACTTTTAATTTGAAGGTTCATCACAGGCATAATTGTAAACAAGATATTTAAAAATGCAGATTTCATTATAATTGTCATTCAAACTGCGTCATTCACTCCCTCTGTCACAGTTCCACACACACACACACCCACACCAGAGACTAAAACAAAAAAGTCAACAAAAAAAAAGTGACGAGAGACTCTGCTGGATTAAAATGATCCTCCGTGGATTCACATTAAGACCACGCACACACATACAAACACACACACACACACAGACACACTGCATTGGGAGGGGTCAGTTGTGATGTGATGATGTAGTAACTTCTACCTGGACAAGTTGGAGATCCTGGAAAAGAAGGAACACATGGAACTGTTGAATACCAGAATGGTTTGCGATCAAAGCGTTCAGTGATAGAATTGTTCCTGTAAAGGTCACCGAACACTAAACCTGGAACATGTCATCTGACAAAATGAGCTCCTTTTACAATAATGTGATACATGAAAATCATTTATGCATTAAAGTGTACACATATGTACACTGTATGAGGGTATATTTTTGTTTGTGTATATATGTTTTTGTCTATTAGTGTATATAACTCACTGTAGCTTGTCCTGTAATAGCTCCAACCTCTGCCGATCCACGTAGCGTGAGAACAAAGAAAGCAGGTTGGGAGGAGTGAAGAGGGGCGGAGCCAAAGAGGCGGACGGGACACTGAGCAGCTCCCGCGTCACGGAAAACACCAGCTCTGTCCTGTGGAAGGAGGAGCTTCAGTTACTGTGGGCGGAGTTATTACTGTGGGCGGAGTTATTCAGTTACTGTAGGAGGAGTTACTCAGTTGCTGTGGGCGGAGTTATTCAGTTACTGTAGGAGGAGTTACTCAGTTACTGTGGGTGGAGTAGCGGAGTTACTCAGTTGCTGTGGGCGGAGTTATTCAGTTACCGTGGGCGGAGTTACTGAGTTACTGTAGGAGGAGTTACTCAGTTACCGTGGGCGGAGTTACTCAGTTACAGTGGGAGGAGTTACTCAGTTACTGTGGGAGGAGTTACTCAGTTACTGTGGGAGGAGTTACTCAGTTACTGTGGGCGGAGTTATTCAGTTACTGTGGGCGGAGTTATTCAGTTACTCAGTTACTGTAGGAGGAGTTACTCAGTTACCGTAGGAGGAGTTACTCAGTTACCATGGGCGGAGTTACTCAGTTACTGTGGGCGGAGTTATTCAGTTACTGTGGGCGGAGTTATTCAGTTACTGTGGGCGGAGTTACTCAGTTACTGTGGGCGGAGTTACTCAGTTACTGTGGGCGGAGTTACTCAGTTACTGTGGGCGGAGTTACTCAGTTACCGTGGGCGGAATTATTCAGTTACTCAGTTACTGTAGGAGGAGTTACTCAGTTACTGAGGGCAGTGAATCAGTTATTCTGCTTTAGTGGAAGATAAGGCTGTTTAAAGTGCTTTACCATCGGTTGTCGTCCATCAGCTGACAGTTGGGGTCAGAGCTCTGCATCCGTTCTCCTTCACTCAGGATCAGGTACAACAGTGTGATTCCAAACTACAGACACAAAAAAAAAAACACCTGTAAACTTAGGACAATCACATGAAAACTGTATATTCTATTTAGTGGGACCAGGAATTCTGCCCTGTGAGCAGTTAGGTCTACGTACCTTGCTGTGCAGGACTGCTGCCAGTTGGCCCTCGTGGCCCTGGAGCTCCTGGAGTAAGTCCGTGAGGGCGGAGCTTGACAAAGACTGGATGACTGCGGAAACGGGCTCCACTAACCAACACAGCACCTGCAGACAAACACAAACACAGCATTGTAGATGGGAAGTAGATGGGCAGAGCCAGAGAGGAAATACACATAGCTAACAGGAAGTAGGTGGGTGGAGCCACACATGCTGCTTCAGAGCAGGGCAGTCCACTTCCACATTCAGCCCAATGGACCTTTTTCAAAATAAGCAGAAATACGAGTACCCGAACTTCCACTAGAAAGCCGGTAATATGGAGAGCGTATTTTCAAGTTCCTGAAGAAATTTGCCACTTTTAACATTTGCAGATATTGGAAGAATCGTGGAGGAAAATTCACTAATGAAAAAAACTTGATAAATGCTACAAAATTTTCCATGAGGGAAAAAGTATCAAAGTAAAGAGAGAGCACTGGAGCACTGAACTGATAACTACGACCACCAAACATCAGTATGTCCACTTATACCCAAGACTAGGGTTATAGGGTTATGTATGGATAGTATAGAGGAGATGGACTTTTATGTTATGTTATGTTCTATGGTTCAAATCAACATCTTGTTAGCATAATGTTAACATTAGCCGAATGCTATCATAGTCAGTTTCTCTGGCAGTGTCTGTTTATGTTGGCATTTGCTTGTCGTATCAAATGTAGTAGACAGGCACATTTTTGTGAGGGCTAGATGCTACCCATCGCAAAGAAAAAAAGGAGCCTCACAAACTACAGGGTTGATCACTGTGCATACATTTTCTGTGACTTACTGCTGTTGCAGTAGCTACTGTTCACTGGCTGCAGTTGCAGCTCTATCGCTACACTCTGGTTTCAAATGGCAAAGTCATCCCCAAGATGTAGTCTTCTGATGTGAAGTGTCTGCTGCAGACGTAAGTCCTCCTTTTTTAATTATAAAACTCGGCTCTTCATCCCGCCGAATAGCTTGGACACATTTTCATCTAGCTTCACCGTTAACAGGAAAGGAGTGGAACGAAAGATATGACGGTTTCTGGGCATTACAAGAACATCCAGATACGCTGCAATAACTTTGGTCTTTGCTAGGTCATCTTTGTCATTTAACTTTTGCCGGTGCGGAAGTAGGGTTACTCTCCGCTTACATATTTCTGGTGCGAAATGCGGAAGTTGAGAAATGTCCATACCATCCAGGGACCAGATGAGTCCGATTAGAACCGGAGAAAAAAATGTTAATCAAAAATGTGAATTGTGTTTTCACTAAAATAAGTGACATATTCTGCCTGAGTGGATCATTTCTACATTTTTGATCATTTACAGATCACAGTGGATCGACAAACACATAGAACATTTAAAACTCAGTCTTTATCCAAATTGTAATTCCAGAATTTCTACAGACTGCTACTTTTCCCCACAGCTGGACTTTATGTACTTTTATACTTGTGTGGAAATCAAGACCAGACAAGACATTTTGAGCCCAGAAACATGCATTTACATTTACCTGGTCCTGCTTGTCCTTTTTGGCCAAGGCTGGAAGGTTACGGGCAATTGCCATGACAACAGCAGCAGCCTGGGTTGACGGCAGCAGCGGGAGGAGCCTGGAGATAAGTCGTTTGCCCTTCCTCACCGACATGATCATCACACATTGCTCATCACTCACTCTATGGAAGACACAAGCACATGTGACCCTTTGAAATGGATGAAGACATGAATACACAGTATGTGACAAAAGTCCCTCACGTATCTGAAAAGGTTTAGAAATGACACTACTCCAGTGTATACCATCAGTGTTCAGCTGGTGGAACAGTGGACATTTACTGTCCCTCACAATAACTCCAGAGTAATCGCCCCACGTTAGCTTTAGGCTTACAGTTACGCCTGTCCTACCTATTATCTCACTCTTTATCTGTGAGAGAGTTAGGTTTAGGGTAGGGGTCTACAACCCTGGTCCTACAGAGCCACTGTCCTGCATGTTTTAAATGTTTCCTTCTTCCAATACACCCGATTTAAATGATCAGTCTGTCATCCAGCTCTGCAGAAGACTGCTAATGACTGTTAGCTGTGCTAGAAGAGGGGAACAACTAAAACATGAAGGACAGCGGCACTCTAGAACCAGGGTTGCAGACCCGTAGTTAGGACTGTCCTACTGGTCATTCCGCTCCTTGTCCCTCATAGTTAGGGCTGTCCTACCTGTCGTCCCACTCCTTCTCCCTCAGTGAACTGCACAGCTGAACAGTGTTGGTTTTGTGCTGCTCCAGTAGAGCTTCTCTGTCTTCCTCTGGTGTGTGAACAAAACGCTTCTCAAAGTCTTGAACCTCCAATAACAGACTGTACATCTGAGGACACACGGAAGGAAAACACCAGCTGATGTAGCTTTAGTGTAGTTTGAACAGGGTTAGGGACAGGTGATGGGTTAGGGGCAGGTGATGGTCCTACCTTCTCCACCGTGTACAGGATCTGCCGCCTCTTATTCCAAACCTGCTTCTCTCTTTTCTCCTGGAACACATTCAGTCAACAAGAAGTTCAACCATTTTACTGAACCATCAAAAAAAAAACAAATCAAAACAGTAAAAGCGTAAATATACTAGCTGTTCAACAGTTATACATATTAACCCTAGTCATTAGGTGATGTATCATACATGGGACATGATACCATCTACACTGTGAAACACACATACTATGTACACACCTCATCATCTGTACGAGTTGTCACCACGGCATCAATCATCTTGCGGGGATTGTTGACACTAGACACTGTCAGTTTACCCAGAGAGCCTGCAAACTGAACTGTAAGGAGAGGAGAGGGTTAGGGCTAACTCTGTGTGTGTGTTTTACCTGGTCTGTAGGTGTGCGAGTATTTTACCTGGTCTGTAGGTATGTTCCACTTTCGCCACCTGTGGAGTTATCAGTTTGGTGGTGTGCTCCTTCTTGCTGCTGTCACTGTCTCTCTCCTGACGTTTCTCCATCTTTTCATAGTAGTTCTACACGGATTTTAAAAAAAAACACTGGTTAATAGATTTATTCTGCATAAAATTATAAAACACTAATACAAACACACAAAACCATTCATATGATCTAATAAAAGGGTTCTTAACCTTTTTGAACTTGAGATCCAATTTCTATAGTACAAAGTGGCCCAGCGCCCATAATATAATTACACTGTATAGGTTTAATTGACCTGACTCATGGTTTGATTTGTATTCAATAATAAAACAAATTCACTTACAGTTTAACAAGCAAAAACCTTGTCGAATAAAATGACATGATCCCACTGTATCATCACAAAGTCTGTTATTAGACATGTGTATGTAAACCACACATGAAGTCACTGGACAGGCTGATAATTCCTGGCATAAATCAAGCCAGGACAATAAATTTTTACAAGGCTCATGCCAGGTTTTAATTTAAAAAAAAATCATATATTTAGATTTTACTAATAAAATAATAAAAAATATAAATAGAAAATATATTAATAACAAGGTGAGGAAAAATACAATAAAATATGTTTTTTTAAATTAAATAAACTGTAAATAAATGTGTAATAAAGTGCAAATGAAACTAGAGCCTTATAAGTTGCAGAGCCAGTTGACAATTGTTTCAGCAGACAAGCAGTACCAGAATAATCCTTATATCTGACAAGTCAACAATAACAATCAACAACAGTAATACAACTCCCTTTTTTATCTTCACCTCTTAATGAGACACTTGGGCCCGTCTCTGAGACATAATCAGACCTTCAAACCTTCTTGGGCCACAAAGCGAGTTTTCTCTTGAAAGCTTGAATTCTCTGTACAACAAAAAATATGCTGCCGTTTCTTCCTTTTTTCCTTGCAGTGGAAAAAAATGTCACAGAGGTGCGCAAGTTTTACTGTGAAAACTGTGTTAACATAGTACTGTGCAAAATTATTGTCTTTCCTCAGTGAGAAAAAACTTCATTTCAAACAAACGCTTGAGAGCCACCTCACTTCTCTGTGAAATAGCAGCTCAACATGATCTGCATCCATGTCCTCGCAAAGCTTAGCAAAATATCTACAGTTGGCAGCATTGTTTTTAATAAAGTTTATGGTTTTCACAATTATATCCATCACCTAGTGGAAATCTAGTGACATCTTTTTTTGCTGCAAGGCCTTCACGGTGGAGAAAACAGCACGTCCATTTAGCTTCTGGTGAAGGATCGAGTATCTGTCTGATGCCACCCTGATGCCTGCAGGTCATTGATGCTGCACCGTCACTGCACACCCTGACACAGTTCTGCCAGTCTAGGCCGTTCTCAGTGAAGTAGTTATCCATGCAGCGGAAACATTCCTGAGCCATGGTACGTGTTGGTAGTTCTTCACAAAACAATAAGACTTTGTCCAAACTACTGTCTCAGTGATGGTGAACAAAAACCAGCAGCAGTGCAGCATTCGTGACATCCATTGTGACTCTAGTTGTAAAGAGAAAAACGGACTACTTTTTATTCTTTCAAGCAGTTGATGCCGTTTGTCTGAGGCCATGTCAGTGATGCAGTGACTCTGTCTTTGGACAGTGGGATGGTCATCAGCTTGTAGTGGTGTCTCCCATTATCTCACTGCACATATCAACAGTCGGCAAAACCAACTCCTCTGCTATGGTGAATGCCTTCTTGCTCTGTGCCACACTTCTGGCTATGAGGTAGCTGGATTTCAGTGCACATGTGGAGCTGCCGGTCAGTGACAGGACCGTCCTTTTCTGCGTCTGCAGCCCACTTCTTTTTTTCTTTTGAAAAATTCCGACGCTCTTCCGTTTGGTACCAAGTCTTTGTCTTTAAGTGACTTTTGATCATTGATCTGTTCCCTCTGTCCTGAAGTTTCACACAGGGCCAAGTCCAACCATTCCCAGGTAATAAAATGAAATATTTGTGCAGACAATAAAGACTACATGTTTGGGCTTCAAACAAAAATAAAGAGACATCCATGTAGGGGTCTGTTTTTGTTTATTTTAGTTTTACAGACCACAAAATCTCTATGGTAGTAATAGTCCTCTAATAAACAAAAAATAAGAACAAACTCTACCTAATAGTTGTCTAGTAAATTAAAAATAAACCCTACCTGGTAGTAATAGTCGTCCAGGTAAGGGTCGGTGCTCTGCAGCTGCATCATCTGGATCTTGGTCACCCATTCCTTCTCCTTCGGAGTCATCAGGTTACTATAGGGGTCTCTGCTGCGCCGGTCCCCTCCCACAGTCCGACCACGGTCCCTGAAAACAGAAGCCTGGGTCTGAGCTTTTCCACTGTTGTCATGAAAACATTCTGATATAACAGGAAGTTCATTCTTACCCTCCTCTGCTCTGCATCCGCTGGGTGAGCATGCGACGATGCTGGGGGTGCAAGTGGGTTGTGTTGTGTCGAACTGGAGGGGCATGGTTTGGAGGGGGCGGGGGGCCCATTCGGTGACTGTGTGGAGGGGGAGGGCCACCAAAGAATGGCCTGAAGCCACCACCTCCAGGTAACAAAGGAGGGGCGGGGCCACCACCACCAGGTAACAAAGGAGGGGCAGGGCCACCACGAGGAAAACCTGCCACCTGCACCGGAATTACACATTTGTATTTAACTCTGCTTATCAGTCACACATTAGGTATGTTTATATGTAATTAAGAGAAATTAGAATTATTGCCTTACTCCGATGGAAATTGAAGTTTCAAAAGCCATGTACACTTTAATCGGAATGGAATTGAATTGGACTGCAGTTTGAGAAATCGGAGTAACCAAGTCGGATAATGTGATAGTAACAGAATTTCTCTGTGCATGTCAACACCACCCAACCTTAGCTCGACGAAAACTGGCCTGGATACCCCCCCCTCCAGAAGTGACTAAAGACACGGGATGACAACATGTACATTACGTGTAATAAATTAGAGTGTAAGAAATAGTCTGAGCTGCTGCATCATCACACATATATTCTCTGGGTGTTGTTGTCCTACATCTGCTTCAAATCTGCTGCTTGTGTTTAGTTATTGTTCTGTGGTGCCAACCAAAATCATGCCAATGCAGAAGGATGTGTAGTGCTACCTAGTGTCATTTTTTAATTTCTCTTGCTGGCATGTAAATGCAGACTTCTGGGAAAGTCCAGTTAAGTTCTTAATCAGAGTAAGGCAGTAATTCAAATGTCTAAGTATGTGTAAACGTACTCATTCACAGTTCAGCTTGGTGTGTGTGTTAGGGATGGTGAAATTTATGAACAATCTTGACTGATCACAGAGCCTCATTAACCAGTTGAAGTTGGTCACAGAGAAAAGAACATTGCTTTTCCGACCCACACAGCCATTACACACCATGGCATGTTTCAGTCACTTCGCTTTTTAAACACAAATCACACTGCAAGGTCGAGCAATGTTATGTTAAAAGCTCATTTTAAACTGTCACACAGAGGAAACATTCAACATTACAGTTAAATATCATGGAAAAAAAACCTTACCAATTGCCACCAGTCTGCGTCAGTACTGCACAAACTCCTTTTTTCGTAGCCCACCTGTCATGTCATTTTAAGTAGGCCTGTCCCATAGATAACAATTCATCCACCGCGCTTTTGGGTTTCATGGTGGCAACTTGCTGTCCCAGTCTCTAGCTGCTAGCTATAGAAGTTCTATTACCCTCTGGTTAGCTTTGTGTTTTGTTAACGTTTTGAGCAAACATTCTAAACTGGCGTACCACATAGATTAATTGAGCTTTGCATTGCTAATGCTCAAATTCATATTTTTTTAAAGATATGCTATGGAGAGATCACAAAGCTTCCTCTTTATAGTCTAAACTACAATGCAAAAGAGTTTGTGCAGTGGAATGACAAATGCAGGCTGGTTTTTTTTTTTTAATTTGAACCGATGGCAGAAAATTATGACCAGTAATGTTGATGCAGTCAACCATCAGTCAAACGTCATTGGTTAACATCCCTAGTGTGTGTCACACACACCTGTGTACTTGCTCCTCAGAAGAAGCTGAACAAACGCACACAGATCATGAACCAACAGATCATAAAGGTCTAACCTGAGAATTGAGCAACTGAGCCCGCTGGATCTGAGACAGAACCGGACCAACTCCAGGAGGGAATGGACCACGACACAGTGGAGAGTTCTGAATACAAGGAGATAACACAGAGTTCTGAACACAAGGAAAACACAACACGCATTAGTCTGCACTCCCCAGCATTAAAACCTACCACAGATCACATACTATTCTGATATCAGAATATTATACAGTGTTTGGAAGTTGTGTCAATTATCTTTGTGAGATAAAGATTTATGCAACAGTTAATCCACATGTCCACAATGACCTAATATAACATTATTACACCCTGTGTAAATTTAATTTCATGTATTTCACAGACCAACAGAAAAGAAGAGCACATACATAGTCTAGATCACAAGTGCTCAATCCTGGTCCTCGAGAGCTACTACCCTGCATGTTTTAGATGTATCCCCCTTCCAACACACCTGATTCAAATGATAAACCTCTCTTCAAGCTCTGCAGAAGCTTGATGACTATCAAGAGTGTTGGAAGAGGGATACATCTAAAACATACAGGATAGTAACTCTCGAGGACCAAGTTTGAGCACCCCTGGTCTAGATAAATGAGACCCTCCAGCACAAAACCAATGACTTGGGTCAAATTTCAGAAATTAAGATTTTATATTTATCTGAAAGGTTATTAAAATGCTTTCCAATGATGTATAGATTATAATAATTTTATAATTGCTCTAGCAACAAGGGATTTTGTTTACTCTGGTAGGCTTTGTTCAGAGGCCTCCCATTGGTTCAAATATATAATCACATAGATTTCTATTCAAGGGTTGTCTCGAGCAGGGGTCTCCAACTCCGGTCCTCAAGAGCTACTGTCCTGCATGTTTTAGATGTTTCCCTCTTCCAGCACACCTGATAGTCATTCTCTGTCTTCTGCAGAGCGTGATGAGAGGCTGATCATTTGAATCAGGTGTGCTGGAAGAGGGAAATATCTAAAACACGCAGGACAGTAGCTCTCAAGGACCGGAGTTGGAGACCCCTGGTCTAGAGGGAATCTCGATCTTTCCAATGGTACCAAACATGATGGGGCAATACCCAACGTGAGCGTGAAGGAAAGCAGTGTTTTTACTGTGTAATTACTGTCAGAGTCAGTTGTTTTCCTTCCTAAAAGGCATGATTTGAAGCACTTACAGTGGAAATTTCACAAAAAACCCAGGAGACATTTTACTTGGATTTTATGTATGAACTTCAAATTCGATAATTTTGACACATAATGTGTTTGAGGCTGTAACTAGAAATACTGCTGTGCGACTTCTGACTGGTTTTGTGCTGGAGGGTCACAAATGTTCTTATTTCATACATCTGCCAATAAATTTGATATCAGCTGATGTATTGGATATCAGCTATTTTAGCCCAAAATACCAGTATTGGCCCCAATAATCCCATATTTGTCAGGCTCTATTCTGAATACAAGGAAAACGACACAGAGGCTTCATTCACAGCCCTGATCTACACCAATAGGGGCTTTCCCACAGAGGAGTTCTTGGAACTTGGTTTTCTGAACTAAATAGTTTTTACAACTAGCCCAAGGGAAACTTTGGGCTTGCATTCCAACAGGGCAGTAGCACCCATGGAAGGGGCCAATGTGATGCTAACGTCTGCAACAGTGACATATTCTTTAAACACATTGTTCAACACACAAGGAAGTAGAAGACAGTGCTACTAAAAGCTAGAATAGAGAATGAGGAGGTCACAGCGTTTATTTTATGTATCGCAGGAATGTTAGTTGTTGTCAACTACAGTGTGAAGAATAGAAGCACAACAATTTTTTTTTTACTTCACAAAAAGAAATTCAAACAGAAATGAAAAAAAACTAACCAAAAACAAGCAATATTCATATTCTCGCAGTGGAAGCTGCCATTTAGACTGTAATAAAGTGCGAATAATGCGAGAATAACAACCAAGAATTATGTCTTTGGTGCCGTACTTGTAAATATTTTTAGAATGGGCGAAAGAAGGCCTGTCATCGTCAGAAAAGTCTGCACACATTTCAATGGAAAGTGGAGGCAGGATTTTCAGCTCAAAATGTGCAAAAATTTTGCGCTGAAAATGGTGTAAAATTGAGGGGGTTGCTCGAGGAACATCTGGAGTTGGAGGTGGCAAAATCCATAGCCGAGGGATGAAAACTCACCTTTTTTCTTTGACATGTGTGCATGCGACAATCAGTTTCCTTAATTAAAACCATCTGGTGAGAAAATATGAATAAGGCACAGGATATTGACATGGCAGCCGTACTCCAAAACTGGACGATAGGGGTACGGCAGTTCAACTGTGCATGCCTTAACCCTAACCCTAACCTATAGTGAACGACATCTAGTGTATGGCTGCCGTGCCAATATCAAGTTTGTATGAATGATACTTGTTTTTGGTCTGTTTTTTTATTTCTGTTGACTTTGAATTTCTTTTTGTAAAGTGCAAATAAAAAAATTTGAAAATTAAAGGAAAATGCGGCATAATTCAATTGTTGGTTTTGTGCTTCAAAATGAAAGTCAAATATACAAGTCTTTTTTCTTTGTTTTTTTTTTTTTTTATTCCTATTCAGAAATAGCAAATCCAAATACCAAAATATACACGGACCCTATAGTCATAGCTCTAACCAACACCCCTATTAACTAACCCAAAAACAGAATCGTGTCATTGGTCCGTTTATCGCACCCTTTCTCTGTATTTTTTCAAACACACAGCTGACGCTACACAGAGATGAACGAAACAGAGAGATGGAAAAGCGAGAAAGTATTCTGCTTCATTGTGTCGTAAACTTCCTCGAGCAACTACTCTTGAGTCGTTTGTCACGATCTGATGTCATTTGCGACAACCAATCTGCACGAATTCCACCCTCTCTCTCCCGGGCCGCTCTCAAGTACCTACCCTCGAGCAGGAACTCTGTTGGTCCCTGTAAAATTTCTGAAAGGCCTGTTGGAACGGCCCGGTCAGTGGAAATGCACACATACTGTGAAGTTCGTGTAAAATGGCCCAGAAGTTCTGATAGTGGAAACACGCCTCGTGTGGTTTAGTTAATTCCACTCTTGTTGTGTGTGATGTTTAAACAAAGCTAAATAAGTGGAGGAGGAGCAGGAGCAGAGGAAACTCACAGCTATATTGAGCAGAGTGTTGGGTGACAAACGCTCAGGGAAAGGAGGAGGGTATCTGTGCTGGACCGGGGCTCTCACATGAACAGCTGTGGGGTGGTGGATCTACACACACACACACACACATAACGGAGAGAAGAAGGAGACTGGGTTAACACACATACAGATTTACAGAAGAACATTTACAAAAGAAAGACTGAGGGACAGCGTTAGAGTGGGTATATATGACCAGGCTGATGAAACTACAGCTGTGGAGTGGGTATATATGACCAGGCTGATGAAACTACAGCTGTGGAGTGGGTATATATATGACCAGGCTGATGAAACTACAGCTGTGGAGTGGGTATATATGACCAGGCTGATGAAACTACAGCTGTGGAGTGGGTATATATATGACCAGGCTGATGAAACTACAGCTGTGGAGTGGGTATATATGACCAGGCTGATGAAACTACAGCTGTGGAGTGGGTATATATGACCAGGCTGATGAAACTACAGCTGTGGAGTGGGTATATATATGACCAGGCTGATGAAACTACAGCTGTGGAGTGGGTATATATATGATCAGGCTGATGAAACTACAACTGCTTAGTAAACTGATGCGGTTTTTAAAAAATTGGATTCAATCATTTAGAAAAAGAAAGAACAGATGAAAACAGGAAAATGCTAATGAGTCAGTTAAATCTTCGCACAAACCTGGTGATTCAAGCCGTGGCTCATGGGTTGTTTAGGTGGAGTCCCAATAGGCACTGCCCTGACTGGAGGGGAGCCAATCACAGGAGATGAAGAGCGTGGAGGTGGGACTCTCTCGGACAAATCCCGCCCTTCTTCATTCCTACACTGAGGAGGCCTCTTAGGAAGACCCACCTCCTTAATGATGGACATAAGTGGACTATCCTGCAAACAGAAAACAGGTCATACCCATGGGCCTGTCCTGAAGTAAATAATGCAAATATAAACAACAACCTGGGACAACATTACAGCTGCGTTCAGTCACTGAAAATAATCTTTTGTATTATGGACTGTACATAAACATAGATGTCATGATGATGCAGCGATCAAGTGGAGCACTTACTATTCCCTCCACCAAGGGGGTAGATGTTTTTACCGGGGTTCGTTGGTTGGTTGGTTTGGATGTTTGTGTACAAGATAATTCAAATTTACGGAAGGATTTTGATGAAATTTTCAGGGTAGGGAAAGGATTAGATTTTGGTGGTAATCCGGGGAGGAGGTCTCTACCTTGGCGGAGGTCTGCACTCTCAGAGTGCTTTTCTAATTTATGTGATGCATTTTGGAGCCAAATAGATGAGATGCACTAAAACACAAACACACACACCCTCACCTCCATGTGTGTGACCAGTCCAGGGGTGACGCTGACTGGTCCAAAGCCCATACTGTTCTCCCAGATACTGTGAGAGTTCATCTGTGACACAAACACAGTCAACATTAATGTACATTAACTGGATCACAAATGAAAGAACCAAGTGGATACTGACACCAAATATTAGTATGTCTGTGGCCACAGATCCAATGAGCAGCCTCTTTATAACATGTATACACTGGTAAAAGTACCAAGACAATCAGAGCCAATAATTCCACTTGACACATGGTAGACATTTAGTTCAGTCTGGAACAGATCAGACTGAAACCAGGGACACAGGGGTTCAAGTTCTGCTCACAGATGCATTTGGGTTTTTCTTAAGATTTTATATATATATATATATATATATATATATATATATATATATATATATATATATATATATATATATATATATATATATATATATATATATATATATATATATATATATATATATATATATATATATATATATATATATCTCAGTGTTTCCCCACAAACCAAGTAGCATTGTGTGGTGCTAGCACACACACACACATTAAGTTATTATTATCAACCTATTATGATGTATATAACTGAACAGTGTGATGGTTCCCTCTGGGGTTCAGTGGTGCCATTGGCACCTCTGTCCACAATACCAGACCTGAACTGGGAAACTCACCTGACCCATGGGGGATGTCCCCCTGCGCAGCAAGTGCTGCTGCTGGTAACCGAGCATAGATGGGGGGGGTCCAGGAGGCAGGCCTGGAAGAAAGCACCACTCACATTAGTACCAGGGTTTAGGTTAGGACAGTGTGAATGTGGGTGTTCAGTGAAGCCTCACCTGATGTAGAAGCAGCGGGGGGCAGCTGGTGTTGTGGGTGTGGAGGGTGTGGAGGGTGCTGGTGTGGGGGGATGGAGGAGGACTGGGGCAGGACTCTGGGTCTGTCCAGCCCCTGTAGAGAAGCCAGCCCAGGTCCTGCAGAGACCGGGGGGAGGCCGGGGCGCTCTGCTGCTCCCACTCCAGCGATGGCGGGGTCCGCCTCCAGGATCAGCCTGGCCAGAGACTCAGCCAGGTCCCCCCCTCCTGGTCGGTCCTCCACATCTGAAACACACCCTGGCTCTTTAAATTCAACGTAGAGACTAGGGCTGAGTGACATCTTGATATTTTTAAATACATAAAGATTTTTTCATATGTCATATACTCAAGAGACTATATCATTTTTATTTCCGCCAAAGAGGTTATGTTTTTGCCGGCATTTGTCTTTGTTTGTTTGTTTATCTGTCTGTGTACAACATTACTCAAAACGTTATGGACAGATTTTGATGAAACTTTCAGGATATGTTGGGAATGACACAAGGACCAATCGAGTAGATTTTGGTGAATATCTGGAAGAGATCTTGGATTACTTTGAAACGTATTCTCCATTTACCAAAATGCAGTGAGAGCAGCAGCGCCACAGAATGAAAACCAAGTGCCACAATTAGATTGCGGCTTTTTTTTTTTTTTTTACACCCCCCAAAATGTTTCTGTCATTCTGACTTTCTGTGTGTTAGTGAGACAAAGAGAGAAAGAGATCAACAGCCACACACCTATCTATCTATTAAAACAAGGAACATCTGTGTGTCACTGTCCTCTTGTTTGTTCCACGTATAATTCTCAAACCACTCATCTAACTCTCAAATTTGGAGGGTCTGTCTGTCTGTAAGCAGATTTACGCAAAAACTATTGGACCAATTCCATGGAAATTCGTAGGAAATAGAAATAGGAAAAGTAGGAAATAGGGCATGTGCAAGGTGGTCAAGATAAGATCCTGTTTAATGTTGGCGAATGTAGGTCAAAGTCAAGGTCACAGTCACCAAAAGTGGGTATTCATAAGGGTAAGAGATGGGGCAAATCAAATAAAATGTGTACAAGGGGGGCGGGGTTTGTTGTGCCAGATACCACTTGTATTTTGGTTAAGTCAGTGTTTCCCAACCCTGGTCCTCGAGGCACACAATCCTGCATGTTTTAGACGTTTCCCTCTTAGCACACAGCTGATGGTCATTATCATTCTTCTGCAGAGCTGGATGAAAGGCTGATCATTTCAATCAGATGTGGTTGGAGAGAAAAACATCTACAACATGCAGGACAGGGTGCCTTGAGGACCAGGGTTGGGAAACGCTGGGATAAGTGTCTTGGACACAGAACCAGGGAAAGTCCATCTCCATAAGTTGACAGCGGAAGTAACGTCTCATACAGGGTCTCATAGGTTAATGGTTTTGGACCCTCCCACTACACACGCCTGGCATGTTCTGGAAAGTTCGGGGTCGTATAAATGCAGAGTTTTCCAAAAATGTCTGTACAGCTATTTACATTACTTTCCACATATTTTGTTGTGGAACTACTTAATTTAAAATTATTTTAAATTTTTTTTATGTACATATGTTAATATCATAATGCTGCCCATCTGTAAAATGTGCCTCTATGGCAGCTTGTAACTGAATTTGACCTAGAACTGTGTTTTTGGTTTTAAAGTATGGAATAATATTTTATTGAGATACACATCATGTATGGCCGTTCTGCATAAAAAAATATCGATATATGATTTTTATTTTTTTATTTCATATCGGCCAGTCCTAATGGAGATAATTCTCCACATCTGAAACACATCCTGGGACTTAAAATTTACCATGGAGTTAAATACAGAGTCCACTAGTAGGAGTTTCTTTGAAATAAAGACTTGAAAAATGGTAAATGGTTGGTACTTGTATATAAAACACTCTTCCACACTTGTATTATAAAGTGACAACAAATTAGCCAAAATAATGAAACCTCCAAGTTTCATTATGAACATTTACTTATTTTCTTAAAAATTAGGAAAAAATGCAAACCTGTGCTTTTTTGCTATAACATGCCATTTTAAACATTTATTACATTTAATAATGATAATTAATGCACAAAATTGAAAGGTAAAATTGTTACTGAGAAAAGGTCCAAAAGAATTAACAAAGAATAAGTTTCCTGACACGTGTTACAAAAACATTTAATCATGAATTTAGGCACGTTAGGCCAACTAGTAACAACATTTCTATGCACTTTTCAAGTCCAATTTGTACCCTCAGCCACACTGAACCACTCGGTCTAGTCATGAGCTGGTGGTCCATCTGATCATTTAAAAACTTCACCATGCACTGATAAATCAGTCCACTAGGAGAAGACCATGGGTTGATTAACTCTGTAATCCTGACTTAAATAAACCCTTATACAAACAGGATTGTTGCCATCACTGACCTGGGGGGGGTAGTCCAGAGGAAGATGAGAAGTTGACTGGAGGGAGGGACGATGGAAGGGGCTGAGGGCCAGTAGTTGAAGACAAACGGGTAGAGGCCGAGTCCCCTGCTCCACCCAGATGGGCATCTCCTCCCATGGCCAAACCTCCTAAGCCCAGCCCATCCCGCTCATCCAGTTCCGCCAGGCGTTTGTGCTCCTCCTGCCAGTCATCATCTAGAAAAGGCACAAAGTCTTGACTTTAACTCTGACCATCTCATACTTTAGGACCATGGCTGTAAACTTTGGTCATTTAAAGATACTTTTCCAATAGACCAGGGGCTCCTAATCCGATCAAATAGACCAGGGGGCTCCAAAGCCAGTCCTGAGGGTCAGTATCCTACTTTAGATGTTTCCCTCTCCCTCTTCATCAGCTCATCAAGATTCGGACGACCTGATCATTAATGGAACCAGGTGTGATGGAAGAGTTAAACATCTAAAACAAGCAGGATACCGACTCTCCAGGACCAGCCCTGTACACTCCTGTAGTAAACCGGGTAGATTTTTGTATTGGGGATTGACTGATAAGGCTTCTTCAGGGCTGATACCAATTATTAGTTATCAAGGAGGCAGATAACCAATATTTGGAGCCAATATAAATCTCTAAATTGACCACTGCATGAAACATCTATGTTTTTGCCTGGGTTAGAGAAATCCAGTTAACCATAACGCCAATTAATTGGTCAGGCTCTAGATCCCACCAGTAAGATTTTGATGTGGTGCAGTGACACATCCTGCCCCCTCAAATGAAAATGTGAAAAGCTTCAGGAGGTAAGGAAAAGAGAAAGGAGCGATGTTTCACTATCACTTCTGTGGACAGAAAGAATATGTGTGTTTAGATGCACAACCCACCAATGGCACCTGCTCCAAACGTATCATCATTGAACTGATCAATGTCCTCTTCTTCTTCTATCAGTCCCTCATCTTCCTCCTCCAGTGTACAGTCATCATCCAGGGACTACAAAGAGAAAAGGGAAGGAAACCGTGAAAATTAACAAAAAGGAGGAAAGAACAGGAAGGGGAGGTGGGTCAGAAAAGCAATAAGGGTGAAGAAAGACCATTGTCCAAATCATCATTCACCATATTGTTAATACTGTCTAAATAGTACCAATTATTCAACAAAGAGCTTGTACTGTAGTTTAGAAATGGTTGCAAATCTGCTCGAGCAGGCCATTGATTAAAGAGTAATTATGTGAGTACCTCATATTAAACAAGTACATAAATTAGTGTTCATTCAATTTAGGGATGTCCCAATTTCCTGTAATCTAAATGAAGCAAACTTCATATTAAGTCTATGTGGAGAGCATAATAATAAACCACATGACTCATCTTAAATGTAATGTCTGACAGTGGTACAACTATGTGGGTCAGAACCAGACGATCCTCTAGGGGAGGCTAGGTTTAAGAGAACAACTCTTGGAAAGTCAGTATTTTCTGTAGAAGGTGAATTCCCTCCCCACATATATCAGAGGGTCTGGCAGCTTTGCTCTATTTTAAAAATGACTTAAACATACATACAACACTGAGCAGAATTGGGCACCTTAGCCCACTTATTATTGTACACTTTTGAATCTCACTCAGGGCTGATCTGTAAATATGCTGCTATAACCACACTAAGGCATTGTAATGGGACTTCACTATTTATATTTATTTAAGCATTGAACAGAATATACTCTTGATCCTGTCTAATTTAGACAACGATGTTAATATTGCATTTTAGCTATATATTATTGTCGTATCTGCCTTTCATTTGTAAATAGCTTGTCAACAGTTTTCTGTTATGCCCCGTTTTTCTATTCTGTACTTACAGTTACTGTTTACCTGCAGGTGCCAATTAGCTCTGAGCTAACTCTGGTGCAATCATGTTACTGTATGTATTAGACATACAATTGTTAATATATGTATAAGACAAACCTGTTAATATACGTACAACACAAACCTATTACTGTGTATATAAGACATAAAATCGTTACTGTATATATTAGACATAAATCTGTTACTGTATGTATAAGAAATTTTATTATATATACACAACACTAACCTGTTACTGTATGTATAAGACATAAACATGTGGCTTTTGTGACGTAACGTGAGTGTTTTAGCTTGAAGACCAGCTCGTGCAATAGAGAAGGTTAGCTCTCCTTTCCAGGTTCATGTGCCCGCGCTAACGAACTGCTCCACCGGGTTAACGAACTAGTCCACCGGGTTAACGAACTGTTCCACCGGTTTAACTAGCTGTTTCACCAGGCTAAAGGGCTGCTCCACCAGGCTAGCGAGCTGCTTGGCCAGACTAGGCGGCTGCTCCATCAGGCTAGCGGGCTGCTCCACAGGCCGCTAACCGCAGTCAGTCCGCTGCCAGTGGCATAAACAAAAGGCCGTGTGGCTGCGCACGTCAGCTACAGTCCGAAGCACTGCTCTTCTTCAAACACACACAGAGACGACACTTTTAAACACACGTTTAAGGGGAACAACACTCACCTGAAATCGAAACATCTATCTTTACGCTTTCAGGAAAAGAGGCGCATCGGGAGCAAGGGGGCGCGCGAGTGACGCAGCAGCGGCGTTCAGTTGAACGTGTTTGTAGGACCGTTGTGAACGTGCACGCAAACCGTTCACGGGCCACGCGTCTTCTTCTTCTTTTACTTTTAATGGCGGGCGGCAGCAAACTGAAATATGCGTTTACCGCCACCTATGATTTTATTATTCACTGTCAACACCGTTGACATTGAATACAACGTACAACACAACACAACGTGTGTTGTGTGTGTGAGAGAGAATTATTTATTTTGATCAAGGTTTATTTACTGGTATTTTAGCAAGTTATGCCATCAACATGACAACAACTTAGTCCCACCCCACCTCAGCCCCAACAAACATTCTAGCATAAAGAAGAAAAGAAAAGTATACACTGCACATATACAGAGTTAGGGTTATATATATATATGGTTAAGGTTATATACAGGGTTATGGTTATACATACACTAATGCATAGTCAATAACCTGAAGGGGGAGGGGCCTGAAACGTCACCTGTGCTTTTAAAGGGACAGAGCTATAAATCGCCTTTGCAGTGTCATTCCTCAGGAATAGGGTTGAATATGGAACTGTGGAATTGAATGAATGAAGACTTCAGAGCCAAGCAGATCATTTACAGTTTATGGAGAAAACAGGGAAATGTGGGAAAAGGAACAGATGACATAAAAAAAAAAATCACTTTAAATTTGGTGGAAACATGAGCTTATCACCAGTTTTACCATTTGTTTTATAGTTCATGTCAGATACAACTTTATCTTGGAAAAAGACAATTTTCCAATGTGTGTACCAGTGTAATCAGAAGAGGAAAAGGAGCATGGGATTGGAAGTGTTCTGGTTTATTCCACTGCGTAGAAGTGGATCTGAGGTCAGAATGTCCACACGTAAATACATTCACTATAGAAGGAGGATCAGATGTGGACTGAACTCAGGTCAGTTTATGTGTGGACTGAACTCAGGTCAGTTTATATGTGGACTGAACTCAGATCAGTTTATGTGTGTGGACTGAACTCAGGTCCGTTTATATGAGGACCGAACTGATTGGGAGAAACACTCTTTGGAGAGAAAATGTCCTTTTTCAAAGACAGGAAAAAGCCAAAGTGATCCATGCAGATCCATCCAGACGCATCATCATGACGTATCATCTGTCATCCAGACGTATCATCTGTCAAACCCAAACTGGGAGTTTGTTTCCATGAATTCAAGGTGTTTCTCATGGTTGTCTACAGAAGGACAGAGCTAAAGATCGTCAAAACAAACACTCCAGTCTATGTACAGACCCTGAGGAGGAGAAGCAGCTGATTGCATGACCACACCCAGCCCTTATCCAGTGCAGTCAAGAAAACAGAGTTACCACACTTCCATAAACTCCCATTGTACAAAATAGAAGACAAAATACGGACCACGTGGGTTCTCGAGGCAGGGCCAATAGTTCCAAACATTGAATATGGTGTCGTCAGAGCACATTTAATTTGTGTTTATGCTGGGTGCCGTTAGTCGAGATGTGATTCTAAGGTAAGGTATAGGGGTGTGACGAGATCTTGTCTGACGAGATCTCGTGAGTAATTTGTCGTTAAAATTCTGTCTCACGAGATTTGTTATCCAGCAAGCAAATAGGATGACGTTGGAAAATACTGGTATTACCGGGGTACAATTTGCTGCACATATTGTCTGCACTTATTTTAAGTTTTATAACAGTTTATTTAGTTTTAATTTGTAGAGGAAGAAGTTCATTAAAAGGAAGAAGTTCATTAAAAGTTAACACTTACAGAGTTATAAAATCCAAGTGCAACTCCTTAGAATAAGTCTCTTGTCCATTCATATAATTTGTAATTTAGTTTTCTTAAAATCTTGTCTCGTCTTGATCTCGTGATCCCAGTCCCGTGTCTTGTCTCGTGAGCTGAGTGTCTCGTCACACCCCCTAATAAGGTACCGTTACTTCAGATGTGGTTCTAAGGTAAGGTACCATTAGTGTCTGTCTGTTCTATCGGTCACATTTCTATCACTGATTCCAAATAAGATGAAATGTTCAGTTAGTTGAAAAGAAAAAAACTTGAAGCAAAGTTTTTTTCTTTTTAACTAACTGGACAATATTGACCTTGAACCAAAGACCACTCACCAGAACAGCTTTTTCATCCATTCTCTAAAGAGACTAAGTACGCCTCTTACTTGCAAGAAATACGACTAAATGTTTGTACATATTCTTTCATCCACATGGTTAAATAATTTTTTTGTATTAGGCCAAAGTTCAACACATGAATATTTCACCATAACGTTATCGTACTGCCTTCAAACTTAAGTCCAGTTGTCCATGTTTCCGTTCTGCGTCCAATGGTATGCATCATGACATCATAAGCACTGTGCTCTCTTTAGCTCCTGAAGTATCAGTTGTGTGTGGAGCGGATGAGGACAATAAACTCATGTATCACCAATAACCATCTGATCAAACCAAAACATGTAACATATGTTTGAGTCCCTTCTCTTCTACCAAATTTCCCAACTCTAGGCTGTGTGACTTCTGGTTGCTATGGTAATGTATGTAAAATTTGTTTATCATTAATAACTTCCCATCTGTTCATTGGAGTGATTTTAAACTAATGCCAAATTATTAGACAAATTCAATTATCTATCTATTACCTACCTCATTTGTCGTACGTATACAGTATATATATATATATATATATATATATATATATATATATATATATATATATATATATATATATATATATATATATATATATATATATATATATATATATATATATATATATATATATATATATATGTATTTTTGAGTTACCAGGGCTCAAGCATCTTTTAAAAACAGCTTCTATGTTGAAAACTCAGACAGATATGGATTAACTGTGTATTGTTGACTTATAGGAAGTTGGATATGGTATTTCATTTGGTTCCAGTTCTGTTGCCCTTTGAGGAACTTGGTAGGTCAAGGTTGTGTTTTTGAAATTACCCAATTTTTGATGGTACCACCCTCAGTATTGCAGAACAATTACTTATCAGATTGTCAAGTATGATACACAGTGTTGTGTAAAAGGCCTCCGATAAATGCACCTGCAATAACCCACTCACTACTGTCTTTACTATACACGTTTATTTGGAACTATTGAGGCTTACATGGACCACCTGGTCACCATAGCAACACCATCACAGTGTGTGTGAACTGTGTGTGTGTACGGCTTAGGTCTGGTCCACACAGAAGTGCATTGGTGCCACTGGCGTAGTTTCAGCTCCACAGGAGAGTCTTTAGGATCTAAAATACAAGTTCATCCATCAGCGCTGCTGGGGGGGAGGCAGGATGAGCTGATGGGGGGCAGGGTTATCTGGGCGACAGGGGGGCTGCGCTGGGGAAGGAGGCGGAGTTCCGTGGTGAGCCGTAGGGGGAAGTGGGTGACAGGTGTCTGGGGCTGGCCAGCAGGTCGCCGTTGTGCAGCTTCCATAGCAGCTCCTCGTTCTCCATGGACAGACGCTTGTTGACCTTTGACTCCTTCTGCAGGGTCTGCTGGAGGATGGCCTGCTCATTGGACAGCTGCCTGTGGGCGGGGCCACAACACAACACTGTTTAATAGGGGAACACTGACAAAAAGAACACTTTAACTCTAACCCTTAAGGACCCAAAGGTCCACCTTTAACCCTCAACAGTGATGCACAGACTGACCCGAAGTGAGCGGGTGCCTGTGGATACCCGTGGTCATCTGCAGTTGTGGGTCATTCAAAAACATTTTTAATGATATTCGGGTTGCGGTCGGTTGGGTCGTTTGAGATAAACATTATTGTAAACGGTAAATCATTGTAATTTAAATATTATGTAAAATTTTCTATTATTAATACATACACTTCACTAACTGAATTTCTGTGAAAGTGACATACAACGTCAGAAGTATCCTACGGTGTGGAGGGAGCAAGAGAGAAAATAAAGTTGTGAGAGCGGAAGCTCTGGAAACATACAAACAAAAAAAGTAAGGTTTGGGACACATTCACTGAGATTTTTAAAAATGCATGTCGAGAAGCGGGATGGGTGCGTCCTTTTCAAATATATTTCTTGAATAGAATAGACTTAATTGTCATTGAACACAAGTTACAATGAAATTGCACTTAACAGTGGGGCCACTTTGCATCATAATAAAAGGAAAAGTCAGAGTTGCGGGCAGGCTAGTTAAAAAAACGGTCGGTTAAGGGTCGTTTATACATTGACCCTCAAAGACCTTTAACCCTTAAAGACCCAAATGTCTGACTTTAACTCTTAAAGACTCAAATATATCCACCTTTAACCCTTAAAGACACACACACACACACATACTTGGACAGAGCTGCATGTTTGTCCATCCGGGCCTTGTAGTCTTCATTCTCCTGCTGGACCTTCTTCAGATCCTCTTCCAGCTTCACATTGGTTTCCACCTGCAGCACAAATACACACACACATGATCCACTTTAAACCTTTAAACCCTCGGCCTGGACTGTTCTTATTGACACAATATAAAAAGTCAGAAAATATGCTGTGAGTCAGTGTTGCACATTTTTCTAGAGCATCTTTTTCAGATTTTCACCTACGTGTTCTAATTCTGCTCAAACACCTTCTTCTTCTTCTATTCTTATTCTTCTGCAAGAGTGAAATGACCCGAGTGACCCAATAAAACCTAGAAAACATCACGTCTGAGGTTTCACAAAGAGTTTCCACCTGCACAAACAGCACGTGTGAGCCAGGACACATTTAGCTTTTACAGACGTACATGAAAGTAAGTACACTCTAACTGTACACTGTAACTGTTCACTATAATTGTACAATAACTATTCACTCTAACTGTTCACTTTAACTATTCTTTTCCTTTCGGCTGTTCCCTTCAGGAGTCGCCACAGCAAATCATCTGCCTCCATCTCACCCTATCCTCTGCATCTTCTTCTCTCACACCAATAAACTTCATGTCCTCTTTTATCAAAGAGAGGATGTGATAAAAAAGGACATGAAGTGTGTGGTGTGAGAGAAGAACTGTTCACTCTAATTGTACAGTCTAACTATTCACTTTAACTGTTCACTCTAATTCTACACTCTATTCTGTACTGTACACTCTGTTCTGACCTTAGTACTAATGGTTTTAATCCCAGATCCTGTTACAACAGAAATACCTGGATCTAAGAAGTCCAGACTGTGGTCCATGTGTGTCAGAGTCAGAGCATATGAACAGAGCTGAGCAATTCCTCCTCCCCGCTTATGTGGGTGTTCTCTACTTCACTCTATTGCTCAAAGCTACACTGGACAGCTCAAAACCTGCTCTCCGCTCACCTTTATTGTCATGTCGCTCTGGTGACATCACTCTACACTCATTCAAATTTTCAAGAAAAAATAATTTTCTGACATTTTTTCCATCAAATTAGGGAAATGATGCATTTTGATTTAATGTTATGGTCAGTAAAACATGTGTATTGTCTTATCTTAAGCATTCCTGTTCAGCTGGTCTGACTGTAGTCAAAGAGCTCAGGGGAGAAATCCTAAATCCTCCAGGGCTCATGTCAGGGTCAACTCCCTCGACAGCAGTGGAAGTAGCAGACTCTGCTTCTTGGTCTCAAACAGTGGCTTTATTTTATAAAATGTACATGGACATTCGCATACTTTTCTGTTTCAGCCTTACTCCTATGCATATACACACCCAAACTTGGCACCCTCACTTCACTCAATCATTCACTCGTACCCACATGCATGTGTCACCCACTGCTCACACACTTAAAGGAACACACACCAATCTCATAACATTTAGATAGCAGAACATTATCTTTGACTAGTGGTGAGAGCGTAAATGAAAATGTCTTTGAATTGAAAACCACTCTGAGCTCTGACCATATTTTGTATACTCAGCTCCATTCACATGCCCTGGTCTGGATCCAATGTGTTCACAGACTGTGGTCCATATGTGAATGAGCAGAAGGATGTGGAAGTGACCTAATCAGACTTCATTGTGTTTAGAGCCCATGTGAACATGTGTGTGTGTATGTGTGTGTGTGTGTCAGGTATGCATGTGCACACACCAGTTTGTCCATGTCCATCAACTTCTTGTCCTTCTGATGAAGCTGCTGGTTCTTTATCTCCAGAACCACCTTCAGACTCTCCAGCTCTTGCTCCAGATACAATGTGTGTGAGTCCTTCTGCACAAAAAACAAACAAAACATCCAAACCAATTATAGCACATTTACAGGACTGGTCACTATGGCAACAAACAGAAAACAATGATGAAATGTGCTCAGAAAGAAGGACACATTTACACCAGAGTCCAGTGACTGTGACACACAAAACCTTCAACACAGGTGAGACCCTAACCTGGACCAGGACTAGGTGTCTTCTAGTGTCCTCTAGACCTTTTGGGTGTCCTCTAGACTTGTTGGGTGTCCTCTAGACCTGTTGGGTGTCCTCTAAACCTGTTGGGTGTCCTCTAAACCTGTTGGGTGTCCTCTAGATTTGTTGGGTGTCCTCTAGACATGTTGGGTGCCCTCTAGACTTGTTGGGTGTCCTCTAGACATGTTAGGTGTCCTCTAGACCTTTTGGGTGTCCTCTGAACCTGGTGGGTGTCCTTTAAACCTGTTGGGTGTCTCCTAGACATGTTAGGTGTCCTCTAGACCTGTTAGGTGTCTTCTAGACCTTTTGGGTGTTCTGTAGACTTGTTGGGTGTCCTCTAGACATGTTTGATGTCCTCTAGACCTGTTAGCTGTCCTCTAAACATGTTTGATGTCCTCTAGACCTGTTGGGTGTCCTCTAGAATTGTTGGGTGTCCTCTAGACATGTTAGGTGTCTTCTAGACCTGCTGGGTGTCCTCTAGACTTGTTGGGTGTCCTCTAGACATGTTAGGTGTCCTCTAGACCTTTTGGGTCTCCTCTAGACCTGTTGGGTGTCCTTTAAACCTGTTGGGTGTCCTCTAGACTTGTTGGGTGTCCTCTAGACATGTTAGGTGTCCTCTAGACCTTTTGGGTGTCCTCTGAACCTGTTGGGTGTCCTCTAGACCTGTTGGTGTCCTTTAAACCTGTTGGGTGTCCTTTAAACCTGTTGGGTGTCCTCTAGAATTGTTTGGTGTTCTCTAGACCTGTTGGTGTCCTTTAAACCTGTTGGGTGTCTGCTAAATCAGTGTTTCCCAACTGTGGTCACAGAGGAACACAATCCTGCATATTTTAGATGTTTCCCTCTTTGAACACACCTGAAGGTCATTATCAATCTTCTGCAGAGCCTGATGATAGTTTGATCATTTGAATCAGGTGTGTTTGGAGATGGATACATTTAAAACATGTAGGATAATGTTGCTCCAGGACCAGGGTTGAGAAACACTGCTCTAAACATCACTAGTCTGGAATTAAATGAATGAAGTTCATATATGTGATGTTGTTCACACCAGCAGAGGGCAGTAAATGTCCAGCACAACACATGTGGCAACATCTGCCATCTTTAACCTTTAAAGAGTCAGATGTGGTTTCCTCTTACCAGACTCTTGTCGTTCAGAAGATTCCTCCTCCTCTCCTCTTCAGTTTTCAGTCTCTCGTGCAGAGCCTCCTTCTCTGCTGACAGTTCACTGATTTTCTCCTGTGGGATAAACACACCTTCCATAAACTTCTGCATCATTAAACCACTGACCCCAACATTTAAAGGAGTCATTCCATCGTTATTTCATTAATAGTGCCGTGTTCTCCATTGTTATTGAATGCATTGCGTGTGGGTTCTATTGTAAAAAATAACAGCAAAAAAAACAACGCTTTATTTCCACAGAGAGCACATGAACGAGTTTGCTCCGCCATTTTTTTCAAGTGTTGGCTTGGGGGAGTGTTACCGGCATTCTGTGGGTGGGCTTCACCCCAAATGGATGACGCCAATGTCCACATTACGTAATGTGGGCAGGCTTTTTCTGAGTCGCTCGTTTCTCTGTGTTTTTGATGAATGGTAAATACAGCCAGTGGAGGTGACACACCACTTTCAAACACACCATGTGTTGGTAACTCGGTGTGACGCATCACATTCCAAAAGGAGTGTGTAAAAGTGGTTTTCAGTGGAATGGCACCTTTAAATAACTGACCCTGACCCTTAAAGATGACATATTAGGGCTTGACGATTTATCGAGATTTGTGACATCTCGAGATGTTTTATGAAATCGAGAAAGAATTTGGCATATCGAATATCTCGAGATAATGCTCTAAATGAATACGATTTCGCCACTCTGTTTCCTCCACTGTGCTGTGGAGCGCCTCCTTCTTGTGTTTGTTCCCCCTCACGTGTAAGCAGCATGTGTGTGTTGTTAACTCTTTCAAACATGGCGGCGCGCAAAGAAAGGCTGCGTGATACAATTCGTATCCAAAGAAAAGAACGACTCCATTATATGGCAATAATTTGAATTTAAACCGTCGGATGAGGAGCAGAAAGAGTTATTTTGCAGAGAATGTAAGAAATTGGTGCCGAATCATCGAGTACTACAAACCTCTTCAACCATTTACACACAGATGACAACTCTCCCGTTTTTTCCGGGACGCTCCAGTATTTCAGACCCATTTCCTGCCCCCTCCTGTTTTGTAATTACTCCCGGTAATCTACCGTTATTTATTAGGTCTGAACGTCAGAAACAAAATCTCTCTATCTCTTCAGTCACCGCAGGAGTACTACAGATACCTTGTGTGGGTCCATCCAATGAGTAGAGCAGGTAATCCAAGTAGTGGGTGGAGAGAGGGTGTGGGGAATTTTTGCCCCCAAGATGATGGCATCTCGGGGCCAGTGAATTACTGCGCCACTTTACACACTCTTTTCAAATATTGAGGAAGGGCACGCACTGCTTGGTGTACACATATCACCATTTCTAGCCCCTGGGGTGACTTAAGGAGGCTCAAGAACCTCAGTGAAAATTTCATGTCATGGGATCTTTAAACAACTGACTCTAACTCTTAAACCACTGACCCTTACACTACCTGAACCACTTCACTCTTAGATTCATCATACAAACATTCACTGGAGGAACGTTTGTCTTTTTCTATGTTTATTCAAATTATTAATTAAAAATATATTAATGTCAACAAAATAAAAGAGTGCCAAAACTGTCAGACATAAACACCATCTGCAGGTCTGTTCTGGGGGTGTAATATATAAACTCACCCACATGGCTCCTTCTTTTAGTGTTAGTTACACCTGCTGATTATGGTTTTTATGCGTTCTGATTTTGACACTAAATAGGAGTTTGAATATATATAAAGACAGAGAAAAACCAGTGTCTCAAAGGATAAAAACTGGTGTTGAGCCCAGAATAAAAATCAAACAATTATTTGCATGATGAGCAGATGGAGGTTCTTACTGAGAGTGAAGCCTGTGTGTCCTTCAGGGTCTGCTGCAGGTTTTCCAAGTCCGTCTGCTGGACCCCCTTCAGCTCTGAAGAAAAACACACACAGTCAGATACACACACACACACACACTCCATGTATGTTGTATGTATATGCATATATATCTGTATGTTGATCCTGGCTGGTTTTGATCCTGGACTCACCTTCTATGCAGGTCTCATACTGCTGTTTCAGAGACTCCACCCTTTGAATGTGAACCACTTCCTGGTTCTTCCTCTCAGCTTCCTGTCGAGTCCTGAGCTCCTCCACCTTCAGGACACACACACACATTTAACACTTAATACTTAATGTGTTATTGGAGGAAAAAACACACTTTACTTTCATTTTTACATTTGGTGACTTCAGAAAGATTCTGTATGATTTACATGACAAACACATGGACTGGAAATGAATAGTTCTACAGGACTGGACCATGGATGGATTTAACAGGACTCAGGACTCATCATAATTAAAAGTATTCTGACCCATCTCTCCATCAGTCACACTACGAAATATCATGTACAACTGTGGTTTTATGGAAAGGATAACACAATACTGTGTGTGTGTGTGTGTGTGTGTGTGTGTGTGTGTGTGTGTGTGTGTCTGACCTGTTGCTCCATCAACATGCGACATTTGTCCGCCTCCTCCTGGTACGTCTGGTGGACTTTGTCCCATTCGGTTTGATAGAAACTCCTCAGTCTGGGACAGAAAAGGATGGAGCTGTCACTCATGTTCAGTGGGTGTGTCTGTGTGGACAACATGTATGTATTATTGTGTGTGTGTGAACCCACACCTGTGCTCCAGCTGCTCCAACTCCTTCTGGTGTTGCTCCTCCAGTCTCCTCACAGCCTCCTCCAGGCTGGATTGCACCTCCTCCTTCTCCTTCTGCAGACGTTTACAGCTGTGAGACGACGACGCTGCACAGAAGCAACAAAAAATTAGACTGTGGGTGAAGGAGGTGCTGAAAATGTTGCATCTGTGTGCAGATTAGTCTGTATTCATACAAACACATATGTGCAGATTAATCTGGACTTGTACATAAATACACACGTTAGAGGTAAGATCTTTAGCCACAGCCCGAGCCGGCCCGAAATTTGGGTTGGGTCAGGCCTAAAATGTCAATCATTACGTTCAGGTTGGGCTCGGGCTTCTCTCTCGCTGACTTTTTTTTTTCTCCGCGTAATTAAGCGAGTGCGCATCAAGATCTCTCTTTCACTCTCATTGTCTGGTCTCTTATTCTATGTTCCAGTGTTATTTCATTGTGTAAATGCATTTATCGTGATAATAAAAATATGTAGATTATTTTAATCTTAAAAAATCTTGCGTTTTTTTTCTGCCAAAAATACTATGGGATGAATTGAAATTTCGGGTTTGCTTCGGGCTCGGGCCTGCAAATCAAGTTAATTGGTCGGGCTCGGGCTGGGTCGGGCCATAATGGTTCGGGTCTGGCTGGATTTTTTAGGCCCGATTTTACCTCTAACACACGTGTGTGGATTAGTCTGGACATAAAGACAGATGTGTGTGAACTCTTAAGCCAGTTTAGTTGTACTTTAAATGTATTTATTTTATCAGAATAATGAATAAGTTTGGCCAAGAGTTACAAACACGAAATAAAACTTTACGATGGCTCTTTCTCCATCACGAATACAAAGTGGCCAACGTGACTCCATGTCAAAGTTCATGTTTACATTTACAAACTGTCATTATCATTTATATAAAAAACCAAGTCAAAACATTCAAAAAGAATACACGTGTGGGATGGTGAAATTTCTAAAAAAAATCTCATTAACTGATTGAAGTCGGTCACCGAGAAAAGAAAACACACACGCAGCCATTTATACACCGCGGCGCTTCAGTCACCTCACTTTTTATGCTGCTAAATATAATGGAAATTTTTTTCCAATTGCCACCAGCCTGTGTCAGTACTGCCCAAAGTCCTTTAGAGATTCTATTACCTCACATCAGCTTTGTATTTTGTTTATGTTTTGAGTAAACCTTCTAAACTGGTGTGAAATGGTTGTACCACAGAGATTAATAGAGTTCTGCGTTTGCTATTAATAAATTCTGTCTTGTATTGCTCATGCTCAAATTCATCATTTTTAAAGATATGCTATGGAGAGATGACAAAGTGTCCTCTTTATAACCTACACTACAATGCAAAAGAGTTTATGCAGTGAAATGACAGATGCAGGATGGCTTTTTTGAACCGTTAATGCGGTCAGCCATTGGTCAAACGGTCATCTGTTAACATCCCTAGTACACGCCCACAGCTAATCTGTTTGTGTGCTGATGGGACACGCCCACAGCTGATCAGTGATGGTTGTAAAATTAAAAACAGAAGGATGTCTGCTGCAGTAGTTCAGGTATTTCAGGACACGTGTGTTGAACAGGTTGTGTTTGAACAGGTCTTCAGCTCCAGATGTTCTGTGTGTGTTCTGCAGCCACATTCCACTTGAATTACACATGCAATGCAAGCCTCAAACATGTGCCAGTCATTCCTGTGATGGATGACTGGAACTCACGAACACTTCCAAACACACACACACACACACACACATACATTGATACAACAGGTTTGAAAGCGTTAAGTAAAAGTCCAATGCAGGTGAGTTTGGGTTTAGGTTTAGCTGGAGGACAGACACGCTGACAGGTTTGATCATGTGTCCATGCGTCCTTATTTACGTAGAACCACAGCAGCTTCACTCCAGTATGAAGGCCAAACACAGCAGGGGTTCCAGTGGCTTCATACTGGTCTGACCTAGGATTAGGGTTATGGTTGGTATTTTTCTTACCTAGCTCATGTCGAAGGTTGTTCAGTTCCACAGATAACTCCTTCTTCTGCTTCAAAGCCTCCTCACGCTGCACAGAAAGAACAGACTCAGTTCAGACTCATGCATGTTTATCACTCATGCATTATTTAGAACAGGGGTGTCAAACTAATTTGAATTCAGGGGCCACATTCAGCCTAAAATGGAATAAAGTGGGCCGGACAAGTAAAATAATAGAAATAATAGGATAAAAACATATAAATAATGTCAATTCCACAAAGTTTTCTCTGTTTTTGAGCAAAAACAGTAAAATTCCATCATGAAAATGTTTACATCTCCAAACTGTACTTGAACAAATATTAACAACCTGAAAATATTAACAATATTGTACTTTAGTTTATCATTTATATACATGTGCATCACAACTTTACAAATACACACATTTAGTAACATTCACAATATTGGTAAAATTCCACATACAATTCAGGTTATTCACGTTTTTTGTATCAGTCTTTTTATTTATTTATTTATTTCCTTTTCTTAACCATAAATCAAAGAAGAACATTTGCATTTTTTCATAATTGTTGATTATGATTATGGTCTGATCCATTGTATGTGAAATAATTTTAAGTTCCTTACTTATTAATATCTTTTGTGTAATTTTGGCATTTCACAAATTCACCCCAGGGGCCAGATTGAACCCATTGGCGGGCTGATTTTGGCCCCCGGGCCGCATGTTTGACACTTCTTATTTAGAACATGTCTGTTCTAAATAATGATGCACTAGCACCCTCTAGTGGAGCTCAGGGTTAGAGTTACCGTAACCTTGATACTGACATGTGTGGGTGTGAATGGGTTAAATACTGATCATGAACCCTGTGACCTTTACACACTGTATTTACAACAGACAATACTTTTTCCATTCCCTTTAAAAGGTTCAAATTATTTAGAAAATAACTAAAATACAGGTTAAATATGGAACTATTGTGTAAGTTGTGTTCTATAAATTAAATTTTACATCAATGTTTATGTGTGAGTCACAATAGCAGCGAATCCAAAGGGTGAATGAACACGGAATGAAAAGTGATCTGCACAGGTCTAGACAACCAGCTATTAGACCAAACCTGAACTATGACAGCCCTACCCAAGAGGAAACAAAAAGATCTGCACAGGTCTAGAAAACCAGTTATTAGACCAAACCTGAACTATGACAGCCCTACCCTAAAGGAAAAAGCTCTGTGGTGCAGATCATGGTTCCTGTTGAGCTCAAATTAATGCCCAGAAACAAGTTCAGAAAACATGTGGTTTCATGGCAACACACACTCACATGACAGCACAACTGACTGACACACACACACACACACACACACGCAAACACGTGGGCTGGACTAGTTCCTGGAGGAGGGTGTGTTTAAGTGAACTGTAATTACAGAACTGTAACATCGATATAAACAGCAAGAGTTAACCCTTAAAGACCCAAATGTCCTCCTTTAACCATTAAAGACCCAAACGTCCTCCTTTAACCATTAAAGACCCAAACGTCCATCTTTAACCATTAAAGACCCAAATGTCCTCCTTTAACCATTAAAGACCCAAATGTCCTCCTTTAACCATTAAAGACCCAAACGTCCTCCTTTAACCATTAAAGACCCAAACGTCCTCCTTTAACCATTAAAGACCCAAACGTCCATCTTTAACCATTAAAGACCCAAATGTCCTCCTTTAACCATTAAAAACCCAAACGTTCACCTTTAACCATTAAAGACCCAAATGTCCTCCTTTAACCATTAAAGACCCAAATGTCCTCCTTTAACCATTAAACACCCAAATGTCCACCTTTAACCATTAAAGACCCAAATGTCTCCATTAACCATTAAAGACCCAAATGTCCTCCTTTAACCATTAAAGACACAAATGTCCTCCTTTAACCATTAAAGACCCAAACGTCTCCTTTAACCATTAAAGACCCAAACGTCCTCCTTTAACCATTAAAGACCCAAAAGTCCTCCTTTAACCATTAAAGACCCAAATGTCCTCCTTTAACCATTAAAGACCCAAATGTCCTCCTTTAACCATTAAACACCCAAACGTCCACCTTTAACCATTAAAGACCCAAATGTCTCCATTAACCATTAAAGACCCAAATGTCCTCCTTTAACCATTAAAGACACAAACGTCTCCTTTAACCATTAAAGACCCAAACGTCCTCCTTTAACCATTAAAGACCCAAACATCCTCCTTTAACCATTAAAGACCCAAAAGTCCTCCTTTAACCATTAAAGACCCAAATGTCCTCCTTTAACCATTAAAGACCCAAATGTCTCCTTTAACCATTAAAGACCCAAAAGCCCTCCTTTAACCATTAAACACCCAAATGTCCTCCTTTAACCATTAAAGACCCAAATGTCCTCCTTTAACCATTAAAGACCCAAACGTCTCCTTTAACCATTAAAGACCCAAATGTCCTCCTTTAACCATTAAAGACCCAAACGTCCATCTTTAACCATTAAAGACCCAAATGTCCTCCTTTAACCATTAAAAACCCAAACGTTCACCTTTAACCATTAAAGACCCAAATGTCTCCATTAACCATTAAAGACCCAAAAGTCCTCCTTTAACCATTAAAGACCCAAATGTCCTCCTTTAACCATTAAAGACCCAAATGTCCTCCTTTAACCATTAAACACCCAAACGTCCACCTTTAACCATTAAAGACCCAAATGTCTCCATTAACCATTAAAGACCCAAATGTCCTCCTTTAACCATTAAAGACACAAATGTCCTCCTTTAACCATTAAAGACCCAAACGTCTCCTTTAACCATTAAAGACCCAAACGTCCTCCTTTAACCATTAAAGACCCAAAAGTCCTTCTTTAACCATTAATGACCCAAATGTCTCCTTTAACCATTAAAGACCCAAATGTCCTCCTTTAACCATTAAAGACCCAAACATCCTCCTTTAACCATTAAAGACCCAAAAGTCCTCCTTTAACCATTAAAGACCCAAATGTCCTCCTTTAACCATTAAAGACCCAAATGTCTCCTTTAACCATTAAAGACCCAAATGTCCTCCTTTAACCATTAAAGACCCAAATGTCTCCTTTAACCATTAAAGACCCAAAAGCCCTCCTTTAACCATTAAACACCCAAAAGTCCTCCTTTAACCATTAAACACCCAAAAGCCCTCCTTTAACCATTAAAGACCCAAATGTCCTCCTTTAACCATTAAACACCCAAAAGTCCTCCTTTAACCATTAAACACCCAAAAGCCCTCCTTTAACCATTAAAGACCCAAATGTCCTCCTTTAACCATTAAACACCCAAATGTCCTCCTTTAACCATTAAAGACACTAACGTCCATCTTTAACCATTAAAGACCCAAATGTCTCCATTAACCATTAAAGACCCAAAAGTCCTCCTTTAACCATTAAAGACCCAAATGTCCTCCTTTAACCATTAAAGACCCAAATGTCCTCCTTTAACCATTAAACACCCAAACGTCCACCTTTAACCATTAAAGACCCAAATGTCTCCATTAACCATTAAAGACCCAAATGTCCTCCTTTAACCATTAAAGACACAAATGTCCTCCTTTAACCATTAAAGACCCAAACGTCTCCTTTAACCATTAAAGACCCAAACGTCCTCCTTTAACCATTAAAGACCCAAAAGTCCTTCTTTAACCATTAATGACCCAAATGTCTCCTTTAACCATTAAAGACCCAAATGTCCTCCTTTAACCATTAAAGACCCAAACATCCTCCTTTAACCATTAAAGACCCAAAAGTCCTCCTTTAACCATTAAAGACCCAAATGTCCTCCTTTAACCATTAAAGACCCAAATGTCTCCTTTAACCATTAAAGACCCAAATGTCCTCCTTTAACCATTAAACACCCAAAAGTCCTCCTTTAACCATTAAACACCCAAAAGCCCTCCTTTAACCATTAAACACCCAAATGTCCTCCTTTAACCATTAAACACCCAAATGTCCTCCTTTAACCATTAAAGACACTAACGTCCATCTTTAACCATTAAAGACCCAAATGTCTCCTTTAACCATTAAACACCCAAATGTCCTCCTTTAACCATTAAAGACCCAAATGTCCTCCTTTAACCATTAAAGACCCAAACGTCCTTGTCTAACCTAAACCGCCCGTGAGCTAAACTGTTCTTCAGTTAAATCTATTCCACTTAGTTCCTGTAAAGTGACTTTTTTTTTTCTTCGATCCTCCGTTTGTCCCACAGATGAACTGAATAAGAACCAACAAACAAGACAAACCACCACAGACCAACCTTGCGTTTCTTCTTGTGTGGACGCGGGGGGGGCTTGGGGTGGGCTTTGCTGGCAGCGGAGCCCATCGCATAATGACAGAGTCATACACGCCAACACACACACACACACGCACACGCACACTCACACACACACACAACAAGAGACACACAACAAACACGCTGCTCTTTGTTCAGCTCTGTGTGGTCTTAATGATTCCCTCCCTTTACTGCTGGTTTAGTACAGCCCCCCCCACTCCACCTTCAGTACCTGTTCACTACTGTAGCTCCTCCCCTCCCACTGTATGTTTCCTCCTGCTCAGACATTGACTATGGAATGACAGTTATTTCTACACCCCCTTCCCTCCCTCCAGAATATGTGTCTTCATGTTAAATGCATAAAGTATCTCTCGATACCTCACATTACAGCGGTGTATCCTGTGCATGTGATTGTTGTCCAAATGTCTTATAATACCGAAGTTTGGAAGAAATGCACTTCAGCTGCACTTACAAAAACAATAAAACACTGAATTATTATCAGGTTATTGATTATGGAAGATAAAGACTGACCTCAATTTCCTCAGGGCTTTGTCTGGGGCTCAATAAAGTTCTAGCTAATCTAATCTAAACACATGAACAGAGAACAACCAATCATTACAGTGGCAAAAATACAAAAACAACCTGCAGTTTAACCTGTACGTCACTTGCCGTTTGTTTGGATAGTAGTGGTAGTGGTGGTGGTGGTGGGGGGGGATTCTGTTCAGTATTTTGTACACAAAATTATATCACCAGAGTAGTATAAACATTTTTATATTTAATTGTATAATTATCTGTTTCACTTGACTGTTTTCTTCTTTGGTTTTCTTGGAGTTTACTCTGATCCTTTAAATGTGTGCATTAAATCTGCACGGTAACACTTATAGGTCTATGTCATGTTCGTTTTGATAACCAGAAGTAGAATTCGGAGAGGTCTGTTGTCATTTTTGCTCCAAGGACAGTTTCCCTCCATCATCTTTCAAAACTTGGACCAGATGATGTGGTGCCACTTGAAATTAATTCAACAGTGAAAATGTCAAAGCTGGACAAGGACATGAGTTCTATCGACAGAATTGTATCTTCTATTTTAGAGGTGTTTTGTGCATCCTGCTAGCTTGTGAGGCTAATAGTAGCTAATCGCTAAGGGTAGCCAATCGCTACCTGTCCGATGAATCAAAGTTTACTTTAGACTACGGGTGGGTATTGCCAACAACCTCATGATAGGATGCATATCCCGATATAGGGTTCACAATACGATGTGTATTGCGATATATGTGCATCCTCAAACATGGTATTCAACAAGATATGTATGTATTTTAGGCTTATATTTTTAAGTTTTAAAATTTTTTGTTTAATATTTTAAAGAAAACATATATATATATATATATATATATATGTGTGTGTGTGTGTGTGTGTATATCCCCATATATATATATATATATATATATATATATATATATATATATATTTATTTATTTTATTTTGCTTTACAGCAACAGATACACTGTAGTGCATGTAACACACTGCATTCACAGGCTTTAGTGCAGAAATAAAGCTGCCTTTGGAAAATGTCACAGGTTAAATTTTTTTTAAATCCAAAAACTCAAAAAGATGATGGCTCAGTCAACAAGATATATTTTTAAAAGGTTTTTATATTGCATTTAGCACCACCCATAAAAACCAAGTGAAAAACTATAAAGTTAAAACATGACCTTAACAAGGCTGTAGTTAAATATTGATACTGACGCCTCTGTATCAATGTGTATATCGTGAAGAGGCCTGTGACGATGTATCCCTGTATCAATATTTTGAACACACCGCTACTTTAGACTATGGACAAATACTTGTTTGAATAACCTTTGTGGCTGATTATGAATGTGATTAATCACTTGTACATGCTTTCAGGGTACATTAACAGAAAAACTCTATGTAAATCCAATCAATTATTATTATATAAGTAGCTTAATTTATTTATTTATTAAATTTGTATTGTATTTAAATAATTTTAAGTTGTGTACTGTCACTATTTGTGTGAGAGGTCTCCTATTCAGAGAAAAATTAGGTCCTGTATTGTAATTTAGGTCAAAACAAATCTACCCATGTGTGCAAATAAATTAACCTTGAACCTTGAACCTGTGTTTTGAATTTCCAAGGACAAAGTTTTTACACTTCAGCTCATGATATATGTAACATTTGAAATGAATTGAGTGTTTGCTTATTATTTTCTAATGCTTTTGAATAATATGGGGAAAAATTTATCGCAAAGTAACACAAAATATAATCGCAATATTGCTGTATCACAATATATTAACAATCGCAAGACTATTGAATCATGCCCCTAATATTGCAATACTATCAAATTGTCACATTTTGTCAACTCCCACAACTTATTGGATATCTACAGAATTCCCTCCTCAGCGCCTCCTACTGTCTGGGCCCTGGAACTCCACTGGTTCTCTAGTTTGTACCCCGCCCCCAGCCTAACCTCAGGGGATGGTGGTGCTACATGTGTGGGTTAAGATTCCACAGTCACCTTTGAAATGAAGTGAACGTATGAGATAGTGTTGGTATTCTGCCTGGAGATAAGGCTGCAAGTGCAGACGCTGCATTCCTGCACCTCACCTCTGTTTAACACCAGACGCTGGATACCTGCACATCCAGCTCAATGTGACCAGATCAGTCCAATAATAATAGAAAGTCCTATAAATAATGCCCAAAATGTGTTTTAGAGCGAAACAGGTATGATTACATCATAAACATCGTTACATGTACAAACAACCTGACATGTTTTTTTTTTTTTTTAATTGTTGCAGTTTATCATTTACACATGTCCACTACAAGTAACTTTGAGAAAAACACAATTAACAAAAACCCAAAACAAATATGAACAAAATAAAGAACAAGAACAAAACATACAAAACAATGAACAAAATCTTGGAAAACATTAACCAAATAATGTTAAAATTGCACTTCATTCTCTTAAGGTATTTCATGTTGTTCGTGTTATTCCTTTTTTTTGTTGAAGAATAGATTGTAAATGGAAACATTGTTAGGTTACTTTCCCTTTTTAAAATCTGGAGAGGTCATCATTTTTATTTTGTTCTGATAGTGTTTTTCTGATTCGGATCCATTTCAGTCTGTACACCACAGATCTTCGGTGTCAGTGTTGCACTTCACAAAATAGGGTGTCTATAAACATGACAAAACTACTGAATGTCAGAAAAACAGTTCAACACCAGTGTAATATGTGTCCATGCAGCAGGAATGGATATATGAAATTCACATGTTAAATGTAGAAAGAAGTATGTGTACAGATTGATGAACAAGCCAAAAACAACAGGAATTAACTTTTAAAACAGAGTCAACTTTCTAACACTTCCAAATCTAAGGCTTTTTTTTTTTTTTTAACTTGGTCAGAACCATATCATTTGCAGTGTAGGTTAGGTCGGACCCTCTTCTGGACCGGTTTTGGACCACAGGCCTTATGTTTAACCGTCCTGCTCTCATAAATGCAGTCAGAAAAGCCCCTGCACTCTGACACTATTACAACACTCTTAAAGATTTTATGCTGTACACATTCACAAGACTATAAACCAACACACCTGTGTTCAAAAAGTCAACACACATAGTTATACAACACACACACAACAGCTTTTCTGCTGAGAACAGGTTCTTCTGCACAGAAGCAACTATTGTCCCTGAGGCGTAGGGTTAGCCTAGCCTGGGTTAAGGTTAACTCAAGCCTTAGCTTGAGTTAGGTTAGTTCCACAGTTATCTGATCTGAGCAGAATGGAATGATATTAAACTTATATTCAGCACTTCCAGTCACAAGTTGTCGTCAGATCTAAAGCTCCTGCTCATCATTATCAGCTATAACAGGAGTCCCTTCTTCAGACAAATAATATTTACTAAACTTCCTCTGCACGTCTGGACACAGAACTGTTTAAGGAGAACACAGAACTGTTTACTCTCAACATATTTGGACTGGATTAGACAATCAATATACCATATACCATATACCATATACTGTATCAATATACAGTATGTATACTAAGTCATTGGATGGGACACTATGTATAGACTGACACGATGCATCAGTGACTGAATGTTGGTATCAATGAAATTGGATCTGTACAATAGAACATATTTTTACTTCCATTTAAGTATTTGCCTTTATTGGACTAAAGTTTTTTGGGGTTTTTTAGGCAGGCCCATGTTAACATGCATTGCGGATTTGTGGATGTGTACACTGCACACGACAGTATAAGCTCTGCCCACTCTGATAATGTTTCCTACAGCTGAACACCTGCCCACTGTGACAGTATTTCCAGGTTGTTGATCTCACAGTTGAACAGTAGGTTTTAAATCTTTAAATTCACTGTTTGCCCTGACACCAGAACCTTCTCTCTAATGTTTACTATGACATCACAATCTTACCTCTAATGTTTACAATGATATCAGAGTCTTACCTCAGCGAACAGATGCTGGATGACTGTAGCCAGAGCCTCCACTCTCTTGTTCCCCTGAACCAGGAACCTCCGTAGCTGGTTCAGGGCCTGGTTCTTCTTCTCCGCCTGCTCTTTGCTGTGGCTGCCTTTTGTTAAAATGCACTCATCTGCAGAAACAGCTGCTGTCGCGCTGAATCTGGACCCATTTTGTAGACGGGAACCTGTTTTAGTGTTGGACTGGGACCCGGTCTTTGATTTAAATCCAAGGGATGAAGCGCCAACAGAGGCTGAGTCCATGGGATCAGACCCACGGGAGACCGGCATCACCGATGCATCCACCTTCAGCTCATCTGTTACCTAATGACCCAGGAAAAGCACAGGAAATAAAGATCACAAACACAAGCACAACCTCTAGCAACTCCAACATCATCCAATAAAAAACATAATTTCCACTTGTTCCATTGTCAAATTTTATTTTGCTTGAATTGAACTAAAAAGTCTGTCAGTGGAGCTAGTGAAAGTGATTTTGGTCAGATTAATGAAATCAGATTTTCCAGATTTATTGTCTATATTTATTTATACCCATGGGTAAATTTGTTTCGCTGACAGAGTAATTATATTTGACATTAATGACAAAAACACACCGAACCTGTTCAGTAAGTACTTGATTAGGTAACAAAACAAAAAGTGCTCAGTGTTGCATCATTCATCAATATAGCAGCATGGATAAATAAAAGGATAAAACAAATTAAATTAGACAGACTGGGTCGAGGAGACTAGTTAAAAGTCCACATCCAGGTCACAGTCCAGTTCCAGAACCATTGTAGTTCTATATGGACCCTAGTCTTCATCAGTTCCAGTAAAACCCCAGCGATACTGATACTGAAGATACACTTACCTGGTCCAAATGTTTCTGCTGCTTCTGGTTCTGCTGGTTCTGGTTGGTTCCTGAAACCTGGAGGCTGCTTCCATGTGCAGCTCTGGACAGAACCTCCCTGGGTTTGTTTTTGTCCACTGCAAAGGAAGGAAGTGCACTTAGTGTGAGCGGTGGTACACACACACGGGCGTGTGCACGCACACACACAAGCACGCACATCATCATCATTATTACCATACAATCCCATAATGCATCTGTGTTTCCTTGTACAGTCAGTAATGCTTGTAGTCTCTCTCTCTCTCTCTGTAATTGCTTCATCTCTGATACTGTTCTCCGTAAAGGTGGGGTAGTAGATGTTTTCCTGAAGCATTTTTTTTTTTACCAATTCCTTAAAATCCCTTTCACCTCCAATTTTAACCAATTAAATACATGCTCTAACATACAAATAAAGTTCTATCACCTCTGGAACACACAGGACTGAAAAACACTGTTTAACTGACTGGTCATATGTCTATCAAACTCAACTGGCTAACTTAGCATGTTAGCATTAGCATTAGAAGAATGGTTTTAAATAGTTTTGACAAGCATTTTCTATAATCTATTTCTTTATTTGAACCATCAACAATGGTCTCTGTGAGTAGTTGCTCAAATCCTTCAAAGTTCAAAGGAAACCATTTTAATTTGGTCCCTTTTATTATCCAGGATGTTCATTAAAGTTTTAAATGACAGAAAACCCCCTGGAGCAGAAATGACTGAAAATGTTAGCTGACTTTATGCTACAGCCTCTCATGGTTCTTTTTTAATCTTTCAATTGAAAACAAAGAAGTTTCCTTGACCTGGAAATCAGCTGTTGTTCTCCCTCTATAATTGTTTTTTCCCAATTGCTGAAACATTAAAATGACATGTATATCACAATTATTGAAACTGAAACACAGAAAGAAAAACCTCTTCTCAAGTCTCCAAAACTAGAAATACATTTTCTGCTTTACATACATTTTATAATTCAAAATGACACTTTTTAAGTGCACTGAACACAGTTTTCTCCATGACACAACAATCTGACGTAAGGTCACATGTTTGCCATTTTAAAACAATGCCATTCAAAATTACAGTATAAGAGCTAATATATGTGTATATATGTGCTGCCTGGAAAAATACCTCAATGAACAGGTTTATTAACCCTAACCAACCTGAAGGGGCGAAGGGTATTGTTTTTGAGTCGGTTTGTGTGTTTGTTGGTCTGCCTGTCTGTTTGTAAATAGTATCAGCATTTTTTGGCCCAATCACCAAAAAACTTGATCTGCTGATGGCCGATCAATGCCGATCAAGGAAGAAATTTTAAATGTCCATACCTTTCATCTAGCAGAGGGTGCATTGTTTATAGAAATAAAACTATATATCAATTAACTATATTTTAAAAAGTACAGAAACTAGGGGTGTTAACCAATGACTGTTTGACCACATCAACGTTGTCTGGTCTTAATTTTCTGCCATCGGTAAAAAAAAAAAAAAAACCCAAAACAACTTACATCTGTCATTCCACTGCACAAACTCTTTTGTAGTGTAGACTATAAAGAGGAAGCTTTGTCATCTATCCATAGCGTATATTTAAAAACTAGAAAAACACTCTGAGAGCGTAAACCTTTTAAGTCTGTGGGATCACAGATTATATATATATACTGTGTATATATATATATATATATATATATACTGTGTATATATATATATATATATATATATATATATACTGTGTATATATATATATATATATATATATATATATATATATATATACTGTGTATATATATATATATATATATATATATATATATATATATATATATATATATATATATACTGTGTATATATATATATATATGTCCCCTGCAATTTTCTTTTTTTTTGTGACCATATTTTTGTTCACTAAAATGTAAATATATCTGCTGTGCATATGTTGCACTGATTTGTTGGGTGAGAAATAAAAAACAAGAAAAGTTTCAACAGCATGTGTGTATTTGCCAATATTTCCGTGCATGTGAACAATTTGAAGAATGTTGTACATTATGAACTAGTTTAGCTTAATACCAAAGCATACTAAAGATGAGTGCTTTTCATTATGCCCAACACTGTGTATGTAATTAGACAAATATCTGGAAATATGAATAATATGTGTGCCATTTGGTATAAAAGTTTGATTTTAATAATTGTACATGCAGTTTTGGTTGCAGTGTTTCATTTTTCTGGATATGTGATGTATTTTGCAGTTTGGGTGTGTGGTTTTATGAATCGAGTTAAGTTGTGTTTTAGGAAATGGGGGAAAAAATGTAAAAGAAGGAAACCCTGCAATAATTAATAATTTAAAATTAAATAATTATAGGCCCCTTTTAAAAGTGTGCATCCTGGCCTGCAGTTTCTAGTGTGTGAGCAGTTAAAAGATGTTTTTCACTCAAATGAATGCTGTCAAAGTGTCGGTCAAGCTTTAAACAGAAGCTCAGGAGCTTCACAGCAGCTATGAATGGGTAAAATGACATCACTGTGACACTGGATACAAAACAATAACGCGCTGTACTTTTTATTGATATGTCAAAACCCTTTGACACTGTTGATGATTCAGTTTTAAAGAATAGATTTCTGTGTTTAGGATTGTCAGTGCAGACTGTTGGTTTACAAATGACCTCAATGTGTTTAGTGTTCAGAATGTCACTGTACACAAGGGGGTGCCAAAGGGTTCTATATTAGGACCCCTTCTTTTTATTATGTATACCTCTGGATAAAAAAAAACGGGGGCACTACATAATGGTAACTTTCTCCAATTTTACTTTTCATAGATATGTATTGGAGTAAAATCTTTTATTATATACTATATTATTATATTATATTATTTACTGTATATTAGTTTTATTTTCTACACTACCAACATTTCTCCCAAATTTCAACTAAAATTCTTATTTTCTAAAGCATGTATTTCCAGAACACAATACATATCAAAATGACCCAAAAAAAGATGCAGGTGTTTTCAGACTAAACTAAAGTTCAGTTCATACTGATTTATAAACAAAACAATACTAATGGTATATATATAATTAATTAATTACAGTCATATTTAGTGTATTGTGTTTTTTTAATCACATGAATTAAATTTTTAAATCACTAACTTCACTGTTTGTGTATGTGGGTTTCCTTTTTGATGTGCTGATTTAAAACACTGATTAACTGGTATGTTTTATTTATTTGACATTATCTGAAGCAGAAAAAGTAATATGTTCAGTGTTCAATACTTGTGTTGATTAGAAAAACAGTTTTTGGATCAGTGTTAACTTACAGCACTTTATATGGACCTGATGTTTTATTATATTTTCATTTTCTAGTTATTTGTGGATTGACAAAAGAATAGGTGAATGTTCCCCTGGTGGTGGAAACTAAAGGTTACAGGCAGCATTTGGGACTCGTCTAAAATACAGGGGAATAGAAATGAATACGATTTAATCTGTTCAAGTTTGTAAAAAAAAAAAAAATTAAATAACTTTGTAAAGACATTTTTGTTTAGATTTTGATTTGCCAAAATATTGTCTCTCTCATCATCTGAACCCACATTATCGCCACTAGGGTCAATGGGGGCCTAATCCAGCTACAGTGGGTGAAGGCGGGGTACACCCTGTATGAGTCTCCAGTTCATCTCAGGGCTGAACATATATAGACAAACAATCAGTCTCACATTCACACCTATGGACAATTTAGATTAAGCAATTAACCTATCAGTGCATGTGTTTGGATGGTGAGAGGAAAACCCACACACACACACATGAGGAGAACATTCAAACTCCACACAGAAAGGTCTGGTGTGGGAATCAAACCAGGGTCTTTCTTGCTGTGAGACACGAGTGCTAACTCTGCACCACCGTGCCGCCCACAATAATGTAATACATTGAAATGAAAATACCTTAAATTGACGACTTGTCTCAGCAATTTTAGGTGAGATTAAAAAAAAGAGATGAATTATTTATATATTTCATATATATGGCAATATGTCATTACTCACCACTACCTCCACCTTTCTTCCCCACGGAGTGATGAGCATTTGATGTGATTATTAGCACATTTTACCATTGACATATGCTGCTGTTTAAGTTTCTGCTGTACTTTTTCCATAATGGTTATTTATTGTTTTTTTTTTTATGTGTTTTTTATTGTGTCGGTTTTGCACTTTTTCATTTTGGATGTATGGATGTTCCAACAAAGTTTCGTGGCTCTTTTATAATTATGACAATAAATATTCTGAATCTGAATCTAAAAAAAGAATATAACTAACTAATAATTAATGAATATGCATTTTAAATCTCTTGACAGCATTATTTAATAACAACAGCAAGTTTGATTCTTATTGTTTGAGATGACATGATTATTTGTTCCTTTCTGTACCATTCTCCCGCACTGAGCTGGGTCAAAGGTCATTCATCTTCTCTGCTCATCAACCATGGCATATGTTACTAAAAGACTGAAAACTGAGTGAACTGATCCCCTTGAATGCTTTTAAAGCCAAACTCAAAGTGCTACAGACTAACCTAATAACTTGCACTTGTTTTTCATAGTTTCACTTGTCCTGTAAATTATTGCATGATTAAACTGTGTGTTGTATTTCCAGCTTCCTCTCTGCCTGGATTCCCTTAGAAAAGAGGTAATGGGATTTTTTCTCCTCGTTAAATAAAGGTTAAATAAAAAGAAATCCAAAAAATAAAATGTGAATAACCTAAACAAATATGAACAACCTGAAATGTCTGAGGAAACTTCAGTGCATTTTAACAATAATATTCTGCCTGTTTTAAATGTTCTGTACATTTGAGTCACTGTGATCTGCAAACTGTTAAAAATAAACTCACACCTAATATTGTACAAATGGTTCTGAATTTAGTAATAAGTGGAGGCATTAAATGTTCAAATTGCACTCATTTTTCTTGCAAAATGTTCATGGTTTTGTGAAAGGATAGTTTGTAAATGCAAACACTTTTATGATTTAATGTTTTTATTGAACTAAGATAAGGAGAAGAACTCAATGTTGTCATTATTTACAGGGTGTTATATAGCTTTATTGTTCTTGTCTGACGCACCTGAGGTCAAACTGGACTGAATGTGGAACTAGATCGAACATGAGTTTGACCCCTTTAGGAAAGTCCATCTGGGTCAAATCAGACTCCCCTTTCTTTGACCAGTAAAAGCAGCTACAGTTATAGACACGGAGACTGTTCACAGCAGATTTATGGGTCAAATCTGATTATTTTGTGTGCGGTCAGCGACCTGGCTGTTCAGATTGAAGCCACATTGTAAAATATCAGTTCTGTATCAGATTCAGGACCACATAGGAACATGATCTGGGTCAGATTAGTGCTGTTCAGACTGTCTGAAATACTTAAATCAGATCCAGGTCACATGTGGCTCAACACTTTAATGTGTGCCACATCTGTCTGCATGTGAACAGAGGCTTAGTGGTTTGGAGCCGACACTGACCGAACAGACTAAGTGGACAGACACGTGTGAAAATGACTGAATGATGGAAGGACACATGAATGATGGGAGGACACATGAATGATGGGAGGACACAGAGGAGGTGGGAGTCTGCAGACCTGCGTGGAAGACCACTGTATTCTTTCGACATCCCGGTAGTAGCTGCAGGTTTCGGAACAGTCCTTTAGCTGTCAGCTTCACATGGAAGTTGGACAGGGACAGTCTTGGAGACCACAACATGGTCTCAGCTGAAACTGGGACTCCTCTGAACAGGAAAAACCCTTGACTGTGTTTGACGCTTCCTGGTCTGGTCTGTCAGGGACTGAAGACCTTCTTCCGCCTCAGTTTCAGTAGATTTTTACTAGAATTCACTCAACATTTGACCACTGTTTTCAAGTCCGTCGCTTTCACACTTTGAATTGTGTGCCATTTGTGATATGTTCCAAGAAGATTAGTCCAATTTGTTCTTTACATCCCTTTAAAACCATATGAAAACGGAGTAAAAACAAAAAGCTGGATTTAAACACAGAGGAGTGGGTGGAGCCTCCCACTGCCTTTGGCCCATTCAAAGTCCACACAAAACCAAAAAACACACCAGAGGGGCTGCTTCCTGTTGGCTAGCCAATGGAAGAAGAAGAGAAAGAAGAGAAAATTGTGCCAAAAATAGCTGCTTTCCTGTTGTTCAGGAGCTTGTGAATCATCCATCCATAAAGACGGAGAGAGAAGCAGGAAGCTGAGGAGAGGAGAGAAGTGCCCCTACGAGGAAAGGAAGGGAAGTAAAGGAGGAGGCAGCGATCTGTCCTCAGAGCTGGAGATGAGCCGGAGTCCGTCTGCACTGGAGACACTAAACACCCACCAAACACAGAGCTGATGATCCTCCACAAATGTAGCGTTGAGTTACGCTAATGCTGGACAAAGACCAGTATCTGCACACACACACCCTCTGATTTAGCCGCCATTTGTAAAGCTGTGTGAAATCACCAACGCACACACACCCACACACACACTGGGAGTGATGCTGCAGGGGGGAGGGGGAGGGGAGGGGGAGGGGCTTGAATAATCTCTGCCGGGTCGCTCCCTTCCTTCCTCCCTTTATCACTATTTGCTCTTATCCTGGATTTGACGCCTTTCAAAAGACAGAACAATGTGAACAGCAGTATTTCCATTAAGTAGGCGGGGTATGTTGCTCCTGTTCAAATTCACTCTATTCAGGCAGGTTCCAGATGAAGACAAACGCACTGTGACAACACAGAGTCCTATTGGAGTCCACACACAGGCTGTACATTTACACACTCCAACCACAGGATGTCACTCATATAGTTTCAGATGTTTCAGATGTACACTGTAGATTTTGCAGTGTTAATTTGGAGACAATGGGACCAAATACACTCTAGAAGAAGTTAAATAAACTCTCTAAGTGTTGATTTAACACTGCAAATTTTACTGTGTAGCAACCACAGTTTTTGAGTTTGAGTCTGTGGATGAAAAAATTATTTTGTTTGAGTCATAATTTAGTCATCTGAACTTTCTGAGTCAAACTTGAGTCGAAAATATTATTTAAGTATTAAGTCAATTCTTTCATCGATTAATCAAGTAATCAGATACATTCTCTTTGTTTATTTTTTATTAGATCAATCAATAAATGAGTTATAAGAGAAGGATGATGTATTTCAAGGTGTGTGTGTGTGTGTGTGTGTGCATGTGTCAATGTGCGCCAGGATAATTGAAAGGGGATGTAGGTTAATAATACCACTACCTGAGTGAGATCTTGATTCATTTGCTAAAAACACATAAGATTACATTCTAACAGGCGTTAGTATTCACCAGTTAGCAATACATTAGCAACATGTAGGAAGCTCAAATCCACCTTGAAGAAGTGCTGTTGATGTGTGAATGCTTTCAATTCAGATGTTGCAGCATTGATACATACTACAGTGGTATGCCAGTGCTAATGCTGAAGTGGTAGGCTAATGCTAATGCTGAAGTGGTAGGCTAATGCTAATGCTATTTTGTCATGCACACACTATGTTGTCTGCCTTATGCACGCAGTGAAAACTGGTCCCACACTTCAGACATTTTTTTAGTTTTTATGCATGCTACTACTTTCTGTCATTTCCACTGACAAGTGGGTGTACTGCACCACTGAACATTTTTTACATGTACTGGACATTCAGTACGTCAGTTCAAACAGCCTGTGTGAAACAATGATACCAGAGGTGCAAGAGTGTTATAACAGCAATGAGAAGAACTTTGACATGAATTAAAGGAATCTTTGAGACAATGAATCTGCCTTGAACATTTTTTTTGTACTCAAATGTTTGTAATTCATCGAAGAATCTTTTAAGATAAGATAAGATAAGATAAGATAAGATAAGATAAGATAAGATAAGATAAGATAAGATAAGATAAGATAAGATAAGATAAGATAGTCCTTTATTTGTCCCACTAGGTGAAATTCCACCTTTTAGGCTAAATTACTTGAGTTTGAGTTTAGTTTTAGTTACTGAATATCATGTAGTTAACTTCATCTGTTGTAGATTTCATGGTCAGACTCGTTTTGTCATCTGAACCCGCTTTATCCTCACTAGGGTCATGGGGGTCAAAGCGGGCCTAATCCAGCTGCAATGGGCAAAGTTGAGGTACACCCTGTATGAGTTGCCAGTTCATTGCAAGGCTGAACATATATAGACAAACAATCACTCTCACATTCATACCTATAGGCAATTTAGATTAACCAATTAACCTATTAGTGCATGTCTTTGGATGGTGGGGGAAAACCCACGCAGACACGGGTAGAACATGCAAACTCCACACAGAAAGGTCTGGTGGAGGAATCGAACCAGTGTCCTTCTTGCTGTGAGGCACGAGTGCTAACCACTGCACCACCGTGCCGCCCTAAAGTACATATGACATCATAATTTAAATTAAATGAACTTGGAATTAAAGAGTGAATATGCAGCACGCATACACTTAACTAATGGTCTATAACCACTACTGTCTCTGTATTTGCCACAGGTTTCAATACAGTTTGCATCACAGCAAAAAAACAGTGACCAGTAAAATCCTACTGTGCCTGAAAAATTAGCATTTATTAGAATAATGTGCACACTGTACTTTATAACACACCCGTTTAACTAACTTAACTGGTTTAATTAGTGCTCAACTCAAACTACTTCAATGGGGTCAATCATCACATATAATGTGTCACCAAGAAGTTGAATCTTCTATCACGAAGAATACATACATTTATAAGCCTCCACAACTGCACTAAATACACCAGGACAAAGTTTGGACTGGTTCATTACCAACTACTGCTGAACAGCATAACAGTATATAATATAACAGTCAGTAACTAGAAAATCACTCTGAGAGTGCAGACCTCCTCCAAGGCAGATCACCCCCCCCAAAAAAGACGCAATGTAAATGAACAATAGGTTTCACTTTCACTTCTGCGAGAAGAAGTCTAGCCTGACCTACTGAATGAAAGATGAGTGTCCCCCCAAGCACCAGCAAAATGTAATCAGCCAGTATCAACATTTCTTGAAAATGTCATCTAACAGACAGAGACAAACACTGGCAAAAATATAACGTCCTTGGTAGAGATAAATGTCCCGGGAATTAATAATATATTCTGATTCATAATTATAATAATAATCATCATCATATATAGTAATTAAAGTAGTGCCATTAAATAATCTGAGCCAGTGAACACTTTCATTTTAAGGGAATGACTCATGAATCTGTATAACTGATGAGGAGCATTTAAACCCAAAGCTGTAGCCCTAAACACAGTCAAACCCTGTCAAAATGTCTTCAGGTATTACACTGTACCCCCCAAAACCACACATACACACACACACACACACACACACACACACACACACACACACACACACACACTAGAGCTGGGAATATTTGACTGAACCCAACAGGACCCGACGGGCATAATTTTTATCATTTGAATCTGGGCTTTGGGGTCAATAAATTATCATGTGATGCGTTTTGATCTGCAGGAGATAGATGCAAAATGGATGTTGCAGAGGTGGAACGGAGATTAGCGCTAAAAAATGTCAGGCTGCAAAACGGGTGTGGGCTCTACAAAATCAAATGGGCTGGGCCGGGCTCGGGTTGAGTTCGATAGGGCCCGGGACAGTTCTGGTCTGACTGTTAAGGTCTGTTTCATGCCCTAACACACACACACACACACACACACATACTCACCTGTACTGTTCAGTCGAGTCAGTCGGGCGGAGCTGCTTCTTTGTAGGGGCTTCTGGGATGGCTGCTTGACCACGCCCCCTTGATTTACAGCCCCAGCTGTCTTTGCTGTAGTTTGAACACCTGTTGTGGTCTTATTGGCTGTGGTTTGACTGACAGCTGCTGTGGTCTTATTGGCTGTGGTTTGAATGACAGCTGCTGTGGTCTTATTGGCTGTGGTTTGATTGACAGCTGCTGTGGTCTTAGTGGCTGTGGTTTGATTGGCAGCTGCTGTGGTCTTATTGGCTGTGGTTTGATTGACAGCTGCTGTGGTCTTAGTGGCTGTGGTTTGATTGGCAGCTGCTGTGGTCTTATTGGTGTTGACTGCCGGGGCCTTCAGTCCTGTAAGGGGTCAACAGCAGTTCAGACAAACTATAAAGGAGAACTGGACAACATTTTACCTTAATTAAACAGTTTCAGAGTAATTGTGATGGTTAAATATGTAATTAGTATAAACACAAGCCACGCCTCCAAGCAGGTACCGCTGGTACCAGGTACTAGGATAAACACCAAGGAGATCCAACAAAACCACTGTAATAAACACAATCCTATGGTGTTTGATCCATTAGAGGCATTTAGGGTAAAAGTATTCCATGGAGTTTCATAGATATAATCGTACCCATGTGGATCCACAGGTTTTTGATGTGATCGTTTTTATGCTGTTGTGCATTCTCCAAAGTTTTGCAGACATTCAAAATGACTAATATCTCCAAAAAAAAGGTTCAATCAACACACACACACACACACACACACACACACACCTGTAGTGGACCTGGCCTGCAGGGACAGAGCTCTGCTTCTCATGGGCGGAGCCTTTGGAGCACCTCTGTCTATGCAGCTGATGGCGGCGGGGATGCTGGATCCAGGGGGCGTGGCTGTGCTCTGGCTGCCCTCAGTGAGTGTGTTCCTGCTTCCATGCTCATCTGCTTCATTCCCTGGAGGTGTTGGATGTGGGCATGCAAAGAGGGGATAAAAGACCACAAGAGTCAAACTGTGAAGTTAGTGCCAAACTCACCCACCAGATCGCGGCCCCCCGGCAGCATCCCGCTCAACATCCCCTTGGCCATCGGATCTAAGCTGGGCCGAGCCACGGTCATGAGGACCAGAATACCGGCCAGCTTCGAACGGACTCGCCCGGGCTGTTGTTGCCAGGACAGGGCCAGAGCGCAACCTGACACCGCATTGGACACATCGCGGCACCTCGACATGCACTGGGGCGTGCTGGGCGGTGCTGAGGGAGACGGATCGTCTGGATCTCGCTCGCTCGTCGGGTCGGTGAAAACCAAGAATGCTGAAATTCATAGATACCGTAAATTCCGGACTATAAGCCGCTACTTTTTTCCCAAACTTTCAACCTTGCGGCTTTTTCAGTGATGCGGCCAATTTCTGTAATTTTCCTAACGGCCGCCAGAGGCGCTCGAGTAGGAAAGGTAAGATTTAGACCGGTGGAATATATGCGTCGAGGAAGACTGAATGAAAAAGGAGGGGCGGAACAAACGCGGGGTGACGGGTTTAAGTGGGACCGGTAAAGTTGACGGACAGGTGAAGAGGGGGTAAAAAGTTTCTTAAAGAAAAACCCGCGGCAGTGTGTGAGAGAAGACAGAGGCTCGACCAGACCCTGTGGATTATTTTTGCACGTTGGCACGGAGGAGTTTGACCTGAACTCTCTGCCAAAGATTAAAGTTATCACTGACTCTGCGATAGATGAGGCGAGGCGGCGACCAGCCACCTGTTTGTGGATGCGGCGGACAATAGTGGATATATATTTTTCCCTCCCTTACCTTTGGAAATATACACTTTTTTTTCCTTGGATTACTTTCAACGGGACCCGGACTCTGCAGGCCTGCATCAAACCTTAAGTATCATTTTCCGTTCATTTTGCCGGCTGTGATTTTTGGACTGTGGACTGAAGGACATTTAGTTTCATGCGCGGGACTTGAAGTCGGGTTTGGGTTAATTTTGTGTTTGTGTTACATGTTTTAATGTGGGCACATGCGGCTTATATACAGGTGCGGCTTGTGTATGTACAAAATCGGTTTTCCTCTTAGAATGAGGTGGGTGCGGCTAATAATCAGGTGCGCTTTATAGTCCGGAAATTACGGTATGCTATGGAGAGATCACAAAGCTTCCTCTTTATAGTGTACACCACAATGCAAAAGAGCTTGTGCAGTGGAATGACTGATGCAGGCTCGGTTTTTTTTAACCGGCGACAGAAATTAATGACCGGACAACACCGATGCGGTCAACTATCGGTCAAGTGGTCATTGGTTAACATCCCTAACCTTGAGTGCTGTGATCGGCTAGAGCCGCTGGAGGCGGGGAGTGCCTTCCAGGCACACCTGCCTTGGAGGCTTGGTTGGGGGCTGAAAACCCCATTAAGTACCCAGCCTGGCTTTCGCCGACTCCCATGTGTTTCCGTTCAGCTTTGTAAGATCACACAAGGGTCTGGTAAACCACGGTAGACATTCTGTTGTCTACATCGTGGATGGATCGATCAGGATCACTGGGCATGATTTTAACAGTCATAGCGCTGCCAGGGAGAATAAAGGAAGACTCAGTAGCTTTGAAACACATGGCAGCTAGCATGGAGGAGACTGAACTCAGTTTTGATTCTGCAATTTCAACTGTGTTGTTGAAACTACTGCATTTTGATTCTTTAAAAGATGAAGAGAGAACAGTTTTGAAACAATTTATTGGTGGCAAGGATGTTATGGCTCTTCTCCCAACTGGGTATGCTAAGAGCTTCTACTTCTATCATCTACATTAATGTTGCTTTTGATGTGATTTGTTGAAGTAGTATGGCATTCAAAATGACAAGCACCTGGTTTCTCCAATCAGGATGAATGATTGTGATTGACAACCCCGCCTTAACAAAGAGAAGCTAATGATGCTTTCCCAGATGTAACATGCGAGCAGCCTTGCAAAGCATCCATACATCTGGCATGAGTCAGGTTATTAAGTACCAAGTTCACGTGTGATAATCCAGTTTAGATGGAGCTGAGAAATGAAGGTGCAAGAAAGACGGAAACAAAGGGTGTTCAGCCAATGAGACAGTATCACTGCTTCAGTTGAATGAGATCCTGTTCTTTTCAGTCTATGTGTACTACCTGTGTGGTTCTAAATACATATATAAGGGGTTTTATATAATGTCTATGTGCTATAGGTCTGGTACTATATAATGTCTATGTATTCAAAACTACACAGATTTATGGAATTGTTGTTTATGGAATGAAAAATACTGACATCTACTAGAGTAAAGAAACTCATCAGATTCACATTTGGCTGAATGGACTCTGATCGACATGCACTGGGAATGGGAGACCCATATCAACCTACTAGTTTACCTGATGGCATAGAGTGTCATGTGATGTGTCATAACATCACGCCAGTCATGTCTTATATCATGTCATGTGCCACAACAAAGTGTGTTTTTTTTACATGCCACAACAAAGCGCTGTTGGCATTCAAATTAAGACTGGATTAAGAAACGCGGTAGCATTGGAATGAGAAAGGACATTGACCAGGGCCTGACTGGCTTCCATGTTGCTGTGCATGGTTTAATTTCTTGAATTCATCCTCAATGCGATCCCAGCGTGGTGACATCACCAGACACACAGCAGGTTATGCGGAGGCCACGTTGCTTGCCAGCGGGGGTTAGACTCAGTTTTTTTTTTTTGGTCTATGGAGAAAGGCCACATGTGGCTATATATACACACACATACACATGTGTACTGAATGAACAAACATGCATTACACACTTGTGCTGGAACACATCTAGGAAATTTGGGTAAAGTTTAGAGCAGATGAGCAATGGAAAAAAGACTAGTGTGGTTGAGGAAGTGTGTTAATGGAGCTCAGTGATTAGAGAAAGGAAGGGTCAAGTAACACACACATACACACCTTTGCTTGTGGCTCCATTGTTGTCATTGGTGTTGCTGCCAGGTGAGGAGGAGCCAAGGATCGTGGGTAATCCTTTGATGGGTAGTTTGGATGCAGTGGTTGCAGCAGGTCTTCCAGCTGTTCCTGACGCTGGCTGCTGATTGGCAATGGGTTTAGAGTTGCATGTTGTGGATGTTATCAAGGTGGTCCGAGGTTTGGAAATACCTGGGACAGACAGAGAGAGAGCCATGGGTGATCAAGCAGCCTGGGTTAGGGTTAGGAAATAGCTCTAACACGGTCAGGGTCAGGGTCAGACAGCAGTCTCTTCATGATTAATAGACTTTATTTCACATTTAACTCCCTTTACTATTATAAACACTAGGTATAAATGGCACATGTACAATAATAGTACTGTGTAGTAGTACTCCATTTGGGTATGGATCCAACAGGTCCACAGACTGTGCTCTAGGGTTGTGCAATTGCGATGTCATGCGCCTTTTTTGTCTGACACATGCTTTGAATTTATTTATGCCTCTTGGCCTAAAAATTTAGCAGGGATTGCACAGTAAATTATGAAATCACCAATATAACTAATATGCAATAGTAGTCAGACATTACATTGCCATTCTTATTAATCTTTAGGCTTGCCTTATTTTTTTCTATATGTCTGTATTAAGAATAAATAATTCATGCTATTGAAGCCTATTGGTTTCAATAGCATTCCCGAGTCAGCTTGTGTGGGAATCTTCTGTTTGTTTGTTTTGATTTGTTTTTTGCACCAGGAAACTTCATTGTCAACAGAAGAGGCAGGATGACATTTAACATCAGCAGAGCCTTAACTTCACAGTGCAAGGGCTATAAAATAAATAGGCACTAATGTGTGTCTGTAAACTCATTTACTAAAAATTTAACAACAAACCAAAGGCCATTATAATGTAAGGCACACAACATGAAATGATATCTCACAATGACAGAGCTAATTTTGGTCACAGCATTTACTTTAAGTGCAAGAAATTTTAAATAAATCACCATGCAGCTCACTAGTGCAGGACAACAATGAAGAACCAGAGAAAATGCATAATAAGAGAAAGAAAAGTAATAAAACAAACAAACAGAAAAGGGCCTTCCTGAAATTAACTTAAATTGAATTTAAAATGTTTAGAGGGCCGACACTGGTGTGAATTCAAACGTGTTTAAATTTCAATATTTCTGGCCAAAAACACGAACATGTTCATCTTCTTGGGCTTCAATAAGCTGTGGATTGGGGTTATCACACTACCTGCTGAAAACCCATTCGGATGACGTGCTGGTAGTGCATATACACAGGTATTTTTTTGCACAGGAGTTTTGGAGTATTTTTCCACCACATTAGTTGATTCTCTACCCAAGTGTTTCACAACCCTGGTCCTCGAGGCACACTATCCTGCATGTTTTAGATGTTCCCTTCTTTGAACAGACCTGATGGTCATTATCATTCTTCTGCAGAGCTGGATGATAGGCTGACCATTTGAGTCAGGTGTAGTTAGAGAGATAAACGTCTAAAACATGGAGGATAGTGTCCGTTGAGGACCAGGGTTGGGAAAGACTGCTCTACCCCATCGATGGTGCTTTCCTGTAGGTAGATGGCCATTTCGGCTTCAGCTTTTTGCTCATCAGTGAGCATTGATTCTGCTACTCCCCTTTTCCCTAAAAGTCTATCTAAAGACGTCTTTTTTTGGGCACTGCCACAGTGCTTTCTTCAGTATCTCCTTATCTGACATGTGAAGGCTCTGGTGTTGCATTGGAGGGTAGAAAATTCGGTCATGAATCTCACCAACCTGCCCCACCTACAGACGATATCATTGTCCATTGCAATGTTTTACTGTGAACATCATCATCAGCCAATTAAGGAGACATCGCCCAACCGTACTGTGGTCCATTTGGGTATGGATCCAACACATCCACAGACTGTGGTCCATTTGGGTCTGGATCCAATGGGTCCAGACTGTGGACTCCTGTGTCCAGTGTCTCACTTCCCTGCCCAGGTCTCTGTAGCTTGGACTTGCAGTGGTAAAATATTATTAAAACTGTCCATATGTGTACATCAGTGATGCGTGGGTCGATGTATAAACGTCCCGCAACCGACCGTTTTTGGAATTAGCCCACTCGCAACTCGGACCACAAACAAATATATTTGAAAAGGACGCACCTGACCCGCTTCTCAACCCACATTTTTAAAAAGTACTCAATGGTCTTTATGAACATCGAATGACCTTACTCACATACCTGCATCTATTTCTGTTAAAATTCGATGTTATTGCTTGAAAGTTATTTTGAGAAAATGTTTTTTTCCTTCTTCAGCATTCAAAAGTTATCAACATGGAGCATCTAAACCAGGGGTTGGCAACCTGTAACAGCCAAAGAGCCATTTGAACCTGGTTTCCACAGAAAATAAAACACTGGAAAACATGTGAAAAGAAACCATCTTTAAAAATCTCAGCAAATGTGTCCCAAACCTTACTTTTTTGTTTGTACGTTTCCGGAACTTCCATTCTCCTAACATAATTTTCTCTCTTGCCCCTGCCATACCATATTCTACTTCCGATGTTGTATGTCACCTTCATGGAAATTGAGTCAATAAAGTGTATGTATTAATAATTGAAAATTGTACCTAATATTTAAATTACAATGATTTACCAGGTTACCTCAAATGACCGCAACTCGAATCATCATTAAAATATTTTTCAATGACCCGCAACAGTGGATGACCGTGAGTGACTGCAGGTGCCCACACACTTCGGGTCAGCCTGTGTATCACTAGTGTGCATTTTATTCCAAGAGTTCAGTTCTTTCCCACAGACACATTATATGAGTGGAGGAACACTTTAGAACGCATGTGTCAAACATGTGGCCCCTGGATCCTCTAAATGTGTGTGTGTGTCTTGAACAGTTTTCAAAGGTGCATCGTGCCATATAGAATCAGATGATGCTTCCTCCTCCTTGTTGGACATGCAAAGGCTAATATGATTTACATTACTGTTTTTTGTTTGATTATTTTGATTTACATGTTGGAAATAGAGCTTTCATTCATTCAAAGTGTGTGTACCTACAGGCATACATAATTAAAAGCTTCATGCCCACTAACTCAATGGTCCTTAACCTTGAGACCCACAATCCTGCATGTTTTAGATGTATACCACTCCCAACACACCTGATTCAAATAATCATCCTATCCTCCAACTCTGCAGAAAACTGATAATGACCGTTAGGTATGTTGGAAGAGGGAAACTTCTAAAACATGCACGATAGGGGTCCGTGAGGACGAGGGTTAAGAACCACTGCACTAAGTCACCTGCTTAATAGGCAGACGACAGGATGTGCGGTGACTTGCCTGTGCTGACCTGTGACCCCGGACCTCCTCCCTCACCTGTCTGGTGTCTGGACCAGCCCTCCACCTCTGCTTCATTTATAAATGGACATTTATCTATAGCCTGTCCGTCTATGGGAGTGGATCTCTCCTTCAGTGTAGTTCTCCTCAAGATTTCTTCTTTTTCCCACTGGGTTTAGAATTTTTTTCTTCTCGAGGAGGGTCTAAAGACAGGGGATGCTTGGGACTTTTCATATATCTCTGTAGTTAATTGTGTGTCTGTAAAGGCCTGTAAGATGATTTTGTTGTGATTTGGGGCTTTATAAATACAATTTAAATTGAAAATTAATAAACAAAAGCTTAATTTGTCCATCACTATCTTACAGAGACAGAAGGAAGAGCAGGTAATGTATACGAGCAGCAGGTGTGCCCACAGGTGAGGGGGGGTGTTCAGCTGATCAGCAGCAGGTGGTCCCACAGGTGAGGGGGGTATCCAGCTGATGAGCAGCAGGTGGTCCCACAGGTGAAGGAGGGTAACCAGGTCATGACCAGCAGGAAAAGAAACTAGATGAAGGTTCACAGACCTAAAACAATTGTAGGTGTTACAGATCCAGTGGTGTTATACATCACTAACACCAGGGGGCAGAGCTGGCACATGTTTACGCTATGGGACCCGTTTGAAAAAAATATATAATTTCAGGCTCTAAGGACACCAGTCATGTGACCAAAGGATCAAACCAACTGAAACTGTAGTTACTCGGTTACTACTCAGTTTATGTCCACAGTGAAGAAAGTGGAGAACAGTGTTCTCAAAGACGTAGTACTGGACAGACCAGATGAACCTTCAGAGAAAGACCTGAGCCAGTCTTTGATGGATAGATGAAGGGACGTCCTCTGTTTGGGTCTGACCAGTCCATGCTCTAACGCTTATATCAGTACAGACCACACTCAACTGAGTCTGGGGTAAAATGGAAGAATCAAGGAAAGGTCGAACAGACAAAGGACCCACACAGACAGACACACAATTAAAGGAGGCCACTGAAGTCGTGAGTCTGAGGTCCAGAGGTCCAAAGGCCTTCTGGATCAGACACATGGGCTTTTGTACTTCAGAATGTGACCTTTAGGATTACAAAGATCTGCTTTTACTCACATCTACACACACACTTCTACACAAAAACATGCATCTGCACATAAGCGTTTGGTTGGCTTCATTTCAAACAGACCTCAGTCATGCAATACATACTCAAGCACTGGGACATCGGCCCAGCCAGCGGTACCGAATGGACAGCCTTAATGGACTTTACCATTTCACAACTATTTATGGTAGAAAGATGAATGGGGCCTCATTTTGCAGGGAATAATGAGCACCTTTAGATGTGTGATTGACAAAAGGATTCATGCTAATTTTTGCTTCAACAGTCAAAATCCCTCAGTAACAGACTGACAGAAAATGAACATCTGTTTTTGACCACTTTATAAAACCAGCCTTAAAGTTCAGATTTCATAAAACTGTCAAAATCTTTACGGTCAGTCCTCTTGGATAGTGGACTGACCCCTACGAGTACATAGAAAAAGCCCAGGGGGTACTTCACATGGTCTTTTAGGGCAATTTCACACAGTGTTCAAGAGCCTTTACCTGCCCATGGGAATGGAAGAGTTCTGTGCTACAATACAGTACAAGTCCAGCTGAGAAGATAGTCCTGGGTCCGGCCTGACCATACCCAAAGTTCACTACAATGTAGTGTGGAAGTGATCAGTGCCCAATTCCAGCTGTAACCTCATCACACAGACCACTGACGGTCCTGTGGTCTCTGAAAAAGCCTGTGATCCAAGGCACAGGTTCATCTTCTGGAACTGACCACTGGATCCAGGTTCACCTTATGGACCTGACCACTGGATCCAGGGCAAGGGTTCACCAACACAAAGTTCTATTAAACTGTAGTGAAATATTGATGTGTATAAACTATGTGGACATAAATGTGCAGAATCATCATGTTCCCAGTATCATATGTTCCTGTTTAAGAGGATCTGACACACAAACATCTGGATTAAGAATCAATAGGATACTTATCCCAAATTGTAAACTCTATTCTGGCATTAGTCCTGATGGTTTTGATCCCAAACCCTATTAGAAAAGAAACACTTGGATCCAACATGTCCAGACTGTGGTCCCATAGACAGTGATGCTATGAGGATCACCATGTACACTGCAAATTACCCAGTGCAGCCCAGTGATTAGAGAAAGGAAGGGTCAAGTAACACACACACACACACACACAGGTGTAATTACAGAGCAGTGGATCCAAACAGTAGATCTGAACCAGTGCTCACACACACTGTTCAGTGACAGTAACAGGATGAGGACGACGTCAGTGCACAGATCCATGACAACAAACAATAAAAACACACACAACAAAAACACACAATAAACACACATTATAAAAACACACATATATAGTGACAACACTGGTGTGAAATTCAACTCTGAAGGAGGAACGGAACAAACACAAAGAGGATGAGCAAGAAAAAGGACAAAAAGAACCAGTCTTGTCTGAATGAGGACCCAATCAACAAGAAGACCCGGTCTACATGAGAACCAGTCTACATGAAGACCGGTCTACATGACATGTTCATTACTAACCTGAACACTACATGTCAACAACTGGCTCAGTGTGTTGTGGAAAAGTGTGGAAATCCCAGAATATGTGTGTGCGTCTGTGTGTGTTGGTATGTGGAAGGCATTTCCAGCTGTGCAGCGTCAGCCTGTTCATTTCCTGAGTCCAAGCCGCTTTTTTTCTTCAGACTGACACAGTTGGAGCCAGTCCTCTTTAAAGTCCAGTACTCTTTAAAGTCCGGTCCAGTCCATGTGGTTCACATCCTGCTGTCTTTCTGTTTGTGTGTGTGTGTGTGTGTGTGTGTGTGTGTGTGTGTGTGTGTGTGTGTGTGTGTATGTGTATGTGTGTGTATGTAGACTCACCCTGGTTCAGGCTTGGGCTGGGTCTTTCTGCTCCGTCAGTGTGGGTCTGCCTGGGCCCATGGAGTCCTGGAGGTCCGGTCCCTAAGCTTGTGGGGGGAACTGGTCTGGAAGATCCCTTATCCCCTCTGGTGCCTTTCCCATGTGGTCTTCCACTGGGTCCCAGTTTAGAGGAGACTTTCTGTAAGAAGAGTTGATGTTTAGTGACCGCGTCCCAGCTGAGGGGACCCAAGTCAGACGTACGCACCGACACCAGGGTGTTAGCCATTCCCAGATCTGACAAAAATGTGGAGTGAGGAGCGAGAGGGAGGCACTGGAGGGGGGGGGGGGGTTAAGACAAGAGGGAGGCACTGGAGGAGTGGAGGGACGGAGAGAGAGAGAGAAAGGGAGGGTTAAGATGAGGGGGAGGAGGAACAGAGAAGGAAAGAAGGAGGAGGGACAACAAGGAGCATGCTGCAACCACTGGAGGAACATGTGGAACATTCCCTGGGTTTGGTTTAGGGTTAGGGTCCCAGACCTAACCAGGGTTAGGGTTAGGGAAGTAATGATTAGATTGATAGATCTATTATGATTATCCCCATAGAAATAATCAAGGTTTCATGATTCCTATGATTATTTTGCAGAGTTTTATACATGGGGGTGTGGACCTTATCTCACAATGGGTGCACACAGACGTGAAGGTGAAACTTTGTAACAGTTCACTTACTTTTCCAAAGTGACCAGTTACAGCACACTTTAGCCACACAGGTGGATTAACCATCAGGAGAAATAAGGAAAAGCCTAAATAGGTCTGAGTTTAGGTCTAGATCTGCCTTTTAATGTCCACAGGTGAAGCCAGACCCTCCCCACACTCAAAACATATCCCCAACAAAACAAACCCCAAAATAACACAAATAAACCATGAAGCAACCACATGGTAGAGCCAAAAAAATATGAACTCATTTAACACAAATCGTTAAACATAAAACAGATTGCACCCTCAAATGTATTCACCCATTTTAGTCCCCCATGGATTTACAAATGGAAATAGTCAACAGGACCAGCCTACAGTGACTCCAGTAGATCCCCAGGACTGACCAGCAGCGGCGCCAATAGATCTACAGAACTGGCCCACAGTGACTCTTGTAGAGCCACAGGACTGGTCCACAGTAACCCTTCGTTACTTGCCATTGTAGCTCCTTGTAGTAGACACTCATTCTATATATAGAAACTCCTATTCTAGGGGGGAGGGGCTACCATGTTCTCTAGTGTTTTGAATGTGACTGCAGTACCAGTTCTAACCACAATTGTACATACGACCATATACATGTATACCTAGACCCAGCATTGGCTGCTGGGATGCGAGAACTATGGCCGCCATCTTGGAGTGGTGATCAGGGTGATTCCTACACTAGGCACAGTGAAGGTTTAATTTTATTATCTGTTAGTTTTTTAATATTTAAGTTGTTGTTTTATTTTTTACAGAGAAATATTTTCTCTGTTCTATAAAGTGTAGAGTGCAAGCACTGTGTAAAAAGCACTATATAAATATAATTTGGTGTTGTTGTTGTTTTTAAGTACTGAGCATATTTCCACCTAATATTTCAACCTGACAATGTAGGGAACACATGTACAGACCCTTATGTCAGCCAGCTCGTTTGTTTGATATGTCAGTACTTTTAAAGAGTTTGCCATGGACTTTTACTGACGAGAGATAAAGCCAATTAATTTATTGTAATGCTATGATGGCCAATCTGAAACTCCAAAGGTAACAGCAGTCCTTCACATTGTCCGGAAAAAAACATACCTCCAGTCTCCCGATACCATAATTTTGTTATGATACTTTCTTAGCAGCATTCAAATACATTGTTGGGTCAGATATAATTAGGTTTTACTTTGTATCCAGGGAAACAGGTTCGTGGTATAGATAGTGTTATCGTGTAATGCATTCATTACATAGACATGATCTTGGACTTATCTTCTTTTCACATCAGAAAATTCTATACTATTAAGCCAACTATGACTAATAAAACAAGCTGAAACATATGAATCATAGTTACACGTATGACATAACACGCATGGAAATCTGTTTTCAGTTTTAGCGGAATGTTGTTAATAAAATGCACAGACAGTGTGTTTGTCCTGTCAAATATATGGCACTGAATGGAAAGTATCACCACTCCAATATGGCAGCTCCACAGCTCGTCATCGCCTATGGGTGGTCATGTTCAATGCTGGGTTTAGGTATACTATGTCTATGCATATGACTCCTTTAACACTAGCATCCATATTGACCAGGAAACCAAAGACCCTCCACCTTCCTCCACCAGGACCAGAAAACACACATGGGTCACATGACACAACAGGTTTACAAGGAAAGGATGGATCTGGCGGATTAGATAGATGTCTGAGAACCTTCTGAAGAACATAATACAACTGGAGTTAAAAGGTTAAAAACTGGAGAAAAAAAACTGTTATGTGAATGATCTTATCTTTATCAATTTCAGTTCAGATTCATCTGTTCTGTCCGTTTGGAGGTGAAATTCTTGATGTTTTTACTCAAAAAACATTTTTCTGTTATTTTCATCTCCTGGTCCAAAAAGACAGAGATTCTTTCATGCAGATGAAAGCCTTCAGTGTGTGTGTATGTGTGTGTGTGTGTGTGTGTGTGTGTGTGTGTGTGTGTGTGTGTGTGAAGTGCAGTTAGAGTGGAGCCAACAGGCTGAGCCCATGGATTTACTAATACACACACTAATCATGTGTTGACATGTGAACTGGCAGCTCAGAACAGACACTGTTTGGCATCAGACCCACATGAGACTGAGAGGAAATCTGAGCACAAACCAGACCAAGGGTACTAGAAGAAGACCAGGGGTACTAGAAGACGAGGGGAACTAGAAGAAGACCAGGGGTACTAGAAGACTAGGGGAACTAGAAGAAGACCAGAGGTACTACAAGAAGACCAAGGGTACCAGAAGAAGATCAGTGCATGAGAAGAAGGCCAGGGGCAATAGAAGAAGGCCAGGGGCAATAGAAGAAAGCCAGGGGTAATAGAAGAAGATCAGGGGCACTAGAAGAAGATCAGGGGCACTGGAAGAAGACCAGGGGTAATAGAAGAAGATCAGGTATACTAGAAGAAGACCAGGGGTAATAGAAGAAGATCAGGGGTAATAGAAGAAGACCAGGGGTAATAGAAGAAGATCAAGGGTACTAGATGAAATCAAAATCCTCATGTACTGAATGGAACAGAAATGTTAATTAATGCTGAAATATAAAATAATATACAGGGGTTTTGTAGCAAAGCCATTGGAAAAAAATTAAAGTACAATGAGGCATTCTGAGGCTATCTGGGTCATTTGGTCATTGTATTTACTATGGCTGGAATATTTTTGGAGTAATAATAACATTTTTGATTATGTGACTTAAGTTTAATTGGCAAAATGGTAAGACTTTAATTGGTTCAGACAGACCAACTTTAACCCACTCACTGATGTCTGTCATCTGTACAGAACAGTTGGTTTGGAACTGTTGAGGGTTACATCAACCACCTGATCACCATAGCAACCACATTACAGCATGTCATAACTGTCTCTCTGTGGCTCTGGATGATGTAGAGCTCCTTCTTTTACATATTCATGTTTTTGTACAGTTATCTGATGTGATTCTTATGATCTTCTTCATATCAGACAGGTGGGTGATGCCCTAGCGCCCTCTGTGGACCAGCCTCCACTGCTTATTACTATAGTAGCCTGAGGAAACAGGGTTTTAAAGGTGGAGATGATCTGCTTTTTTCAACATTGGGCAGATCATGTATGTTTGTGTCTGATGTGCACGTATGTGTCTGATGTACACGTCTGTGTTTGATGTACATGTTCATGTCTGATGTGCATGTTTGTGTCAGCTGTGCACGTTTGTGTTGGATGTGTACATTTGTGTCTAATGTGTACGTTTGTTTCATCTGTGCATGTCTGTGTCTCAGTGTGTGTAAGCATGTTGGTTTGACGCCCATCCCCTCGAGTGTCCTGGGGCAGAATATGCTGAGGCAGGTTTGAAGCTTTTACAAACACATACCACAGGCACAGCACATGTACAGGCGTCTGACTGACCACGCCCTGATTTCAAACACACCTGAAGCTTCTGTCAGAGGGAAACTGTTACAATGAGGGGAAATAAGACTGTCACTAGTGTTGTTAACTAAACTGTCACTAGTGTTGTTAGCTAAACTGTCACTAGTGTTGTTAACTAAACTGTCACTAGTGTTGTTAGCTAAACTGTCACTAGTGTTGTTAGCTAAACTGTCACTAGTGTTGTTAACTAAACTGTCACTAGTGTTGTTAGCTAAACTGTCACTAGTGTTGTTAACTAAACTGTCACTAGGTCTGGACGATATATACATTTTATCGATTAATTTGAATGAATTAATTAATTAATTAATTTTGATTTGCATGTGCTGTACCGCAACAGTTCGAGGGTTGTCGTTCCACAAGATCTCGTACTCCAGTTCCAGTCCACAGACTCCACACATAGTTCATATATGTGACCCACCACCACGAAACCAGGCATAAGTGTCTGGAAATCAAAACTGAGTTATCTGTGTAGATTGGTAGAGTGGAAACTAAGGTTTAAGATGGTGAAAAAATTATGTTTCTATCATAAGTAGAACCAAAGTTATGGTCATTTTAATATCCACAGTTGGACCTATTATGCAATTTGCATATTTTTAGATATTGTCCGTCAAAGTTTTGGACTGTTTTGGGGTAGGAAGTCCTTAGCAATGCATAATAATTTGTATCCGATTGACAAAAAATATTCACAGATGTTAAAGGACACTTTGATGGACATGTCACAGAAGTTCTATATATTATAATAATAGGACAGAATTGCAACGTATTATAATCATTTGGCTTACGCCATTGGACAAGAGCATTCAATATAAGCTTTTACCTCGTACCGAACACTTGGATGTTTACGCACGGAACGGAGATCGTTTTGTTCGGCGAAAAGAGGTGGAAGTCGTCTTTGTCTTTGCTCCGCAATCCTTAAACTTTTGTCACCGCTTAAATAATTGACCCAATAAACACCTTTATTGATTGGATTTCAATGTAATGACCACAGGAACTGAACATAGAGGTGTTACGGTACCGTTTTTTGATAAGGTGTAAACACAAATAACAAATCACCTTCCAGCCTAAATTTGGCTGTAGCTCTGAACGGCTCAGCGCGACTTATGCCTGGTTTCGTGGTGGCGGGTCACATATATCACACTAGCGTTACATTTCCTTGTAATTTATGTCAGTGACTAAACAGTTTTCCAATGAACTTTACATCCTAATATTGCTTATAGCCTAACTTGAGCTTCATTTCCTGTACTAGAGGAAAAAAAATTGTGAATCGAATTTTATGTGAAAAATATAAGAGATTTTATTTTTAGGCCATATCGCCCAGCCCTAACTGTCACTGGTGTTGGAAACTATACTGTTCCTAGTGTTGTTAATTACACTGTCCATAGTGTTGGAAACAACATTGTCCCTAGTGTTGTTTACACTGTCCATAGTGTTGTTAATTACATTGTCCCTAGTGTTGTTAACTACACTGGTCCTAGTTTTGAAAACAACACGGTCACTAGTCCTTCACATGTCTCCAGTAGGTTGTATATAGACGGTATTTGTGTTATTCTGTCCTTCAGTAACTGCCTAAGGCCTCATAATAATTATAATGACATCCTTCACGCGTCTCCAGCAGGTTGTACAACTGCTGCGTTTCATTGATTTCACAATCCTGTTACATAAGCCACACCTCAAACTGGATCCATTTATGAACCATAACTGGAATGTTCTGTATGATGACATCATGGAGGAGGAGCTTCATGCTGGATCTGCTCCTCAAACATATTTATGGAATATGTTCAAATGTCATTCTACTGGACTTCATCAGCAACTTAAGTGATTTGAAAACATTTCCAGGAAGTGGAGGTGTAGAGGTGTAGTGGAAACACAAAGCACACAGACACCAGGGGTTCTTTTACCCAGGTAATTCCATTCCACTTAAGAATGAATCATTTTATAATGTTGTTATGTCAGTGTCTATCCATTTTCTTTCTCCCCAGACTCCTCATCCAGCTCTTCTCGACAGACCCAAGTCTCTCCCAGTCCAGCCATATACATAGTGTGTCCTCGGTCTTCCCCTAGTTCTGCTCCCAGTGGAACATGTTATATTATTGTATTATGTATTAATATATCATGTATATAATGTGTATTATATGATTAGGAATAATGAACCATGATATACAATATATATGGTAAATGGACTGAGCTTATATAGGACATTTCATTCACTGGTGCCCAAAGCACTTTACAATTCCTCACATTCAGCCATTCACACACACACTCATACACAAGTCGACGGCTGCTACTATACACAGGTGCTGCCTGTCCCTACTGGGAGCAACTTAGGGTCCAGTGTCTTGCCCAAACTTCGGCATGCGGTCAGTCGAGGATTCGAACTGTCGAATGTTTGGTCATTGGCTCTACCAACTGAGCCACAGCTGATGTTTATAGGCTCTTTAGATATCTGACGTCTGCTACAGACAAACATACAACCCTTTTTCATTATAAATTTTGGTACCAACTCCCACGGGATCACCTGAGTCCATCTGGGTCTAACCTCAATGTCCACAACCTGGAACCAGACTACCCTGAAACCAGGCTAACCTGAAGCCAGACCAACCTGGAACCTGGAAGTAGTCTGACCTGGAACCAGGCCAAACTGGAACCGGACTAAATATCTTGTTCTTCACCTGTGTCATAGTCAACCCCGTAGGGGAGGAAGTAGATTTCCATGACAATTAGCATATTTCTTCTATCAAAAATACAGAAGTGAAAAAGTTTGCACTTGATCACACTCCTTTCCAAACATCTTTTTCTTTTTTTCTTTGGTGTTAGTGGTTTTAAATGTGAAATAAATGAATAAACCAACATGTACTCACGCTGGTTACACTCCTGGGTTTGTGCACTGTCATGACAGGCTCTGCCTCCCTTTGCTCATCATCAGGCTCCGCACCTCGTCGTTCATCCTCAGGGTCTTCAGAGACACCCTCTGTTCCACATGTGAGCTCCACACTTGGGACACCACGCTGTTTGTCCCACAGCCTTTTGGTGGTCCCCACATGTCCGTCCTTAGGCTCCACCTCCCTCTTTTCATCCTCAGGCTCCACCCCCTGTTGTTCATCTACAGGGTCTTCAGTGACACGCTGCACTCTACATGTGGGCTCCATATTTGGGACCCCTCCCTGTTTGTCCCACAGGATCCCTGTGGTCCCCACATGTCCGTCCTCAGACCCTACAGAGCTGACTGAGGTAGAACGTGTGTTCCGCTGGTTGGTGTGGATGCTACTGGGTTTGGTGGTTTTCTCTCTGATGGCTTTCAGAACCACAGCTCCTTTTATTGGCCCCGCAGATGGCCTTTTGGACCAACCAGCAGTCAGACCCTGCTCTCTTGGGAAATTGGTTCTTTTTGCATTGGCAGAAGCAGATTTACTCTGTAGAATAAAACAGACACATAGTGGGAAATACTGCAAAAAAACACATGCTTTACATTGGATTTTATCTGGACTCCCTTTTTCATGGTTCATCTGCTCTAAACTTTAACTCATACAATTCTTAAAAACACAAGTGTGTAATGTTTGGTTGTCAGTGATGCACAAGCTGACCCGAAGTGAGTGGGTGCCCACGGTCACCCGCAGTTACAGGTCATTGAAAAATATTTTTAATGACGGGTTGTTTGTCGTTTGAGATAAACATTAAAATAACCTGGTAAATACGCTTTATTAACTGAATTTCCTTGAAGGTAACGTACAACGTTGGAAGTATCCTACGGTATGGAGGGAGCAAGAGAGAAAGTCAAGTTGGGAGACTGGAAGCTCTAGAAACATCCAAACAAAAAAAGTAAGGTTTGGGACACATTCAATGAGATTTTCTAAGATGATCAATGGCTCCCAGTGTTTTCTTTTCTGTGGAAACCAGGTTCAAATGGCTCTTTGGGTGTTACAGGTTGTCGACCCCTGGTTGAGATGCTGCACGCAAGCAATGACATCAGATTTTAACATGGAAATAAATGCAGGTATGTGAGTAAGATCATTTAATATTCATAAAGATCATTGACTATTCTTTAAAAATGCGGGTCAAGAAGCGGGTCAGGTCCGTCCTTTTCAAATATATTTCTTGCAGTCCAGGTTGCAGGCGGATTACTTAAAAAAGCGGTCGGTTGCGGGTATTTTATGCATCGACCTGTGCATCACTGGTGGTTGTACATTCAGTCTAAATGTGAATCTGATGTGTTTTTTTCTTCTGGTAAATGTCAGTGTTTTTCATTCTATGAACAGGAGTTCCATAATTATGTGTAGTTTTGAATCTAGAATGCTCCAAACCCCTCTATCTACCACTACATTCAGAAATGCTGTGGTTTCCTGTAGGGTTGTCAAAAAATCGATTTTAGATACTAAATCAATATTGACCCTTGGTATCTAATTAGATACTAAGTTGCTGGAAAATTGATTTTTGTTTTTATGGCGCGTCGCCGCTTTTTTGTAGCGGGTAACGTTAAGAATTCTAAACAGGCATCAACGCGGTCAGCTCTGGCACAGCCGTAATGCCGGCTTGTAAGTTAAAGTCTCTTTTTTCTCCAGCTGCCTCTGACAGCACACGGGATGACGCCAGTGCGACCACAGACCTATACACTATTTCTATAGGTCTGTGATTGCGACCATCCGATGCAACTTTGCTTTTAAAGGCCTCGATATAGTCGAACGTCTATGCGCGCGGGCGGCAGCCAGGCGGTAGCGCATTGTATCACGTTACCACCACGGAGGCCACCGTGAGCATGTCAGCCTATCATTTTTGACGTGCGCGCTGCTAGTCCCGTATGGCAAGCCAAAGTGTTCACATAGCCACGCGTTGTCTTTATTATATCACACGTTACAGAACGCGTTCTAGCACGCGCACTGGCGCGCTGTCACGCGTTACAGGACGCGCTCTGGTACGCGCACTGGCGCGCACAATGGCACACGTTCTAGAACGCGTTCTGTAACGCGTGATATAAAAAAGACAACGCGTGGCTATGTGAACACTTTGGCTTGCCATAGTCCCGCAAGGGGTCCACGGTGGTCACACAATGCAATACGCTGCCGCCCGCGCACATAATCGCTCGACCATAAAGAGGCTTGCAGTTAGCACTGCAGAAGGGCTTGAGCAAAAAGATAGGCCTACCTTAACTTGCCAAGAGATAGGCATGCATTTATTCTGCACCCGCACTCACTACCTTTTTTTAGCAGTCCATGGAGGAAATTTTAAAAGGAATCCCTCACATCTCCAGTATCGAAATTAGTATCGAGTATTATCCTTAGTATCGGTATCGAGTTGGAAATTTTAGTATCGTGACAACCCTAGTTTCCTGGTGTGTCCAAACATTCAACTCTTCTTCTTCTCTTCTTCTAACATCCATCAACACCTGTTTGTTTTGGTCATGTGATTAGTTGCACATAAAGGTCAGTACATTGCAGTTTTGTGCCATAAACCAATTTAACTACGAAATGCCACCTCTGGCAAGAACTAAAACTGTTTAAAGAAAAATTTGAGTTTCAGTGAAATGTTTGTTTTTCCATTAGACAAGTTATATTGACACAATTTAAGAGTCAATGGAGGCACTGATTCCTTTTAGTCCCAGTCATATGGAATATTGATTACATAACTGCTCAAACTACACATTTCAGTGAAACTGATCTCACTAGTAACTGTGGAGGACTGAACCTGCCATACTGAAGATATATCCATAAATATAAAATGCCTTGATGATTTGTGTGCAATAATAAATGATACATTTTTTAAAAGCATATATATATATATATATATATATATCAATGATACACAGGCTGCAGTTACAGGACATTGAAAAATATTTTTAATGATATTTGATTTGGGACACATTCACTGAGATTTTTTAAAGATGATGAGCGGCTCCCAGTGTTTTCTTTTCTGGGGAATTTTTTTTCTTCAGGTAAGCAACAAAAAATGGTAACTGCACTGAGTTTGATTTCCGACATGAAAATACTTTTCTTTCATAAAATTACTAAAGTCTTGGTCTGTCATCCAATAACACACTACTGTATGGTATAAATGTTGAACATCAGAGTATTTGTGAGTGAACTATAAAGGGTCTAGGTTGGTCATAATGTTTGGGTTGTCATGACGATGATGCCTTAGGGATGTGTGTGTCAGTTGCAGGGAGGTCCAGTACCTGGTTCTGTGTTTTGGACGGGGATGGTGTGGAGCGTGATCCAACCTTGGCTCTGACGGTCTTCAGGTCCACTTTGGAGACTCGGTTTTTCTCCTGAATGGAGGCTTTGATACTGTTGGTCATTGAAGGCTTTGAACCAGTGGTGGGTTTGTTTTTTTTTGAGTCTAGTGTCTGACTAGTGTCTGCGTCAGGGAGGTTTGAACCCGCTGCAGACCTTTCTACTTTAAGGAGACCTGGACTGGTAGTGAAGGCAGCAGGGGAGACCTGTCCAAGGTCCTCAGAAGCCTGGACACTTTCCTTCAGGTCTTCTGCAGCACTGTTTTCTTCTGGTCTTTTAAACTCTTTATCATGTGCCCTTTCAGCCATAACCTCTTGTGTTTGGAGTTCAAGGGCGGCTTTGTTCAGGTTTGTGTGAGTCTCGCTGCTTCTCCAAGCGCTGACATCGGAGCTCACAGACAGAAACAAAGCTTCGTCCTCTTCATCAGTGAAATCACCAGGACAGATATCTGTACTTGAGTCTGGAGCTGAGGAACTAAGGTCACAGTTTTTGGGTGTTAGAGACAAGGCGACTGTCAGGTGATGGTTCCAAGTGTCTGCTTGGTACTCGCTGCTGTTGGCATCCAGGTAAAAGGATGCAGAATTGTCGTTAGATTCGGGCTGTTCAGTTTGGATCTTTCCTGCAGACACATCCATGTTGTGGTTTTGCTTCTTGTTTTTGTCTTCAAGCACCCATTTGGAAATGACAACATCTCCTGTTGGGTCTGTGGTGCTCATCACTGTGGTCATTAGCGTGACTTCCAACATGTCGTAGTCCAGCGGGCTGTCGGTGCGACCTCCGCTTAGGCTGCTCAGGCTCCGCAGTGACTCAGGAGAGGACTCCCCTGGACAAAAGGAGGAGGAGGATGAAGAGGAAGAGGAGGACACTGGGAAAGCATTCCCGCCGTGAAGAGACAGCTTCATGCTGGGGCCACTTTTCCCTGTGACGTGGACGCTCTTCGCAGGCTGAGAAACATTCATGTCTGACCTGGTAACTGTTCTAATCTGTCAAATGCACGATTTCACGTCAGTTTATCAGACACGTGTTTTACAGGAACTGGACCTTTACTTTTCTTTATACTCAATTCTGATATTGGCAGAAAGTCCAATCCATCTGTAGGGAAGGTGTTCCTTTTGAATACCAGTTGCACATATGAATTCAAATCCAGTCAGAGTGAGTCTACTGTGCATGTGTGAAGTTCAGACATAACTGAGTCTAGAATCCACTTATCCAGCTCGTCTCGGATCCTCAACTTAAAAGAGGAGTGTCGGCTGTTGTGCTGGGAAAAAAAAGAGCAAAAACAAAGAAAATGTGATGTTATTTTTAGAAAGACGAACATTTACATCACATTGAATCAAACAAAGCCACACTCTAAAATGTCATATGAGCATACTTTAATTATTTCTCACTGTCTTGTTCATTTGGCGGAGTCGAGGAATCTGGACAAACTGCTGGATATCTTAGACAATGCCAGCCACCACCTCTGCACACTGTCATCAGCAACCAGAGGAGCTTGATCAGTGAAAGGCTGCTACTCCCCGAGTGTCGGGCTAACAGACTCAAGAACGCTTTTGTGCACCATGCCATCGTGCTCTACAACTCCTCACTTGGGGGAAGGAGGAAGTAGAGGTCACCATGAAGAAATGGACACTTTTTTGGTCAATGTGCAATATATAAGGGTGCAATAACCTAAATATATTTTTTGACACTTTTTTACTTACCATGTCATTTCTTTACTTTGTAATTTTTTAATTCTAGTGTTTATTTTTTCTTCTGCACTGCTACTGGAAATGTGAATTTCTTGAAGGGAGAAATCCCAAAAGGATCAATAAAGTCTAGTCTAAGTCTAAGTCTAATTTAACTCATCCTTATTTTCTCCTATATTTATCTGAGAAAACTGGACACCTCTTACATGTTCTAACCGAAAGAACCAATAAGACCCAAGAATGATCCCATGTAAACACTGCAATAAATAAAGATTTCTTAACTGGACATATGACATGTATATATCAATGAAATGGGTTGAAATCAACTGGAGGTGGTTTTGGGTGGACTGTTCTACAAATTCTTCCATCTGCAGAATGAGTCCCCTCTGTTTAAACAGTTGAAAAATGTTGCCCTCTGCAGGTTCATGGGTAGAATTGAAAAGATTTGAAACATGACTGCTGCTGCAGATCTAAAATATAGACTGATATGGAGAATTAGAGCCACATAAGAAAATAAAAAACTGGTCTTGACCACAATAAAGGTGTAAGACATGGCTGAAAGTAACTGAAAATTTTTTGACTGAACATTTTTGCGTATGCGGAGTCTGGCGGGCGCCCCCCTGGAACATTTTTAAAAATTGCATCATTTTGGTGCATTCTGAGAGCATTATAGGCCATGATTTAACATTACAGAATGTGAAATTTGTACTTACATTTTAGAAAAATCTGGCTCATATGATCATAAAATTTTCAAATTTACTCATAACTCATCTAGGAAAATGAAAATACTATATATGTTTGTTCAAATGTATTGTATAATTTCACTAAATAAACAATGGATAATATACAAAAGACTAGCATGGGATGCTTCTATAAAGATTACCTTACCATCTTTACAATTAAAGCTTTTGATTTCACTATCAAACAAAATAATTCCAAAAATAAATAATAAAAAAATGTCATTAAATCTAGTATAATTAGTGTCTTTCACTGTGATGTCAAGAAGATACTTAATTTAGTAGCACTGTCTACTAATAATTATTGTCCTGAGTTTTGTTTTGCAAATATTAATCATTAAGAAAATAAACTTTCCTTATCAGAAATATCATATATTAGAGTGAATCTATAATCATATTCAGGTTCCGTTCTGTCTCCTCCAACACCTGGATCAATTCCAGTGTTGTAGGAGTCAGAATACTATCCCCCGAAGTACTTTGAATGTTCCCCAAATCTAGGTGGTCTGTCCCGGGTTCAGGTACAGGTGTATCCATAATCTGTGGTACAGATTGTGGAATAGGATCTGGAATGGAGTCTAGTGGGGGTCTGGTTACTATTGTGGTGTGGACCCCTCTGGATGCCCCATGTCTCTGTACCCTCTGTTCCTTAATGGACGGGTTTACATTGGTGGTAAGCAGTGGAACCCCCCCATCTACATTGGTGGTAATTGGTGAAACCCCCCAATCTGCATTAGTAATACCCGGGTTCACAGGTGAAGACCATCTATTTACATTGGTAGAAACAGGTGGAGACCCCCTATTTACGTTGGTGGTAACAGGTGGAACCCCCAAATCTGTTGGGGGATCCGTCCCCTGGTCTCTTGTGGCCTGGGGAGCAAAGGTCTGTGTGCTGTGACCTCTTGGAGTGGAAGTAGGTATGTTATTTTGGGGAGTAGGGGTCACATTGTTCTCCTCAGTGGGTCTGTCCCTTACTGTGGCTAAAACAGTCCCCCAAATCTCATCCACAACATCCTCTCTTAGTCTGGGAAATGTCCTTTTACACCATCTCAGTGCTACATTAAATGGCTCTTCCCATTCATCCCCATGAAATTCCTCAACTTTGGTCATTAATTCCTCCACAATGTCTTCATAATGCTGTTTTAAAATTAACATCGTGGTGTGAGCCCAGTTTTTAGCATTACCTATAATGTCACATGTTTTCTGTGATGGCAAAGCAGGTTTAATTAAATTAGCCAACATATCTTCCATGTTAATGATTGTTCTAGGTCTTTTTTCATCCTCAGAAACCCTCACATTGGCCCCGTGGTGAACAGCTCTAATTAAATCATGAAAGGTATGTGTAATTTGTTTAAACCGGGCCGTAGGTTTAATGTAGTCCGCCATGTTTTTTGGACCCTGAATCTCCCCCCGTTGCAGCCCGGGCGCACGGCGAAATCCTCCCCGTGTGCCCCGCACCGCCTGTGCATAACTCCGGATGAGGGGTTGGGGGCGACCGGTAGGGATAATCCTCCGGGGTGGCACTGGCTCAAGGTTGGGGTTATAGTGGTTGCGGACCCCGGCGTTGTGAAACCCCGGAGCCCTAAATGCACTGTCCGTCCCCCGGAGAAAATCATCCCCACCGCGGCGTCCCCCTTCCCACTCCCCGGGCGCGAAGCGACCTGGCCAGCGTCCCCTGCGGACCACCGTCCAGCCCTCTCCGTCTGTAAAATTCTGCATTTTATTTTATATATGTATGTGTCTGTGTGTCCCGTGTTGTGTGTGTGTTCTGTAGTGTGTGTGTGTGCGTATTTTAATTTTAACAAAGAAAAGAGAGACAAAAAGAAAAGAAAAAGAAGCTAGCTAACACGGAAATCTCCACCGAAGCCAGGCAGAAAACTCCCGTGAAAGTCAAATAAAAATAAAAAAGTGGACGTTTCGACCGAAATAGGTCTTCTTCAGGTCCAGATAAAATTAAATAAACCAGAAAAAGGAAAGGGTTTCGTGGTGGTTTTTGACCAAAATAAAGCTTGAAAACATTTTTTTTCGGTCAGCGGATAGATTTGACGGAATTTGACGGAACAGAAATTTCATTTTTGACGGATTTCCGTCTGTGGACGGAGATTTGACAGCCATGGTGTAAGATGAAGTCCAGATAAAACCCAGTTTATGACAATAAAGTTGAATTACTAAGAGTCAAACTTTTACCAGAATAAAGTCGTAATATCAACAGAACAATGTCATCATATTTCAAGAATAAAGCCATAACTAGATGAGAACAGCATCAGAATTTAAAAACAGGAAGAAAAATATCCTAATTTACAGAATAAACGTATATCTACTGGTCTCAAAGTGTAGAACTGGGAACATTCTGTGAGCTTCTACTTTCCTTTAGGATTTATGCACAAAAGGCCAAATACTGAATCTATTATACCCACCCACCATCAACACAGCATTAGCATTAGTGGAAAGACTTAGAAGACTCGTTGCACATTTGGGTTTGTTTTATGGTAAGAACTGAATGTTTGGAATACATTTCCTCGTTAATGGACAAGGAACTAACTGGAAGTTATTGGCTTAAATTATATTTTCCTCACTTGTTTTTAAAATATGACATTATTCTTATAACACTGCTATACAATATATATTTTTTAGAAAGTATCTGCTTCAGTCATTATATGTGCTAAATCTTACATCCTTTAATATATATATATATATATATATAACCTTCTGGCTGCTCTGGCTGTTCATCTTGTAGCCAAGCAGAGGCCAGGAGAATAAACCAGGTGTTCTCCACCAACCCAGCTAAGGTCTACTCTCAATGGCAGGGAGGCAAGGTGACAACGGACCCACCTAGGGCTGAGACTGAGCAATACTGGAAGAGCATCTGGGAGAAGGAGGTAACACATAACACCAATGCCCAATGGCTGACAGACTTACAGGCAGAGCACAGCCAACTCCCAGAACAAGACCCAGTAGTCATCACACTAGCAGACATCCAAACCAGAGTGTCCAAAATGAAGAGCTGGACAGCACCAGGGCCCGACATGATTCATACCTACTGGCTTAAGAAACTGACAGCACTCCATGAACGCCTAGCAGCACAGATGAACCAGCTGCTGATATCGGGAAACCACCCAGAGTGGCTAACCCAGGGCCGGACAGTCCTCATAATGAAGGACCCCCAGAAGGGAACAATACCATCTAACTACCGGCCTATAACCTGCCTCAGCACCACATGGAAGCTACTATCAGGCATCATAGCGACTAAGATGAGTAGGCACATGGAGCAATACATGAGCAGAGCACAGAAAGGAATAGGCAACAACACCAGGGGAGCCAAAAACCAGCTACTGGTTGACAGGGCAATTGCCCGAGATTGCAAGACGAGGAACACCAACCTGTGCACTGCCTGGATTGACTACAAGAAAGCCTATGACTCAATGCCACATACATGGATACTGGAATGCTTAAAACTGTATAACATCAACAGCACACTAAGAGAGTTCATCCAGAACTCAATGAGGCTGTGGAAGACAACTCTGGAGGCCAACTCAAAGCCAATTGCACAAGTGAGCATCAGATGCGGCATTCACCAAGAAGATGCTCTGTCCCCCCTGCTGTTCTGCATAGGCCTAAACCCCCTCAGCCAGATCATCTCAAAGAGTGGCTTCGGATACCAGTTCCGAAGTGGAACATCCATCAACCACCTCCTCTACATGGATGACATCAAGCTGTATGCCAAGAATGAGCGTGACATTGATTCCCTAATTCACCTCACCCGGATCTACAGCAAAGACATTGGGATGTCATTCGGACTAGATAAATGTGGGCGGATGATATCTAGAAGAGGAAAGGTGATCACAACTGAAGGGGTTGACCTACCTGGAGGGAATATCACAGATGTGCAGGAAAGTTACAAATACCTAGGGATCCCACAGACAAATGGTAATCATGAGGAGGCAGCTCGGAAGTCAGCCACAGCCAAATACCTACAGAGGGTAAGGCAGGTCCTGAAAAGTCAGCTGAATGGCAAAAATAAGATCCATGCCATTAACACCTATGCCCTGCCAGTAATCAGATACCCAGCTGGGATAATATCCTGGCCACTGGAAGAGATACAAGTCACTGATATCAAGACAAGGAAACTCCTTACCATGCATGGAGGGTTCCACCCCAAGTCCAGTGTCTTGAGGCTGTACACTAAGCGAAAGGAAGGGGGCCGAGGACTAGTAAGTGTCAGAACTACTGTCCAGGAGGAAACGGCAAACCTCCAGGAATACATCAAGAAAATGGCCCCCAATGACCAACTGCTAAGTGAATGCCTCAGGCAACAAAAGCCCAGTAAGGTCGAGGAACCAGAGGGGCTATCATGGAAGGACAAACCCTTGCATGGCGTGTACCATCGGCAAATTGAGGAAGTGGCTGATATGGAAAAGACATACCAGTGGCTGGACTAAAGGACAGCACAGAGGCACTACTCATGGCTGCACAAGAACATGCCCTGAACACCAGAGCAATAGAGGCCGGGGTCTACCACATCAGACAGGACCCCAGGTGTAGGCTGTGTAGAGAAGCCCCTGAAACAGTCCAGCACATCACAGCAGGGTGTAAGATACTGGCAAGCAAGGCATACATGGAGAGGCATAACCAGGTAGCGGGCATACTGTACAGGAACATCTGTAAAGAATATGGACTGGAGGTCCCAGGGTCAAGATGGGAGAACCCCCCAAAGGTGACAGAGAACAAACAGGCCAAGATCCTGTGGGACTTCCAGATCCAGACTGACAAGATGGTGATGGCCAATCAGCCTGACATAGTGGTGGTGGATAAACATGAGAAGACAGTGGTGGTGATAGATGTAGCAGTCCCCAGTGATAGCAACATCAGAAAGAAAGAACATGAGAAGCTTGAGAAATGCCAAGGGCTGAAAGAGGAGTTAGAGAAAATGTGGAGTGTGAAGGCAACAGTGGTACCAGTTGTGATCAGAGCACTAGGGGCAGTGACCCCCAAGCTGGGAGAATGGCTCAAGCAGATACCAGGAACAACATCAGAGATCTCTGTACAAAAGAGCGCATTGCTAGGAACAGCTAAGATCCTGCGCAGAACCCTCAGGCTCCCAGGCCTCTGGTAGAGGACCCGAGTCTGAAGGAGACACCGCCCACGTGGGGCGAGAGGAACATTTTTATTTTATTTTATTTTTTTATAAAATGGTGTTATTCCACATACATGGTGGTTTATTTACATGTATACAATGGATTTGTAAATATTCCACTAGAAAGAAACTATAAAGTGAATGGATCTTAATGTGGAGACAGTTTTTGAAGTAGATCCGAGACCAATATTCCTTTGGACTAAAACCTATTCTCTTGTTCATTCTAAGACTGATCTTGGAATCTTGAGCCAACCAGCATTTAAGACTTGAGTTTTCTTGATCAGTATCAAACATGTGGTCAAATGTAATTTTATTCCAGAAGCATTTTATTTTTAGACCAGTGTAATATTCAGCATAATATTAAGGCTTTATTCCCCAAATATAACAACTTCATTCTCATAAAACGACAAGTTTAATTAGGACATTTACTCCCTTAGTGGCAGGTTTTTGTATTTTCTTGTGTGGATCTAATTTCCTGCCATAGAGACAGAACTACCTTGTGTGATAATAAAATAAAAGGCTGCAGAAGTGTAGATGTGGGTCAGGGACAAAAAAAGCGTGGCACAGCTATAACAGGCCTTCAGATCCAGGACACTGCTGTCTGTCTTTTATTCAGCCATGACATCAGACATCAGGGAGGGGTTGACTTCAGGTAGAAGACGGACACTTAAACCCAGGATACATGTAACTAGAGCTAATATGTTGAAGGATGAGCAGAGTTAACTAGTACACAAGTGTCAAACATACAGCCTGGGGGGTCCAGCCCAGCCCCTGACACTTAAACCCAGGATACATGTAACAAGAGCGAATGTGTTTAAAGGCGTCATTCCGCTGAAAACCACTTTTCCACGCTCCTTTTGGAATCTCATGTGTCACCCCGACTTACCAACACATGCTGCTGTTGAAAGTGGTTTGTGACCTCCACTGGCTGCATACTGCATTCACAGAAAACAACAAGTGGAACGAGGGACCCAGAAAAAGCCGGTCCGTCTGACGTCAGATGGACTTTAGTGACACCCATGTGGGATTAAGCCTGTCTACCATTGCAGCGAATCTGAAGTAGCATTAGCATTAGCATCTACAAGAGAAGACGGCACCACAGTAGCTGCTGCACAAACTTGGAAAAAATGGCGGTTCAAACTGGTTCATGTGCTCTCTGTGGAAATAAAGCTTAGTTTTTGTCCCTGTACATTTTCAGAACAAAGAACTGCACGAAACCTAGCTGGTACAGGTAAACACATACAGAGAGTGAGAAGGGAGGGGGGAATGTTCCTTCAAGCATTCTGAGCCAATCAGAAACGCCTTGTCATTGACATGTATGCGGAAGTACCGGTAAACTCTGTTGTTCGACCTCAAGTCATTTTTCTACCGTGCAAAAACAGCTTGACACAAAGCAATGCGAAGGTTTTTTTTTTAAATAGAACCAACACACAATGTATTCAATAACAATGGAGAACACAGCAATATAAATGAAATAACGGTGGAATGACACCTTTAAGGAGAAAATTATCTGTAAAATCTGTCTGATTAAAAATGCCTGGTCACAACTGTTCCAATTAATTTTGATTAACAGCAAACAGAGAGACCAAATGTATGATAATATGTTTACCACTAGTTTAATGGATTAACAATTACCTACATGCTAACCAGACTGACATGCTAACTTGACCGACACACTAACCAGATCACACACTAACTAGGCCCACACGCTAACCAGAACACATGCTAACCAGACCAAAGTGCTACCCAGACCTACATGCTAACCATCACACAGTAACCAGATCCACACGCTACCTAGACGACACACTAACCAGACCACATGCTAACCAGACCCACATGCTAATCAGACCCACACACTAACCAGGCCCACACATTTACTAGGCCCACACACTAACCAGACCCACATGTGAGATTCAATATTTTACTTGTCATTGTCAAGACAACAACATTAAGTTAGAGCAACAGCACTGCATAGTCTGTACCCAGTAAAAAGTGCTATGCTGCAGTGCAAGATAAAGTTCAAGTGCCCCCAGTGCCCTACTAATGCTAGTAAGTCACTAGCAAGTCATAAGGTCTATATCCTTCATATCTATGATCTGCTTTGCAGTCACGTTGACCTTATCTCCATATGGAATCCTTCCTTATCCTTATCCTTTTTTTTTTTTTTTTTTACATAAATCTTGATTCATTCTGCTCTTTCCTGCACACCTGTGCTATGCTGTTGCTTATACCAACCCTTCAAGATGGTGCAGAAAATATACCTTGTGATGTGACATATACATGATCATACCTAAATAAAGACCAACTGATCCTTATGGGTGTACCACTGTAATCTGATTACAACAGGGACTCAAACAACAGGAACATGCAATGATGGATCCGTGCAGTAACAGAGGCAGTTTTGTGCATCATGTGACTGTCCTGCTAGAGGAGTCTACCTCTGCACTAATCCATAATGTATGAGCAGCAGGGGAGGGGGGAGGGGGGGAGGTCTGAGGACACCATGCTCACTTTACGGGCCTAATGTAACACCCAACACAGGCTCTTCTGACTTCTGTTAGTTTAGATCCAACTCATTCTGTAAAGCCCTCTGAATAAAACCTTACAGGGTTCTGCACGTCAAACTAACATTGTTCTGCACATTAACACTGAACTGAATATGTTTCACTGTGGGAAGCTGGATGGTTCCACTACTGGATCCAGTCACTCAAGGTAGAAACAAGTGTTTGGAAGTTTCACAAAAACTACATAATTAGTAACTTTTTCCCCCCTGCTCAGTTGGCTCACATCGTTTTGGTAATTTTTTCCATTGTAGTTGTCGTTACTGGTATTATTGGGGTTCTCCTGTGGAGGTTCTTCAGTGTGTGTGTGTGTGTGTGTGTGTGTGTGTGGGGGGGGGGGGGGGGGGGGGGGGGGGGGTACTCCTGTGCAGGGATTGTACTGTGGCGTTCTTCACCACTGTTCCCGTTTCTGTCTTCTCCACTCTTTCCTTCTCTGCTCCACCCTTTAGGACACATCAACCTAAACTGATCCACCACCAAACAGAACCCTTCTGTGTTTGGGACACACACACACACACACACACACACACACACCGCTTGGTCTGTCCCACTGTCTTGTTTTATCTTCACTCATTTTCCATGTACTTCTTTAATCCTGTCTTCACTCACGCCCTGTCTCCTACTCCGTCCCCCTCGGGGAAGACCCCCCCACACCACCACCACCACACACACACACAGGCATGTCATGGTGGTTCTGCAGTCTTCCACTGCTCATTAAACTGGTGGATGATCCCTGTTCCTTCATGCACACACTGATCAGCTGATTCTAACAGGAGTGGATGAGATGTTAGGTCAGTGCAGAACTGAAGGCAGAGGACGTCCGTTCAGTTTGACAGTCCATGTCAGAAGAACAGCCACTCACTCTGATGTGGGCCGGGCTTGCTCCAAGGACACTGGGCACACAGCCAATCAGCAGTGGCGTACACAGACATTTTTGGGGGCAAGGGCTCTAGACGGGAAGGGGTATTTTTTGTGCACGTGGAACATGTTATTATAGTGTGAGATTAAAAGAAAAAACATTATATGTACACATTGAATGCAATTTGACTTTTATTTTAACATTCTATAAAAGTGAGTTTCCTATATTATCTATATACAGTCTGATAAAGTCTATATCCTATATTACCTATACACAGTCATTCTTAACTGCTTCAATAAACTCTGGACAGAGGTGTGTAAATGGTATCTATACATGCCTGTTTACCCTCCACTGCCGACCTTGCTAACAACAGACTGTAGTAAAGTGGACTCCTCTAAAGCAACGTCCTCCTTAGTGTCATGTCCTATTATTATGGGGATATTTTCGTTAGGAAATGGGGATTAAATGTTTCTTTTCAATGTGTTGATTTATGTTGCCTGCCTACAAAACCTACACAAAAGAAAATATTCAGCTTGAAAGATATATTTGCAATACCGAAATTATTTGTGGTGGTCATTCACGTTATCTATCATTGATTTGGGCTACAGCATTAAACTTGCTAATCAGGTAAAAAATTTGGATGAATAAAATGCTCAGTTGTTTGGTGTTGTAAGTACGGTGGCCGGGAAGGCTCAGAACTAAAAAAAATGCAAAGACCACAACACACCAAAAAGCACACACACACAACACAACACAGAAAGCGGCAAAAGCCGTATTTTCTGACGGACCACCCTGAAGTAGAATTACCATAGTCGTTGTAAAGCGTCAGAGCAATTTATTTACATTTATAGGTGCATTTATAGGTGGGAAAAGAATGTATATATATACTTTTGCTTACTTTTCCAAATTTTCACTTCTACGTAACAGTAATAATGGAATGGAAATGTAACCATGGTTACCGTGGTTACCATTTCCATGGTTGGTGGTCCGTCGAAAAATATGTTTTTTGGTATGTATGGCACATGAGAAACCTGTCTGCGGTCGTTCTTATTTCGCTAAAGAGCCACTCTGCATTTTATAATGCAAAAAACACAAAAATGAGACCCCCCCTAAAAAAAAGACATAAAAATTGGATTACATAGGATTTGATTTTTCAGCCTTGCATACTTCAATGATTTACACCAACATTGGTTAATTTGCATTATTTTTGGTCAAATGTTCATCTGTCTCCATATGTACGTAAAATGCACACCTGTAAAACAAACTATTAAATGTCATATTGTTTTATTTTTCTGTTCTAATTTTATTTTATTTAATAAATCATGGTCAGACTTAATCATACTTATCAAATAATCACTCATATTTGACTTTTTTAACCCTTTAAATTATCTGTATTGCTCATGATGTCACTAGATTTTTTTATGCAAGAAAACACAAAAATATATTGTTTTGCGTGATTTATGCCTTAATATCTTATGGATCAAAAATAGTGGTTATAAAGGAAATAATAGTGCATTTTTGGCACACTTGGGAGACAGATGCTACTCTTGTAATTTGATTTTGTTTATAACATGCACATTTTTGTTGATGGCCAGAATTTTAAAGATCATGTAAAAATGAACAACTTTGATTGCTGGCCTTATTTATTTAAATTGTGAAAAATAATATGACGTTTGTTTTTTAACACAAAGTGCAAAGTGTGTGTAAAAAGCACACCCAGATATGGGAGGGTTAACTTTAAACACTTGGCAGGCGTGTCCTTCACTGCAGCACATCCACACAAATCCAACACTGATGAGCTCCCCTTTAACTAAAAACACTGGTGTGTGTGTGTGGGGGGGGGGGGGGTGTCCTCCACTGCAGCACATCCACACACAACTAACACTAATGTAATTTCACCTCCATAACAGAGGCTGATAAATAACACACACATATCACCAGGGTTACTAACACAGTAGCAGCTGATCACACACAGGAGAGCCTGCATACAGCCACAGTGGTTACCATGGAGATGCACCGACTGCTGAGTCACTGAGAACAAATGAATATGACTGTGCATGAATTCAACTCCTGTCAGTGTGTGTGTATATGTCATTCTGGAATGTTTTTTATTCAGATATAACAAATATCCTTTACTTTAGCTGAAGGTGACACTTCCAGTTCTACACTATATTGCCAAAAGTCATTCACCTGCCTTGACACAAAAAAATATACGCAAGTGACATCCTATTCTTAATCTATTAAGTATAATATGACATTGCGGTGTTCTGTAACTCTGTAACTGTGTGTGTGTGTGGGTGTGTTAGTCAGGGGGGCCTTAAGTCTAATGTGACGGTATGTGACGTTTTTTTTTGTATGAAATGTATGGTGTGGCAGGAGGATTTATCCTTGGCATAGCTATTCCACAGCTAAACCTTACCAGTTGAAAGACTGTATTGTCCAAAATCTCTTGGTGCTGAAATACGAGATTTTGGACAAAGGTGGATTCCTAATTACCTTTGGACATTTCCATGTTCCCAAGTTTGTGGGAACAGTTTGGTGATGGCCCTTCCTTGTTCCAACATGTCTGTGCACCAATGCACAAAGTAAGGGCCAAAGAGACATGGATGAGATCATTTAAAGGTGTCATTCTGCTGAAAACCACTTTTCCACGCTCCTTTTGGAATCTGATGGGTCACCCAGAGTTACCAACACATGCTGCCTTTGAAAGTGGTTTGTCACCTCCACTGGCTGCATACTGCATTCACAGAAAACAACAAGAGGAACAAGGGACCCAGAAAAAGCCGGTCCATCTGATGTCAGATTGACTTTAGCGTCACCCATGTGGGGTTAAACCCATCCCCCATTGCAGCGAATCTGAAGTAGCATTAGCATCTATGAGAGAAGACTGCGCCACAGTAGCTGCTGCACAAACTTGAAAAAGTGGCAGAGCAAACTGGTTCATGTTCTCTCTGTGGAAATAGACTAATTTTTGCCTGCACGTTTTCAGAACAAGCAAAAGCACGAAACTTAGCTGGATGCTACTCTGGTAGAGGTAAACACACACACAGAGCTAGAGGGGAGGGAATTCTGAGCCAATCAGAGACACCTCGTCACTGCGTCATGAACATGTGGGCAGAAGTACCGGTAAACTCTGTTGTTCGACCTGTTTTTCTACCGTGCAAAAACAGCTGGAAACAAAGCAATCTGGACATTTTTTAAAATAGAACCAACAAACAATGTATCCAATAACAACAACTCAGCAATATTAATGAAATAACGATGGAATGACACCTTTAATGTGGATGAACTGGACTGACGTGAACACAGTCCTCACCTTTAACCCCATACAACACTTTTGGGATGAATTAGAGCTCAGAGTGAAAGCCAGGGTTAGGGTTAGAGCCAGGTCTTCTGTCCAACGTTACTAATCCTAACCCTGGAGAAATGGTCCAAAATTCCCATAAACACACTCCTAAACCTTGTGGAAAAACTTTTCAGAAGAGTTAAAGCTGTTATGGCTGCAAAGGGTGAAACCATTAAATCCTATGAATTAGGAATCAGATGTCAGAATCTAACTGAACATATACAGTCTGCTGTATTTTGTGCTTTTTCAGTGAACATCAGGTGTTTTCATGTATTTAATTTGTTGATCACGTAGATAAAATTTTAGTTATTATATCAGAAACAGAAAACTGAAGAAAAAGTTCATTTTTCTGCAATTTCCTTCATTAATTGAATATCAACCCAGTGTGTCCATCAACTGTCATTGATCCAACTCCATGTGTGTTATTAGCAAATCACCGTTTTTAATGACACAAGAACATTAGCCAACAGCAAATAAGTTAAAGACAAAATTATATTATGTTTGCATCACACTGGTCATTTTACACACAATGAAAAATCACACACACCCCACGCTCGAGTGCATCTACCCCTAAACACCCCACAATGTCACAAACACACCACAAATCCGCAAAGTTCTTTCACACCCAAAAATCATAACTCATTAACCATAAATCTGGTTAAATTTGGGCTGGTGTGGCTCAGTTGGTCGAGCGGGTCGTCCAATGACTGAAGGGTCAGCAGTTTGCGTCCCGCATCTGGCTGTCCATGTGTCGAAGTGTCCTTGGGCAAGACACTGAACCCTAACTTAGGCTCCCAATAGGACTGACAGAACCTTAGAAACCTACTGGTGTATGAGTGTGTGTGTGTGTGTGTGTGTGTGTGTGTGTGTGTATCGGTGAATGTGCAGCTAATGTAAAGCTCTTTGAGTACCATGAAGGTGGAAAAGTGCGATATAAGTGCAATCCATTTACCATTTAAATCAAAGTTCACAGGACAGTTTCAGGGGTAAGTCACTGTGAGTAAAGACGGTGATGCCATACATATTCATGTGAACAAACTATCCCTTTAAAGGGAGAAAAAAATTTAAAATAAATAAATAAATAGAATGACCTCACCTATATACTGTTGGTAACACCGTATGGGATCTTTTCAAGTGTTGTAGAAGATGATGTTTCCATGGCAACTATGGGGCCTCTAAACATCCAAATGACAGGATGAATTACTATCTTTTACACCAATTATTGACATGGATTGATACAATTAGTGGTCCAGAACTATTAAACATTCTAGATCAGTAGATGGTTTTGGTTGCTGGAGGCTTCTTGGGTTTTTATGGGTTAAAAAACTCATAATTTAATGAACATTATGTGCTTTTATAAAATGAGTTGTAATATTTTTAAATTAAATTCTCAACAGGGCTATAAAAAGTCATAATTTATCAATTGTTAGCCTTAAACCTTGTTGATGACAGAGTTCAGCAAACCAAACAAGTGAAGCATCAACTTTCATTTCTGTTGGAGCAGATGACTAATGCTAATGTGTTGATGGTGGGCAGGGCTAATAGCCTGTGTATTTAGCCTTTGTGCGTAAACTGTAAATTAAAGTAGAACCTCACAGTGTTCCGGGTTATGCATTATAAGACCAGTGGGTATGACTTGGGGGTACGATCTGATAAATGATGATGTTTCTCCACATATTTTTAAATAATGACATTATTCTGCTAAAATTAGGACTCCATGTACTCGACTTTATTCTCATAAAATGTGGTGTTATATGGATACTCTATGACTCTATTGTTGTAGTGAAAGTGTTTTTATGTTCTTATGTGGTTCTAATATGCAGTTGTAGTATTGTCATCCATTGAACACAAAAAACATTCCAAAACACACTGGTAGTTTGTCACTAACACATAGAAAAAAGGCCAAAGGCTGTGTATTAGTGAATGGTACATGCACTGTACTTATATAGAGCATTTTATACACCACTTGGTGCCCAAAGCGTTTTAACAATTCCTCACATTCACACACTCATACACAGCTGCTTCCTGACCCTACTGGGAGAAACTTAGTGTTCAGTGTCTTGCCCAAGGACACTTCCACAGCCAGAGGTGGGACACTAACCGCCAACCCTTCAATCATTGGACGACCCGCTCTACCAACTGAGCCACAGCCGCCCACGTAGTTAACGTAGTATAGTTGAAAACAGATTTAATATTTGTCTCATCAGTGAATGGTACATATGCTCAGAACTGACTGTAAGTGCAGGACTGTTCTGCTGAACTGTTCACCTCACAAGACCACAGAGGTGTTTACCCGGGACACCAATGGTCCTCAACACCTGAAGTGTCCATATATGGTCGTACATGTGGAGCTGTACACTGGCTTTACTCTAACAAGTGCACAAATAAGTGATCATGCACAACAGTCCACACCGTACAAGTGCAAACTCTATCTGACCTGTTTATTATTTTCTGCTCCTTATCTATCGTTGGCACCAAACTACTGAAGCACATTCCTACTAGTGTTACTGTCAACCCTCTGCACTTACATGGAAGTAAACACCAGTGAAGTCCTGGTTCTGAGAGCTAAATGCTAAGAGCCTTTTTAAAGAATGATTTTTGTTGCTGTTTTTTTTTGTACAAAAAAGACCAAGGTAATAATAGCTTTGGATTTTTATTATATGTTAGTTTTACTTAGTTTTTCTTTTTTTCTCTAATTAATTTAGCTTGAATTCATTTTTATAGCAGGTTTGCTAGTTAATTAAATGTATTGCAATCACTGTGTGTCTGTGTGTGTGTGTGTGTGTGTGTGTGTGTATCCGCAGAGACATATCACGCTCTAACTCAATGAATACTTGAGATATGACCATGAAATTACATAGGTATTCAATGATCCATTTGAGTAAAGGTCAAAGGTCAAGGTCGTATTTAGTAGAAAGTTCAAAATCACATTATTGACTCTAATTCTAAAACAGGGTGTCATAAAAAATTAAGATTGGCACAAAATAGGGGCAATATTAGGCATTCTCTGAATACTTGTTTTGTTAATTTTCATTAATGACTATGACCTGGACACAGACTACCCTTCTTACCATGAAACTATCATCAATATTTAAAGTTGGTCCTAGAAGAGTCCTTCAGCCAGGCCAGTATCAAACCTGTAAGCTGGAACCGCCATGGTTCAGCTACACCTGCTGGACTTCATAATCACAAACCTGTGATCACCAAATACAAGCCAGTGTCTGGACTTTTAACCCATTCAGACCCGCAGCTACGTCCGGGTCAGGCCCCAAATGTATATCCCTCTGTTTAAGCTTTTTGAAGTAATTCATCACCATTTAGTCAAAGTTTATCATCTGTATTTTTTTTCCAGTGTAAATCCTGTATTTTCTATATTTAATTCACTGATCATGTAGATCAGGGGTGCACATATTTTTTCAGCATGCGAGGTACTTATAAAATTATCCATCCACTGGGTCATTCCATGTCAAGTCACATACCCTTGCCAGTAACACCTTTTCATGTTGTCATGTTTATTCCATTAGTGCCTTATGATATCAAATGAAAGAATCCAAAATTTGAGCCTCCTAGCTTGAGTTATGGCCCTTCAAAGTTTGGGTGCCACATCTAAATATGTGATCCAAGAATTGTACACTAAATTTCTGACCATATCTGGAGGCCCTTTTATTTTAAAGTAGGTACAGACCTGTAAATGGCTATATCTACATATGTATTCTGACCCTCTCTATCTGAATCTGAACATAAAAAAAATATTATAGGTGTACTATTTTTAGTGCTACTAACCATTTAAAAGACAATTTTTTTAATGACGCACCAAATTTTTTGGACATTTGTGGTGGTCCGTGGTGATGGACACTAATTTGTATATTGGGAGCTGGGTTTTCTCAATAAAGTTTTTAAAAGACTGAAATATATCCACTCCTTGTGTGTGTTCTTTCATGGACAGGACTGTTAACAGTTCCTCTTTTGCGGTCATATCAGTAAACTCCATCCGAATAAAAGTACAGAACTGGGCTGTATCGCTCACATTTGTAGACTCATCCAATTGCAGAGAGAAACGCTCGCAATTTGTGATGTCCTTCCAAAGTTGCGGGATCAAATGCTTCAACAAATGCCTCTTTTACCAACTTTCTATCTTGGAAGGATTTCTTGTTCTTAACGATTAAGTGACTCACTCGGAATGAATCTTCGGTGGCTGCCTTTGCTTTTGAAGTTATCTGTGAGGAAAAATGAATGCTGTATGACTGAATAAATGCTGCATAACTGGAATTTTAGTTCCTTCACCTTTCTCCTTCTCGGCTCGCTTTTTGGAGGGAAGTCAGTGTTGTAGTTTCTATGAACAGTCCGAAAATGCCACTCCACATTTTCCTTTTTCAGTGTGGCAATGGCAGACTGGCAGGTGAGGCAAATGCACTTGGAATATAACATAGTGAAAAAAGTCCACCTCTTAGTCCCACTCCATATGGAAGTGGTAAATTTTTATCTTTTTACTTGGTCCAGCATTCCTACTCATTTTTATACCCTTAACTTTAGAAGATGTAAATTGGTGGCTAACCCACTAGCTTGCTAAAGCACTATGTGCCATTATGTGTGTGTGCGCATGTGTTGGAATGAGGTAAGATTGATCAGACTGGCTATGACACTGGCTGTGCTGTAGGTCAGTCAAGTAACAAATGCCATAGTGAGGACTGATAATAGGCTGATGAGTAAATGTCATGCGATCGACCCACACTATTTATGCAATCAACCCGTAGATCGCAATCAACATATTGGGCACCCCCCCGATGTAGATGTTCATTAAACTCAGATTAAAGTTGATGGGTTTTATATCAGAAACAGATCGGACTGAATATGCAGTGTCTTTTTCAGTTCAATATGTCCTGAACAGAACAAAACATCCACTGTCATTGATTCAATGACTGGAGAAACAATGCTGGAGAAGATGACTGTGTTTCCACAGTAACTACGGGGTCTCTGAACATCCAAATATGGTCGATTCTGATGACCACAAAAAGATGAAAAACTGTATTTACACTAATTATTGACATAGATTGAAAGGATTAATGGATCAACAGGAATTGAACAGTTTAGATCAATAGATGGTTTAGGTTAAAGTGGAACATTTGGATCTTTACGTGTTAAAGGTGGACATCTGGGTCTAAGTGTTGAAGGTGGATGTTTGGGACTTTAAGGGTTAAAGGCAGACGTTCGAGTCTTTAAGGAACTGAACTCCATATGTATTTAAGTGCGTTTTGGGTCTGTTGTTCAGATGCAGCTCAGTGGAACAATGCTCCAGTTGTATGTTCCTGGTAAATGGATTGAATTACATGTGCAGTCATCTCAAGCACACATCTGGAAACCATCAAGTGTTCAAAGACTGAGCAGAAACAGAGTGCATCATTGGTTTATGTCTTCAGTTTGTCCTGAGCTCAGTTCAACAAACACCGTCACATTATATTCATGTCACCTTTTCTGGACTACATACACAGTAAATTTTGCAGTGTTAAATCAACACTTAGAGAGTTTATTTAACTTCTTCTAGAGTGTATTTGGTCCCATTGTCTCCAAATTAACTCTCTAAGTGTTGATTTAACACTGCAAAATTTACTGTGTAGAAGTATCTGAAGGCATTTCACAGAAAATTCTTGAACAAATCACAAGCTGAAATATAAACATCCATGCAATAGATGAGAGTTTAACGCCTGAACAGGGTCTGATTTTAACCCTTTAACTACTATTTGGAAGGGATTTGTTTTATGGGATGACAGGAGTTAAAGTAATAATGACCAGGGAAATCGTTTTTTTCAGCGGCTTTTAACTTTTTGTAAAACGGTCCAGAGAAATTACCCAAGGTAATATTAATCCCATGTAAAGATGTCTATAATATTTCATCAAATCCTGTATACCACATGCTTGATTGTGTTGGTTGGCGCCATGTTGAATGAGAAATGCAGTACAAAATGTAAGTAGCATAGGATGGGCAAAGCAACATATATGTGATGACAGAGCATAAACACATTACTCCTCCCATGTCAGATAAATATTATGAAGATTTGTTGTCCCGCACGAATTGGACAGGTCATGTGATACACCAACGTTACTCTACATCCTCCTGTAACACTAATCCCGTTCAAATAGTAATTAAGTGGGGTCAAAAATTACGCCAATGCTTATTTTTTGCAGTATCTTTGTAATTACATTTTTTTTTAGCTTTTTATATTCCATGTTTTCCTCAAATAGGTTGTCTTTGACATGAGGCCATTTGGATTTGTATGCACTGAAAAAAGTCTCAATCTGACCAAGGGTATTTCTAGTATATAGTCTAGTACAGTATAGTATATCTAGTATATTGTACATCTAGGATTATCTAGTAGATATAAAAACTTGGTTTTTAGACAATAGATCTGGAAAATCTTATTTCAAAAAATCTTACCAAGATCATTTTCACTTGTTCCATTTGCAGATTTGTTTACTTAACTAAAGCAAAATCATCTTGCATTAGCTTTTTTGTTTGTTTTTAGACAAGGACTTTTTTCCAGTGAACTGAAAGGAAGTTTTTACACTTTACAGCATAAAATACATTATATTCTATTTGGGGTCATTTTTGAGCCAACTCATGTCAAAGTGTAGGTGCTGGCAGGTCAGGCATCTATGGGTTAAAAGCAGAACAGGGTCTGAATTTAAAGCCTGAAAAGGGTCTGAAGTCCAAATAGAAAGTAAAACAAAGACCTAAACCATCAGTGACCTGGGAATGACAGGCAATGACGAAGGACTGAGGAGTTTTAACACCAATCAACATGTGAAAGTACACACAACACACACACACTAGTCTACACGTGCTGATGTCACACTACTGCCACAAACATAACTTATTCTTACCCTTATTCTTAGACTGTATTGCCTCCAGAAACATTCCTAAAGGTAAATCCTGGAGCCTTAGCTGTAGCTGTGTTCAGACTGCAGAGGGTCCTGCTGTGTTCAGACTGCAGAAGGTTCAGGACGTTGCTCCGCACACACACACACACACACACACACACCCACACATTGTCCTCCGCTACAGTTGCACACTTCCATGGCTGTACTGCACTGAAACCTGCCTGCGTCGTGTTAGCCCATCAGTGTTGAGAAGATCTACGTAGGCTGGGTCTGTGTTAAGGAAAGGGAGGGAGTGAGAGAAGGAAAGGGAGGGAGGGGGAGAGACAGAGAGAGGGAGGGATGGAGGGAGTGACATAACAGAACACCACGGAGGGATACACCTCCCTTTTTGGTTCTGAAACACAAGCATGCTGCAGTAACAAGAAACAGAGTGTGTGTGTGTGTGTGTGTGTGTGTGTGTGTGTGTGTGTATTGGTCAGTCCTGTTTCTGGCACAGGAATAGTACCAGAGGGATAAGGCATTCCTCCACTCTTACGCACATACTCTAGTCCAAGTCTAATGTATGGAGTTTGGAGGCTGTCAAATATTCATGTGCATCACACATATCTGTGTGTGTTAGTCTGTGTGTGTATTCTTCTGTAGGCCTGGACATAGAGCTGTGCAAAAATAAATGTAATTGTGAAAAAATGCATGTGTATAAACTATTGAATGAGCAGAAGACTGATGTTCTTCACTGGAGGAATTGATTCAGTTCTGGGCAAAGGCTCACCATCTCCCAATACAGGAATCAAATCCAAGCTTTTCTTTATCAGTGGGGTTCAAAAGCTGCACAACAATAATACTATTATTGTACAAAACTAGATAAAGTCAATTCCTTCAACATCTTCTCTTTGCTACAGCTTAATTTTTACCAAGTATCTATAGGTCCGGACTATGGACCTGTGAAAACTGCAGCACAGCTATTTTTCAGGTGCACTTGTGTATCATTAGGCAATGACTCACTGTGCATGTACGTACACAGGACGTGTTGGACAAATACCTAGCGACATGGGTCCATGAGTCCAATAGCAACAGCCTCATTTGTATCTTTTCTCAAATCATATTACCATTGTAACAGTACGCACTAATATTTGTACAGGCATTATAACTCAAAATATCCCTTATTATACATGAAATTACTGTTAACCTTGGTAAAACTAATAAATAAAATATTCCTTATATTACTGCACTTAATCATGAAATCAAGATTAATATTTCCATCCAAATAAATCGCCTGTTTAACCTTTTTTAAACTTTTGTAAATCATGAAATACAATCAATTTATTACACTACCAAGGAAGTAATAAAACAACAGTTTCCACTATTCTCTTTTAAAGTCATCCCTTGTGTCAGCAAAACTTTAGCTAAGCTTCTAGCTTTAGCATTACATAGGAATTAGTGTAAGTTTTCACAATGTAAACCCCTAAACTGTGTAATTAGCATTGAAATAAACATAGCACCAAAATATAATACAAAAAGAACCAAAAGTGCTTTGTAATAGTTTCGTGAACATAAATAACATAAATCTCATTCACACACTAAACAGAAATAGCTTTTCCATTATTTTTAAACAGAAAATATTCGCTCGCGATTAGCATTAGCATAATGCTAATATTAGCATGGCATAAATGCGACAATCGACAGTTACACCACAGCTTCTGTTACTAGTGCTCCATCAACATAAAAATACATTAAAAAATATTTTGAATTAGCATTAGAATAGTGCGAATACAGGTTTATATAACACTCTTGTGAATCAAAACTCACCAACATGCACCACATATTTAACAATGGATTGGCTAACTGCCTTTTCATGCTACTGCGCATGTCCGTCCGCTGTTCGGAAGGTAGTACTAATACTCTTAAATCAAAAGGTCATTATCACTCAACGTGGTCATAAAAACAGGAAAATAAAGTTAGACACAGAGGAACACACTTTCTCTTTTCAAAATAAATGTTTTTCAAAATAAATGAATGCAAATACATTAAAATAAATAGTAGAAATCAGGTCATTTTCTCTACTGGGTTACATGGGGGGTAACCATTATTAATATTATTCACCTTTTGCAGGAAATGGCCCTGCCCACACAAATGAACACAGTTTTCTCTATCTGTGTATTTCCAGAGGGGTAGGCTGGTGCGTTTGGGGTGTGTCTGTCTGGCAGGTAAACTCACTGAGGTCAGGGTCCAAGCTCCATGAGTGGGAGGAGACGGCCCCGGCAGGTCTGGGCCCCTCCCTGTCATCAACTACACAAATGTGAGGGGAAACAGAGGGAGGTTTTGGACCAGAGATGAAAGGGCTAATGAAAGGAATGGAAGAAAAGTTACCCATGTAATCTGATGATGAATGGAAAAGGTCTTAGTGAGCCAGTGAAAGCATGCAAGTACTATTACACAGGACCAACTGAACAGCATGGATGTGTGCTACCCGATCTGCACCGTGTACACACATTACCATCAGGAAAATGGGCCTACTTTTTTCAAAGCAAATGACTGTCTATGTGAAATGTAAGCATTTTTTGGACATTTTTCTTAGGATATTTTGAGAGTGTATATATATATATATATATATGTGTGTGTGTGTGTGTGTGTGTGTGTAATTTAATTTTTTTTATATAAATAGGCTATATATATTTATTCATTATTTGTATTTAGTCAACCATTGTGAGAATGTCTTTGAAGGAATAGGACAGAAATTTGCTGAAAACAGCTTTAATCATTATAGCCTTGTAGATATGGTGAAAATGCTAGAGAATCACCCATTTTGGAAAATGGCAGCCATATTGAATTTTGGGGCAAATACGAGATGGCCCCAAGTTGTAATCTCTTCCAGCAGGCCTTCTGGTCAGTAACCAACAGGGAAAACTTTGACAAGAAAATAGGCCTACTTTTTTCAAAGCAAATGACTATCTATGTGAAATTTAAGCATTTGACATTTTTCTTTAGATATTTAGAGTTTACAAATGTATATTTTCATTATTTTTCCTTAGTCAACCATTGTAAACATTTCTTTGAAGGAATAGGACAGAAATTTGCTGAAAAATTAGCTCCCTAATTTTTCCAGCAAATGACCTGTCTATTAGTCTTTGACTGTGTGGACATCTGACTGTTTCATTAAAGCTTTATCATCAGGAAGATAAATTAAGTCCTGTGGTCTTCAACAGAGACGTGTGAGACCAAACACAGCAGTGAAATAAACTTATATAATAGAACCAAGACATAGAGCCTGCAGCGAATCTTCCCCTTTTGACGAGAACTCCATCCAACATGGCTGATTGAGCATCCACTGGCCTAGTAAAGGCAGCATTTGATGACTTTTATCATGATACAGGGAGACACAAAGACAAAGAAAAAGGCTCAACTATTAAAGTGTGGAAGGAAAGGATCAGCTGACACACTGGAGCTCAAAATATGCAGAGGTGGGAAGTAATGAAGTACAAGTACTTTGTTACTGTACTTAAGTAGATTTTTTTTTAGGTATCTATACTTTACTTGAGTATTAATTTTTCTGGCAACTTTTTACTTTTACTCCCTACATTTTTGCATAGATATCTGTACTTTATAATCCTTACATTCTCAGAATAGACTTGTTACTTTTTCAAACAAAACAAACTTCAGTACGAAAAATGCCAGTGCCAGGAGTTTTGGGCCCCATGAAAAGATATCACTTTGGGCCCTAAAGTGTGCGGGGGTGCACATTTTGAGCACCAACTATGTAATTTCCTGCATTCTGGTGAATCTTTATACACTAATTTGTGCATTTTCTGCATTCATTTATGGTGGAAATTTATTCATAAAAACATACAGTGTCTCATCTTGTCTCGTCATCTGAACTTACTTTATCCTCACTAGGGTCACGGGGTCACTGGGGGCCTATTCCAGCTACAATGGGTGAAGGCGGTGTACACCCTGTATGAGTTTCCAGTTCATCTCAGGGCATATGTAAACAAACAGTCACTCTCACATTCACACCTAAGGGCAATTTAGATTAACCAATTAACCTATCAGTGCATGTGTGTGGATGGTGGGAGGAAACCGTAGTACCCAGAGAAAACACATGCAGACACAGGGAGAACATGCAAACTCCACACAGAAAGGTCTGGTGCTGGAATCAAACCAGTGTCCTTCTTGCTGTGAGGAACAAGTGCTAACCACTGCACCACCATGCTGCCCTAAACATACAGTGTATATAATAATAATACATATTAAAAAGACTGATAATATCTATAAGAAATGTACTGAAGGCCATCTTTTACAATCTAAATATATTTTTAATAAGATTCTCAAAGGAAACATTCAAAATAATTACTTAAAATAAGTGTTTTAACTTAACTTAAATATACTACAGTATACATTAACCACAATTAAAATAAATTAACATATTCTATAGAATTATATAACAAACAAAGTGAACAGCACATTTTTTGAGCATTTAGTCTACATACTGTATTAATTGTAGTGATCCAATATAGCCATGCATTTAACAGCTATCACTGCATGACCCATGACCTTACGCCTAATTCTAACCCAAACCCTTTATACTGGACTTTACCCAGTTTACCCAGACATGGGTGGTTCCCTAACCCTCCAAGTTCAGGGAATGGGCCCTGAATGTGGGCTGTACCTTTGGGTCAGGGAGCAGTTCACTGTAAATGTTCCTGTTGGGGTAATGGGTGCAGTACAGTCCTAGATGCAGACCACAGACAGATGAATTTCATTTAAAACAGTCTCTATTAAGTTCAAGGCAAACAGAATGCTAGAGTTCCAACAGTCCTTTTCCGTCAATATTAAGCTTAGCACTGATGTGTAAAAACTTTCTATAGTGAGAGGAAACATAGAAACACAGCGCAATAGTGTTAACAGCCACAGCTAACCACAGCCTGACAAGGGGGGGGGGGGGTGAAGGACAGGGGAGGATCGAAGCCAGGAGAACAAGGAACAGATGAAAAGGAGACAGGAAACATGGTTAAGGGACAGAAGGAAAGGTAGATAACTGGGGTACAGACGAGGAGACATACAGCCATATATGATACCAGGGGTCAGGTAAGAAGGTGTGGTCAGACAGGTGAAGGTTCAGAGCAGGTCAGGTTCCAAATCAGATTATCAAACAGGTAACAGTGGACAGTCTTGTTGCCCTACACAAGGTAGAGCAACAATCTGTCAGAAAACAGAGTGAGATAGATAGATAGATAGATAGATAGATAGATAGATAGATAGATAGATAGATAGATAGATAGATAGATAGATAGATAGATAGATAGATAGATAGATAGATAGATAGATAGATAGATAGATAGATAGATAGATAGATAGATAGATAGATAGATAGATAGATCTCGATATATCGATCACTTACAGACTTGGTTACTACAGCCCTTACCTGACGAACAGCAGCTGCACTCACAGGTGAATGATTAGAGACAGTGAGTGTGAAACTCAGAGTACAGATATACTTATGACATATACTTATACTTGGTGACTATATACTTGGTGATGATCTGGAGCAGTGTTTCTAATCTTTTGGATCAACACAGTACATATTCAATAGCAGAAAAATCAAGTCACACTGCCAAACAAAAATGTATTGCAATATAATTCAGATCTGTATTTCCTTCCTGAGTGTTTAGTTGAACACAAAGCTAATATTGTTAAAGGAATTGAAGACACACACACACACACACACACACACACAGATCTTCCTACACAACTCTGAGTCTTTTTTGGTCTTTGTATGAGTCATACTTGAAAAGCCCACATCGCACAGATACATTAGTTTATGAAGAAAAGGAAAAGAAAAGAAATGATTTGTTTCTAGGATGGGGAACTCCTCAGCAGCAGTCACTGGAAAGTCTTGCAGGGACGCCACAGCACCTCCTTGGATGGGACCCCCCCCCAGACTCACTTTCACTTTACAAGGGGAAACGATGTACAGTGGATCATTGGTGCATGTGTGCACTCGTACATATCTATATCATGCTTCTTGCTTACACAAACTTAAAAGTAGTGCTGGACTTTGTTTACACAATAGACCCAGATATGATAGTGGATGTACCTTCAGTCCAGTTTGTGCTTGTTTGTATATTTGGATCCCCATGGGCTACCTGCAGTCACATGATTATATTAACATCATGTGTCTGTGTTTGTGAATCCCATGGGGCCTCTTCCACCTCAGTAGTCAAATGATTTAACTGTGCATGTGGGTGGACCAACTATGTAGCTTTAGCATAGCATGTTTTGTACTACAGAAAAAAAACACCCATAAAACCTAATTGTGCTCATGCTTCCAAAATCACATGAATCCCATTAGCAGTTATGAATTTTAAACATAACAGACAAACAATAGTGAATTAAAGCAATAATAATCTGATTAAGTGAACAAGGCCTTTCATTTTCCCACAAGTCACACAGACTTAAGTTTTAAGCTTTAGAAGCATGATTATGAGTCTACAAGGACAATGTGTGTACCTGCACGAATCTATGGGACAATGTGTGTATGTGCACAAGTCTACAAAGTGCAGGGCCGCAATGTGTGAAATGTGGTGCTGGGAGGTGATCCAGTGCACCTCCTTGTTCAGAATTTCTAAGGAGAGCCTTGCACATTAGTGTGTGTACTTCCTAAGTACATATACACATTTGTGTGTGTAGTTACTCAGTACATGTACACATTAGAATGTGTACTTGGTACAATAACACATTTCATGTCAAATTAAAGGGGGTGTGTCCTTTCTCAATTTAATGCTGCCATCTGGTGGCTGTAACCCTTCACTGATCGGACCATCTGATAAACCTGTCTTGCGTTCTGTGGGGGAATGAGATAAGATAAGATAAGATTTATTGATCTCACACAGGAGAAATTCACTGTTACAGGAGCTCACAGAAAAAGTACAAAAATGTGCAAAAAGGCATTAAAGCAGTGCAAATAATCATAGAGGTAAATAATAAAATTATGCTAGAAATAAAAAATAAAAAATAAAAATATGTGCTAGAAATAAAATATATATAGAAATACTGTGTCTTATGTACAAAAAAAGTGCCTGGTGATAGTGTTTCAGACTATTTGTCTTTTATTCTTATTCAAAATTTCCCTTTTTCTCCTGTTTTCATCAGTTCTACTACAGGTCCAGTGAAAACCCACCCATGACTGCTGGGACAGATTTCAGCTCTGTCCAGCACTTCTGAGTTTGAACTGTTTTACAGATTAGGCTCAGAGCAGTCTCCCATCACACAACCAAAACTGCTAATCCTGATCTGAGCCAGAGTTGTAATATGAGTCTGTCCAACATGGTTCCTTTGTGTATGCTATCTGTAATCTAACAATCAGACTAAAGCCTTGAACCCCATTTTAGTTCCATATATAAAGTGTTCAGATGCAAATGTCTGGTCACTGGGCCTCATTTTATCTTTATATATAATTTTAAAAGCTCTGCGAGCTATTCAAATGAAGTATTTCATTAAGAGAAAAGTTCAATGACTATAGAAAACTTAGAAAAGTTGTATATCTGCCTCTGCATATATCAACTCATATTCACAGACACCAAAGGCCATGAGATGTGCAGATGTCATGGTCATGTGATCAGTAGTTTGTGTTAGACGTGTGCTTGTTTTTTAGTTTAGTTTTTGTTTTTTGAGGGGGGGGGGACTTATACAAAGACTAAAGGAAATCTGTGCATGTGTTTGGACTCAACAACAGTTCCTTCATTACACAGTAATATTCCTCCAGTCTGAGCATGATTCCATTTTTTTTATATTTCTATAGTAATGACTACCTCTGGATCAGTTAGATAGAATGGTTATTTCTGTTTTTCCCATTTTTTGTTTGAATCAGTAGAATAAGAAACATTGTTTGTTTTACATTTTGGTTTTAAATTTTAAAAACCCCCATAAATGAATGATACACACATTTAACAGGGTCACATACAGACCCTTATACAACAATTAGAAAATTTGTCTTAAAATCACATTAGTTTTTTTTTTAATGAAACATAAAATCTGATTTCCTTCAGTACTTTTATAGCTCAGACTAATAAAAGGAAATAAAAAAAAAATATATATATATATATATATATAAGCTTTTTTTACATAATTGGATAAAAATACAGACATTGAAAAAAGACAGTATTTTGGGATGATATTTTTATATTATAATGTATTTTACAATGACAATCTTTGAATTTTTTTTTGTTTCTTTCAGGCTTCTGAGGTTTTCAGTTTCAGTTTGAATTTTTTCAGTTTCAACTTACTGGCACTGTTTTAACATGAGAGGGCCGGAGGATGATGATGGCTGTAGCCACTAGGGAGAGCTTCTCTCTCCTCTCCTCAGAATGTAGAAGCGCGTTCTCATGCTACAGTAAAGGCCTTCATGTGTAGACACTCGACAGGCTGCTTCAAACCAATCCATAACTTTTCACTGATGTTAAGGTGTGAGGACTGGGATTTGTGCTTCTGCATGAATTCCTTGGTGAATTTTGAACAGTATTTTGGATCATTGTCCGAGTGAAAAATCCAGGCCAGTAATAGCTTCAACTTTGTGACCGATCCCTGAACATCCTTGTCAAAAATCTGCTGAGAGGAATGCATGTGACCCTCATCTTTAACAAGGTTCCCACCTGTGCTCGCAACGCAGTCCCATATCAGCTTGTTGAATAAACACCTTAATTGCATATATATATATATATAATTTCCCTTTATGTTTTGGGTATTTTATCACATTTTTGGTGTTTATTTCTGTATTTTTTGTAAGATTTTGTTTAGTACGTTTTGGATTTTGTGGATTTTAGCACATCTTGGGTTTTCACTCAATATTGTGATGTTTTTTGATGTAGTTTTGTGTATTTTGTGGGGAATTTCAGTTTTAAAAAAATAACAGAACAAACGACTGTTAGTGTTTTAATTATGATGAACTGAAATTGATCCAAATCAATGCTGTGATTAATCTGCTTAAAAATGTTAATTATTTGACAACACTAATTAGATAACAAACGGTGTGAATGTGGAAACTGAACTGACTGGACTTTAATACCTAATGTAAAAAAAATCTAAAATTAAAAAAAAAAAATCTATTTACGCAATGAAATGAAGCAGTGCGTTAGCAGGCTTTTATTTTGTAAGGGCCCACCGGAACTTGAACATGTAACGGTAGCCGTTACCGTGTCGGTGCAGTAAACGCTCCCGTTAACGTCACTGCACATTGAACACAGAGGCAGGAGCAGGTCGTTACCGGACAGCCACCGGACACAGACATGTGTCTGGTTCTTTGGGTGGAATCGAAGTAAACATGATGGACAACAGTCCCGGTCCACGGAGCAGCAACAGCAGCCCGGGAGGAGCCGCGCACCGGGGAATATAACCACTGATAACGGAAAACCCACTCCAGACCCGTTTCAAAGCCTCCTCCATCTTTGTGAATCCTCCGGTGATGGAGCACATCCGGACTCCGAAGGTAACCCAGGCCCGTGCACCGGCTCCAGTTCTCCGCCTGTGTTCTAGTATTACTGGTGCTTTCCGGTTCTGTCCATCCTTTTATCCAGGGCTCATCAGTGTACCCCAGCTGTTGTCTGTTTGTTCCAGGATGTGGTGCATTTGGAGCCCGTCGGAATCACTATCAACACCTGCTTTATAACCGTTTTTCTCGTTTTGATGAAATTCGCGTATCCCGGTTTAGACCCGTGCTAAACCCACACTGGAACACACGAGTGTTTATGCTGGCGTAGAAAATCCTTCTATTGTGGGTTATTGGTTTAGTCTGGGTTTGAAACGGGCTTAAAAAAGTGCCTACTCATCTACTGAACCGTGAAGTGTCATTGTCCTAGTAACCACCATTTTCCCTCCTTCATCAGCCTGGACAGTTGCCACATGCACCCAGCCTGTTGTTTATTTATTTATTTATTTATGATGATGATGATGATGATTATTACTATTATTAATATTATTGCAGAAAACAGGCTCGACAGAATCCACATGCACCCAACCTGTTATTTATTTGTTCAATTATTATTATTATTATTATTATTATTATTATTATTATTATTATTATTATTATTATTATTATTGAAGAAAGCACCCCTTTCCCTCCTTTATCAGTCTGGAAATAATCTACATGCAGTCACCATTTATTTATTTATTTTATTATCATTATTACATAAAACACAATTTTCCACCCTTTATCAGCCTGGACAGGCCCCACATGTCTACGGCTCTTGTATTATGATGATGATGATGATTGTTGTTCTTGCTGCAGAAAACACAAATTTCCCCTCCATCACTCTGGGCAGGTTTCACATACACACAGTCTCTTATTTATTTACTATTGCAAAAAACACAAGTTTCCTTGTTTCATCAGCCTGGACACCCAGCCTGTTTATTTATTTTATTTTTAATTGTAATTATTATTGCAGAAAACCAACAGGAAATGGTCAGATACTAAATACATCAACATTTACTAAAGAAAAAAGACAGTGAAGTAATAACAACAATAATAATACTAATAATGCAATATTCAAAAGGTTGAAGATCCATGAATTTGTTTTGGACCTAGTTCTGGACAGAATTTATGAACCACTGGTTGAGAAAAGAACAAATGTCATTTTTTTTCTGGATCTAACGAGTCCACAGACTGTGGTCTATGTGTGGATGACTTAAGCCTGTTTTTCACTTCTGTTCTGGAATATTCATCCATTATTCTGTCATGTCGTCTGCGTAAATAAATGGTGGGTCCTTTCGTTCTACCTCTGTCATAGTTCTGCAGCTCCTCTGGAGGTTCTGTCATGGTTATGTAGCTCCTCTGGAGGTTCTAACAGAGTCCTGATAAAGGTGAAATCAGGATTCTGGAACACTATGGAAAAGGAACACCTGGTTTCACAACCAAAGTGATGTTTTAATGATGAAGACCCCCCATGTCTGATACACAGTGGGTGCAAATGGAGGCTCCCCCAGGTCTGCTAGGGTTGGTACCACTGCTTCCTGTCAAGGATGCCACTGGTACTGCCAGGGTTGGTACCACTGCTTCCTGTCAAGGATGCCACTGGTACTGCCAAGGTTGGTACCACTGCTTCCAGTCAATGATGCCACTGGTACTGTCAGGGTTGGTACCACTGCTTCCTGTCAAGGATGCCACTGGTACTGCCAGGATTGGTACCATTGCTTCCTGTCAGAGATGCCACTGGTATTGCCAGGGTTGGTACCATTGCTTCCTGTCAGAGATGCCACTGGTATTGCCAGGGTTGGTACCATTGCTTCCTGTCAGAGATGCCACTGGTATTGCCAGGGTTGGTACCATTGCTTCCTGTCAGAGATGTCACTGGTACTGCACTTACAGACCATTTTCACCTGTGACACGAAGGTGTGGGACCGTCACCCGTAGCGGCTGCTATAAAATCCATGCCATGCTACACTGTGGCCCCGGCCCTTTGACTGGTGAAGGTAAGTCCATTATTAAAAAAAAAACACCCTTAACACTTACCCTGTTCCTCTGTATCTGATTTCCACAGATACAGACAGATGACCATCTGACTTTTGACCTGGATTTACTGTGTAAAAATGTGAAAGTGTGTGTAGGTCCTTCTGATGTTCAGAGAACCACATGAGGCTGCAAGTTCTGGGTCTGTGTTTAACACTCTACGTATATGTGTCTTTGTGCGTTTGTGTGTTTTTTAGGTGGAAAATGTGCGGTTGTTGGATCGGTCCTCAGGTCAGAGGAAGGCCAACACTGGGACTCTGTACCTGTCTGCAACACACACCATTTTTGTGGAGAACAACCCTGAGAGTCGCAAGGAGACCTGGGTAAGTGTGTGTGTTGCAGGTGTTACACAGTATGGTCAACAGTGTGTGTGTGTGTGTGTGTGTGTGTTGCAGGTGTTACACAGTATGGTCAACAGTGTGTGTGTGTGTGTGTGTGTTGCAGGTGTTACACAGTATGGTCAGCAGTGTGTGTGTGTTGCAGGTGTTACACAGTATGGTTAGCAGTGTGTGTGTGTGTGTGTGTGTTGCAGGTGTTACACAATATGGTTAGCAGTGTGTGTGTGTGTGTTGCAGGTGTTACACAGTATGTTTAGCAGTGTGTGTGTGTTGCAGGTGTTACACAGTATGGTCAGCAGTGTGTGTGTGTGTGTGTGTGTGTGTGTGTGTGTGTGTGTGTGTGTGTGTGTGTGTGTGTGTTGCAGGTGTTACACAGTATGGTCAGCAGTGTGTGTGTGTGTGTGTGTGTGTGTGTGTTGCAGGTGTTACACAATATGGTTAGCAGTGTGTGTGTGTGTGTGTGTGTGTGTGTGTGTGTTGCAGGTGTTACACAGTATGGTCAGCAGTATGTGTGTGTGTGTGTGTGTGTGTGTTGCAGGTGTTACACAGTATGGTTAGCAGTGTGTGTTGCAGGTGTTACACAGTATGGTCAGCAGTATGTGTGTGTGTGTGTGTTGCAGGTGTTACACAGTATGGTCAGCAGTGTGTGTGTGTGTGTGTGTTGCAGGTGTTACACAGTATGGTCAGCAGTATGTGTGTGTGTGTGTGTGTGTGTGTGTGTGTGTGTTGCAGGTGTTACACAATATGGTTAGCAGTGTGTGTGTGTTGCAGGTGTTACACAGTATGGTCAGCAGTGTGTGTGTGTTGCAGGTGTTACACAGTATGGTCAGCAGTGTGTGTGTGTTGCAGGTGTTACACAGTATGGTCAGCAGTGTGTGTGTGTGTGTGTGTTGCAGGTGTTACACAGTATGGTCAGCAGTGTGTGTGTGTGTTGCAGGTGTTACACAGTATGGTCAGCAGTGTGTGTGTGTGTCGCAGGTGTTACACAGTATGGTCAGCAGTGTGTGTGTGTGTTGCAGGTGTTACACAGTATGGTCAGCAGTGTGTGTGTGTGTCGCAGGTGTTACACAGTATGGTCAGCAGTGTGTGTGTGTGTTGCAGGTGTTACACAGTATGGTCAGCAGTGTGTGTGTGTGTGTCGCAGGTGTTACACAGTATGGTCAGCAGTGTGTGTGTGTGTGTGTTGCAGGTGTTACACAGTATGGTCAGCAGTGTGGAGCGCCTCCCCCCCACCCCCACAGGAAGTCAACTGATCATTCGATGTAAGGACTTCCATGTGTTCCAGTTGTTTATCCTGCAGGAGAGAGAGTGTGTGGACGTGTACGCAACACTGAGCAGACTGAGCAGACCAGGTAGAGAGAGAGAGAGAGAGTCAGTATGTTTACATGCAATTAGAAAAATGTGAATTATTGCCCTACTTCAGCTAATATTGAAGTTTTTAAACACCATAGTCTGAATATAATCGAAGCTAACTGGAGTTTTTGTTATCGAACTAGTCTTGTCAGACAATGTGGTTCTAAGTCAAGCTTTTGCACCATGGATATGCCGCCATGTTTAGCTTGACTACTGACCAGCCTGGACATGCCCGCTTCAGGAAGTGATCAGAGACTTGACATGACAACATGCACGTTACCTGTAATAAATCAGAGTTATAAACAGTCTGTCCCAAATGTTCTGAGCTGCTGCATCATTGTCGTTCATATCTTCGCTTGATGTTGTTGTCTTCCTATTATGAGTGCTTCAAATCTGATGCCTTTAATTATTAATTGTTCTTCATCTATGGCATGAACCAGAAGAATGCCAACACCGAAGGGTGTGTAGCTCCATCTAGTCTCTGGGAATCAAACATACCTCACTCAATAATTGGATTCTCTTTCTGTGCATCTACCCTGAGAAGCTCCAGTTAAATCCTTAGCTCAGCTTCAATGTGACTGTAAACATACTGAGAGAATAAAGAAGACCTTTCGTCAATGTCATATGAAATACTAATTTAGAAACCTCTCCTCTTTCTCCTCCTTTCCCTCCTCCTCTTCTTCTCTTCTCCTCTCTCCTTGTCTTCCTATTCTTGTCTTCTCTTCCCCTCCCCCTCTCTCAGAGTCGTACAGTGAACTCTACTGTTTGTCCTTTAATCCTAATGTGAATAAAGAAGAACGTTCTGAATCCTGGACCTTCATGGACTTAATGTCTGATTACAAAAGGATGGGACTTCCCAACAACCTGTGGGTTACCACAGCAGCAAACTCTGAATACAAGGTACGTTTACCCAGGTCAAACTAACCCTAACCCAGGTTAAACTAACTCAACAACCTGTGGGTTACCATGGCAGCAAACTCTGAATACAAGGTACGTTTACCCAGGTCAAACTAACCCTAACCCAGGTTAAACTAACTCAACAACCTGTGGGTTACCATGGCAGCAAACTCTGAATACAAGGTATGTTTACCTAGGTTAAACTAACCCAACAACCTGTGGGTTACCATGGCAGTAAACTGTGAATACAAGGTACGTTTACCCAGGTTAAACTAACCGTAACCCAGGTCAAAATAACGCTGACCCAGGTAAAACTAACCCAGGTAACCCTAAGGCCAAAAGACACAAACAACACCATGATTCAGCTATTTTGGAAGAAGTCAATCAGATAGTAGAGGTACTAACTGGGTACTGACTTAGTACAAACAGTATTAGGTAATACTGTTAGTACTGAGTTACCTGGGTTAGAGTTACCTGTGTTAGGGTTACCTGGGTTAGGGTTACCTGGGTTCAGGGATGCAGATAGAATTTTTTTGAACTTTCAGGGAGGGGGGGTGTCATAGCTTGAAAAGACTCTTCATCTGTAAAATTTAGTCTGTGAGCCAGAGGTGTTGGTTGTTACTGAAAAAGTGGCAAAGGTTACCATGCCTTTTCTAAAAGCCTGGAATCTCATCTTTTTCAATGATGTATGATGGCCATCTGACAAGAGTAGCTGTTTTGAGTTCTTATGCATAATGTAAACTACGGTTGGGAAAATGTTAAAATCAAGCAGAACACTGATATAGTTGGAAATATGTATTGAACATATTCAGATATTTTATTCTATTATGTTTGGTATCATTTTGAAGGGGAGACTCTGAGCTTTCATTTAAATCCTCTTGTCAATAATTTGGATAAGTACAGCCAACCCTAGAGCTCTTCAAACATTTAATCACACATTTTCCTGCCATTTCCGCATAAATCATCTTTTGTATGGCACCAGGGAGCATCAGAATAACAAAATCTAAACATTGAAATACTGGCATGACCCTAAGGTAGGGGTGTCAAACTGCGGTCCTCGAGGACCGGTGTCCTGCATGTTTTCGATGTTTCCCTCTTCCATTACACCTGGAGGCCATTGCATCATTATCAGTCTGATGAGGAGCTGATTATTAAACTGAATCACATGGAAGAGGGAAATATCTAAAACATACAGGACACCAGCCCTCGAGGACTGCAGTTTGACATCTGCGCCCTAAGGATTCAGAAAATGCATAATTTACCCATATTATCTGATTTGGAGAGGGGGATTTTCAGTCTTATATCGGACATGGCATTTTTTTTGTCAAAGACAGAAACGACGTACTATTAGCCCTGGGCTAGTTTGTTGATATGTAGAGTTGAAAGTCTGAGGTAAATATTTTTAGAAAAAGTTGTTTTTCAGCATTTTTAGATATTAGAAGGATCCTTAATACATAACTGTAGGGTGGCTGTAGTTCAGTTGGTAGAACGGGTCGTCCAATGACTGAAGGGTTAGCGGTGTCAAATTGTCCTTGGGCAAGACACTGAACCCCGCCTTTATGCCCCCAGTAGGACTGACAGAACCTTAGAAACCTAGTGGTGTATGAGTGTGTGTGTGAATGTTAGGCTAATGTAAAACGCTTTGAGCACCATGAAGGTCGAAAAGTGCTATATAAGTGCAGTCCATTTACATATCCACAACATAAAATTTATATCAGGTCCCCACTTTCATGCACTTCATGGAACAGATAAATATCGAATTCGAAGTGAAATATCGTACAAGCAACAGATTCGAACTGAGAAGGTCTGGGACTGTTGGTGGAATTTTTAATTATTAGGGGTGTGGACTTGTGGGTCACACCCCTTCAATTGGTAGGGGTCAACAATTCCAAAGTCAACATCATTGACATGTCATAGAAAAGATTCTTGATTGAGAAAACAAAATAATCTAAAACATTTTCTGCCATCGTATTGTTTTTATTCATTTTTTTGGTTTTGATGTATTCCTTAAAAGCTCATTATTTATACTTTTTATTTCTGACTGGATAATTTTATATGTTTAAACTGCAATGATAACTTTTTAAGGTGGTGTGTGTGTGTGTGTGTGTGTGTGTGTGTGTGTGTGTGTGTGTTGTTCTAGGTGTGCGACACGTACCCGTCAGAGCTGTTTGTTCCGAAGTCTGCTTCCCCTGCTGTCATCGTTGGCAGTTCCAGGTTCAGGAGCAGAGGACGCTTTCCCGTTCTGTCCTATTTCCACCAGGACACACTGGTATACACACACACACACACACAAACACAAACACATACACACGTGTTGGAAATATTTGAAAACGGGACTTAAAAGTCCTTGAAAAATGTTTGAATTTGACCCTGAAAATGTGTGTGACCCCACCCCTAGGTCATGTGACCAGTGCAGTTGTGTGTCAGACCCAGTTGTGGTTGTGTGTTTGTGCGGTGCAGGCAGCGGTGTGCAGGTGCAGTCAGCCGCTGTCTGGCTTCAGTGGGCGGAGCCATGAGGACGAGCTGATGCTGGCGGCGCTGATGAAGTCCAACCCAGGAAGTGACTACATCTATGTAGTTGACACCAGGCCCAAGGTAGGACCAGAACAACACAAACTAGGCACAACATAGGACCAGAACTGGGTCAGAACTGGTCTAGAACAGCACACACTGGGTCAGAACCAGATTTGAACAACACACATTGTATCAGAGCCTTTCCAGAACAGTCAGTTCAGGTTCCACATTCAGTCTAGTATGAGCTCCAGTGGATCAGACCCGGTCCAGAACACAGGTCTAGTCCTGATACACTTTTGTGTTCTCCCTTAATTTCTACACTTTTTGTCTATATTATAACATAATTTCAGTTGTTTATATATAAATGCAAGTAACATTATAGTGAATGGCATAATCTTTTCCTGTAGATGTGGAGATAAAGGCCTCTTTGATGTGTGTGTGTGTGTGTGTGTGTGTGTGTGTGTGTGTGTGTGTGTGTGTGTGTGTGTGTGTGTGCGTGCGCAGCTCAACGCCATGGCCAATAAGGCAGCAGGTAAAGGCTATGAGAATGAAGACCACTACACTAATATTAAACTGCAGTTCATCGGCATTGAAAACATTCATGTGATGAGGAGCAGCCAACAGAAGATCATCGACGGTAAGAAGGAAAAACTAAAGCCAAAAAAACAGACAGTACAACCAGTATCACAGACCAGTACTACGAGTACCACACACGGTACTACAGACCAGTACCACCAGTACCTCAGACCAGTACCCAAACCAGTTGAAATAGAATACATGTGTGTCTGTGCTGAACAGCCTGTCTCTCTCTTTTTCTCTCTCTCTCTCCCTCCGCCCCTCTCTCTCTCTCCCTCCCACAGTGGGCGAGATGCGGTCCCCATCCATGACGGACTTCCTGTGGGGTCTGGAGAACTCTGGTTGGCTCAAACACATCAAAGCCGTCCTGGACGCTGGAGTTTTCATAGCCAGGGTTTGTACCTATTATAAGGATCAGGGTCATGTGACAGTTTATCAGGGTAGTTGTGTGACAGTGGATCACGTGGTCATGTGACTATGTGTCCAGGCGGTGGCAGATGAAGGCATCAGTGTTCTGGTCCACTGTTCGGATGGATGGGACCGGACGGCCCAGGCCTGTTCCATAGCCAGTATCCTACTGGACCCGTACTACAGAACTATCCGAGGACTCATGGTAAGGACGTCCCTCCGTCCGTCCATCTGTCTGTGTCCTTGTGGTTCCTCCGATCCTAATAGACCAATTCTGTCTACAGGTTCTGATAGAGAAGGACTGGGTTTCCTTTGGACACAAGTTCTCCCACAGGCAAGTACCAACACACGCTCAAACAGGTCACATTCACAGACCAGGAACTGAACTGGGCCTCCAAACCTAATGGGTACATGCAAATACCTTGAGCGCTCACCTTGAGTCCATGTCACTGATCTCTACAAACCAAACCAGAAATCTCTGTGTAATTATTGACTCAGACCTGGAATTCAACAACTATTTCAAAGCTATTACCCAGTCTGTCTATTACCACCTGAAGAACATCACTAGAATGAAGGGTTTTCTGTCCAAACCAGACACAGAAAAACTCATTCATTCATTCATTTTCAGTAAATTAGATTATTGTAATGGTGTCTTCATTGGTCTAAACAAAAAATCAATCAGGCAGCTACAGTTGATCCAAACCCTGCTGCCAGAGTCCTGACCAGTACCAGGAAACTGGACCACATCACACCAGTCCTCAAATCCTTACATTGTCTTCCTATGGGTCAAAGGATTGAATTCCAAATCTTACTCCTGGTCTATAACGCACTAAATGGCCTTGGACCCAAATACATCCTAGACCTGCTGGTTCCCTATGAAGCATCCAGAGCCCTGAGGTCATAGGTCATCAGGAACAGGTTTACTGTGTGTTCTCAAAATCAGAACCAAACAAAGTGAAGCATCATTCGGTTTTTCTGCTCCTCACCTGTGGAACAAACTACCTGAATACCTGTCAGTTCATTTAAATCACACCAGAAAGCATTACTGTTCACTGGAGCGTTTACTTAAATTCTTAATTCACTTTTACATTTTTTTATGTCTCTTATTTTAATTGTCTTTTAATGCATTTGAATTATTTTAATGTTCCTATATGTTTTATATAAAGCACCTTGAATTGTCCTGCACACAAAATGTGCTATACAAATACATTTGCCTTTGCCTTACAATGGCTGTGTACTTGTACTACAGTTTGTGTGTTCCTTTACTTCAGTGTGTGTGTACTTGCAGGTACTCCCATCTGGACGGTGATCCCAGGGAAGTGTCTCCAGTCCTGGATCAGTTCCTGGAGTGTGTATGGCAGCTGTCAGAGCAGTTTCCATGTGCCTTTGAGTTCAACCAGCGCTTCCTCATCAGCCTCCACACACATGTGTACTCCTGTCAGTACGGAACCTTCCTGGGGAACAGTGAGAAGGAGCGCAGGGACATGAGGTTAAGCCACACCCACTCCATTGCTGATAAATACCCAAATGTCCACCTTAGACCACATAGAATTAGAAATAATAGATCTGGATGGTTCTATGAACCTGGTCCTAAACGTCCAAACCACATCTATCCATAATTCTGTAAATATCTGTCTGTAGTGTTCCTGTTTGTCTGTGGAACACCTAACACCTGCACACCTCCACCAAATGATCCAAAACTTTGAGGGTGACTTTCCAGTACTATAGTGGATTGCATTGCAAAGTTTCACACCATTAGGCCAAACAAAATAATACGTGTGGTTCCGGTCACCCGACCGACCCAATTTTTTTACGACGAAAATGCCGACTATGTAGACATTTTATCAGTTTGTCAAAATAAATTAAATATAATGAACCGGCCGACTGCCGACTCTTATCTTCGAAATTCCCAATAACTGATGATGAGAGAATTTATTTCTCCGTATTTAGTCCGTATTCATGTTTACCAACATCTGTCACCTGTCTGACCACCGTGATTTATGACTAGCGACAAACGACGAGCCATATACATCGCGTCCATGTCCATCAAAACAACCCTCAATGCATGTGATTGCTGCGCGAGTTTTGATTGGCTGTTCGCCTCTTGATGAATCAGAGTACATCGTCTGTTAATTTCCCACTCACTTCACACTTCGTTTGTTTCAAAAACACCACCGTTTCTTTATTGGGAAGATGGTTTCATATCTTTATGGAGCATCTCTTGGTCACAAAGACTTGTGTGCCTGGTGTGGAGAACCAAATACAAATCCTCTTCCAGAGCTAAAAAAGAAATTTAAAACTGTACTCCCGCTCTGTCAAGATTGTGAGGAATGGCAAGAAGCCAGTAACAAAACAGCAGTATGGCAAGTGGAAATAACTTGAACAGTAAATTGATAGCTGTATATGTCCACTAAAGCCTTCAATATTGGGGCCTTTATTTCATTGAAATAATATTTAGATGTGGATAGAATTTATTTAATTATTTATTATTTATTTAGAATTTGAAAAAAAATCAATAAAAGACAAAATGTTGATGTCAAATCAGATTTTATTGTATTACAATCATCTAAAATTAATTTATGCTCTCTTAAAACATTCTGTAAATATACATGTACATGGCAAATCTTAGGCAATGTGTTTATTTTCTAACTGCTGGAAAGCATAACTGATATTAAATCTTAATTTTTGGAGCTTCGGGTATATAAAATTGTAAATAAAATAAAATATGGATGACCGACCTACCTACCCAATTTTTCCTATCCATATGATGGGAACCACATATACTATTTTGTTTGGCCTTATGACATACAAGTATTCAGAGAATGCCTAATGTCACCCCTGTGTTGTGCCAATCTCAAATTTCTATGACAACCCGTTCTTGAATTAGAGCCAATAATGTGAGTTTGACCTTTCTATTAAATATGACCTTGACCTTTGACCTTTACTCAAATGGATAACTGCATCTGATGCGCATTAGCTATATGTATATGCCCATGTAATTTCATGGTGATATCTCAAGTATTCATTGAGTTCTAGCACGATATGTCTCTGTGGACACACACACACACAGACAGACAAACAACACACACACAGATACACACACTGATTCCAATAATCTCGCCCAACCAATATTGGAATCAGTGGAATCACAACAAAGATATTCAACTAATTTCATTGCTCATTTCATTGCATTACTTTGCCCCATTGTCTTTGAGCATTGCCTGCACATTGCTGAAGTCCCGCCCCCTGATTTGGCTACAGCTGTACTATAGTGCATAACTAATGACAACTCATTGCTGTTATGGACTTTCAGAAGGTCCAGTGTATTCCATACATAGAGTAATTTGTGGCAGAGCGTCACAAAATGAAAACCGAGTGCTACAAATAGATTGCCCACTGCTCACCTAGTGCCACACGATGCCACTTGGTCTGTGGGAAACAGTGAGGACTCTATGAGAACATTACAACACATGCTGCTAACAACTTCAGTCCCCCCCCAGGAATTTGCAGACAAGTCCGGGTGCGACCGAGGCTATTATTATGGTGCATTCACATGAGTTAAACAAGGTCTGTAATTTACTGAATTAACAGGTGATTCATTTTCAACTTAACATTACACCAATCTTAATGACTGCAGGCTACATTACTATCACGCTCATCCACCATTCAGCTTCATCACTTTACTTTTAGGCTCTTTTCATTTTTGGTTTGTTTGTTGTTAGCTGTAGTTTAGTAGGCGGACACACATTGCCCAGTTTCCTGCTTTTCGTGTATTAAAGTCTGAAATTACACAGTGACATTTGAGTGTCGAATGAACGACTGGCGGCTCACTTCACAGCCCAAATATATCTTGCTGGATGTTGATTGGTGTTGCCTGCATTAGCATGACATAAACCACTACAGTGGTAGGCTGTCTGCCCCACCTGAAACTTGGTTTTACTAATTCCACCAGCTTACACCATTAGCATTATCATACTCACAGATTCCAGTACATACTTCCAAAACAACCCCAACAAATTATTATAGTCTTTCTTTTTGCTCCTTTCAACTAATTTCACCCACTTCCACAACACATTAATAGCAAACAATCTCATATTTTCTATGGGCTCTGCACTAGTGTAGTTGAATGTGAGAAACACTTGGGGTCGATTTCAAAATAAACATTTACTGACATAAAACATAAAATCTTTTTCAGATGAAACGGTTATTTTCCGCTTATACTTGAATCTTTATGTTTCAGGCTTCATGAGCGCAGCCACAGTGTTTGGCCTCAGCTGTGGAAGGAACGCTCCGACTACATGAACCCACTCTACAAGGCTGAACTGAGCCAGAGCCAGGGCATCCTGCGACCCAACACCACCCCCTACTGTTTCAAGTCAGTCCCACAAGTCCTGAAGTTTGTGTTTGGATCATGTTTGTCCAATTCAATCATGTTTAGTATTGATTATTGATGTGAACTAAGAACCATTTGTGCTGGATCAGCTGGCGTCTGTGTTCCTCCTGGGGTTGGAATGATGAGACAGTTTGGTGTTACAATTAACCTCAGGGAGAGAGTTTCAGTTTCACTGTTGCTATGATTATTCTTCAGGGGTTTAAAGGTGGGGCCACAATAGGTACACAGACGTCAAAGTGAAACTTGGTAACCATTCACTTATTTTTTTTCTGTTAGAACACACTTTAGGGTCACAGGTGGATTTTACTCAGCAGGGAAAGAAGGAAAGTACAAAAGAAGGAAAGGACAAAATAAGTACATCTGTGTTTGGCTCTACATTAGCCATTTGTTAAAAAGTTTAGCACTTTTGACTAGTAATTAACCCTCGTGATGAAAACGTTCATTAATCATAACACTATAGCATTGTTACAACCCCAGCCCTGACTCTGACTTTCATTACTGAAGTGTGAAGAAGTGCAGGCTGCTAGTAAAGGCAGTTTCAGGGTGCAGGTGTTAAGTACAGATCCTAACTTGGTCCTAACTCCGCCCACTTCCCTCCAGAATGTGGAAAGGCCTTTACCACCACATGGACCAGTCAGTTCCTCCTCGACAGTCGCCTGCTGATTTTCTGTCTGCTGTGAAGGAGGAGTCCCATCAGCTGGAGGAGGAGCTGACCAATCACCAGGAGGTACCGCCAGGAGGACCCGCTCACCACTACCCGTGCTCCAGACAAGGCATACAACACACACCACCCATTTGATACAACAAACACACACACACACACACACACATTTATTTAAACCATCTGAAAATGACCCCATTCTATGGTGATAGGAAGCAGGTCTGACTCGTGGATCTAAATATGACAAAGGAGTCAAGGTTAAAGGTCAGAGTTAATTTCTCATACAGGTTCACACAGTTTGAGTGTTTTGAGGCTGAAGAGCAACAGAACCAAAACACAATGTGCCATTTTACAGACAGATTATTTGAAATATCACATGAACAACTGAATTTAATGTAAACTTATTCATAGATTTATTGTTCATACTGTGGCTCAGGAGCAGAAACAGGAGTGGAGACACACAAACGAATAAAAATAAGGTGAACTCATATGGGACGGGTGCACCCTTAGTTCTGGTCCTCATAGGGGATGGATGCACCCTCAGTTCTGGTCCTCATAGGGGATAGGTGGAGCCTTAGTCCCAGTGCAGTAACTGTTTTGTGTTTTGTGTTCCAGAGGATTGCGGTCCTGACAGGGGGGGTGGTCCCATGGCAGAAGGTCCAGGTTCCGAGGAGGAGGAGGATTAACAGCCAGCGGCAGAGGGACCTGGGTCCGGACCCACCCACCACCTACACAGAGCCAATCACCAGCCCTGAACAGGAACTGTCCTCTGAAGCAGCCAGTCACAAGGCTCGGACCACAGACCCCTCCTTCACTCTGCCATTAAAGGTCAAAGGTCATGACCCCAATGACCTCTGCACCTGCAGTGACCTGGAGTCTGGCGTGGCTGACCTCAGCAGTCATTCGTCTAGTGGGGGGGATGACACAAAGGACCCAGACCTGTACCACGAACCAGACCTGGACTAGGACCCAGACCTGGACTAAGACCTGGATTTGGATTAAGCTGCTTCCACTTCCTGAGTGGAAAAAGACAGAAGTGGATGAAAAGGACAAAAGGGAAGGAGGAGGATGTGCAGATTAATTATTTGTTTCAGAGTTTAAAGGGAAATATTTCAGTTAGACCCAGGTGGGATTGGTTAACCCCCCCCCAACCGGTTTGTTTACAGTTCATCAGTAAATCTATAGGTTGAATTCAGACCAAATGTTGTTCATAGATAATCAATGAGCCAGACTAAATGAGAGGACATTTTAATAATAGTAGATCAAACGTCACATAATTATGATGAAAAAAAAAAAGTATTTACTTTTAATGGCTGTAATCTTTGCAGGGAGCGGTGCTGGTTGTGCCTCCTGTTCTTTAGTTCTGTTCAAACTGAAACGGCGGTTTCCTGTCTGTCAAATTCCTGTTAGTTCAGGTTCACTTTCAGTCCACAACCGTTTGAACTGGGCTGGACCAGAACTGTTTAACTGGGTCCAATAATAAAAGTGACATGCTGAAGATGTTTCCATCTCTCGTGCGTGGAAAAGCAGAGAGAACATTTGACAGATGGCTTCAGTCCTAAACGCTGGTTCTGTCTGGTTCTATCAGGTAGATTCTAAGGGTTTGTGTGTGAACATCTGGGTTTGTATTATTGCAGCTGTAAGAAGAATTAAAATGTAATACAACGAACAAACACCAGTGACACATTATACCCTTTACAGTCTGTAAACAATGGGATGTATTTTGGGGGCGGGGCTTAACTGGAGGCAAAACATCTTGGACACGCTAGTTTGTGAGCGTGGATTAGCATGTTTTAACAAAGTGGTTTTGCTGAAATGGATGAGGAAACGAACATTTGAGTGGATTTGTGATCAATGTAATATAAACTATTCTGACATTAGTCCTAATGATTTTGATCCTTAGACCCTGTTAGAACAGAAACACCTGGATCAACTGGTCCAGACTGGTCCATGTGAGTCTGGATCCAACGGGTCCAAACTGTGGTCCATGTGGGTCTGGATCTTATAAAACCAGACCATTTCTCCCCTGATGTCTTCACCTCTAGTTAATGACTCTGGTCTCCATGGTACCTGTACTGTGTGTGTGTGTGTGTGTGTGTATGTGTGTGTATGAGCGAGAAAGAGAGAGAGTTGTGTGTCAATTGGTGTAAATGTTTTATCAATAAACGCACTGGAACAGAGTCCAGAGCCTCCTTTTTTATTAATGTGACACCACGAGTCGAACCTACAGGCTGTCCACTAGATGGCATTGGGACGGGTTTAACTCTTTCACGCATGAATGATCAGAATTTTAGTTCAGATTTCTTTCCAGGGTGGTTTTATTTGTCTTTAGGCATGAAAAACATATTTTTTTAATATATTTTTCCTGGAATTCCAAAAAATGTCCACTCAGCTGGACATGTCCTGCTTATGAAGCAAAGAGACATGTATTTAAAACCATCATCACAACATGAATTTAAACACTTTAATTCGGTTAATCTGATGTTTTCTCACATTTTAACATACTCTACTGCTGGTTATTACTTAATACACATAACATGAAAACAATTTTTTTATTATTTTGTTCATCAAGGACAATAAAGTTAGATTAATAGTATGAATGTCAGTGTATTGGATTACACATAACCCACAAAATCCATGAATATACCAGAGTTAAGAGTAATATGTAGAATAGCTGTCCACTGCAGTGTTCAGTATGAATTAAAGAGTTAAACACGTAGCCTGACTATCCAGACTATCCAAAAGGTGGCATCATGACTTCAGTTTAAACATGTCGACTATAATAGTAAAGACTGTCCATCAGATGGTTCTTTCGGTCTGAAGGACAGAGTGTATGAGTCCATGTTCTAACACATTGGTGACAATTAGCAGATTTAAAAGAAAGGATGTTTGTGTCGTTCAGTCCTCCAGTTCAGATGGTTTTGGTTCAACAATAACCATAGAAGAAGACAAAGGTACCATTTCTGCCTTCTGCCTAGAAAGGCTCTCTTCTGATTGGCTCCTTAATCTGGCACTTAATGCTTGAATTTAAATAAAAGTATATTTTTAAAAAAAAAACAACAGACCTGTCAAAATGAGTGCAATACATCATCACAAATTAATCCATCAGGATTAATCTGATTAAAAATGTTAACTTGAATAAATGGAACAGTTGTTTACAGTTGTTTTGTTGAAATTGTTAAAGGTGTTGAATGTTAATTGGATATACATTCATATTTTTGCATACATTTAGGATATTTGATCATTTTTTGGTATTTTTTCTGTATTTTAGAAGAGTTTTTGAATTTGATTTGGATTTTTCATCACTTTTTCTATTGAGAATTGTAGTGGATTTCAGCATGTTTTGTGTATTTTTTCCACACATTTTTTGTGTTTCTTTGTGTATTTTTGTGCATTTTGTGGGAAGTTGGAATATAAAAGAAAGAAAACCTGAGACGGAACAGTTTGACAAAGTGTTTTGTTCATAATTTGACTATAGCACACAATAGATAGATTTTTTTGTATGTTGCATATTTGCAACAGTGGGCATTAAGGGATTAATTAACGTTCAGGGTGGACTAAGGATAAATAAACTAGAGCAGAGATGGAGGAGGATGTGTTGGAATACTAGGAAGAACTGAGTGATACAAAGATCTGTGCATTTTTCTGAAGGAAACAGGACAGGGATTACATATAAATTATATTATATTTAGTAATAGGTTTATAATGGTGGTGCTATTTTAGTGCAGCTTAATTTAATTTAATTTAATTTAATTAAGCCTTCGTCGCGTACCATGTCGGTCGCAAGGCCTATTGATACTGCTTGCAGTTTGATCCGATTCATCTCTTTGAGCTCTAATTTGACCCCCTGAACATGCACGAAAATTCACCAAATTTTGCACACACCTCAGAAGTGTGAAAAATTGCGAGTATTTATAGGTTTCGTAAAAGTCGGTCAAGAAATGTGTCTACAGCGCCCCCTAGTTTGTATTAGACTAGATCACGCCCTAGTGATCTAGTCTAATACAAACTAGGGGCTATGAAAATCGGGACACTTGTTCGTCATATGATGATGAACAAAAAACCTAGGACCACGCCCATAAACCAACAGGAAGTCCGCCATCTTGGATTGAAATTTGAAAAATTTTGAGTCATCTTTTTCACTGTCATTGATTTTATCTATCTCCTCCTTGGCCGTTGGGCTAAATGAGCTCAAAATTGGTGAACACGATCTAGACAAGTGGGACATCAAAAGTTATCAAATTTATTTTGAAAAGATACATCGTTTTTTGTGCTACGCTGTCGTAAATTTGCAATGATTTTGGGAAAAATTACCGCTACATAAATTGCTTCAGCTCAGACATACGAATATCGATTTGGCTGACATTTGACTCAGACGTCTATCTCCCAAGTCTACGTCCATCCATTAGCTAAAGACATTCTGATTTTGTACTATAGCGCCCCCTAGAATCCGATGTCTGTCTCCCAGGTCTACCTGTTGGTCAAATGGAGTTGTTATATCGCACTATAGCACCCCCTACAGATTTGCCAAATACACTGTTAAAATGGCAGTAGATTGGACATACGAACACGGATTTGGATTAAATTTGACTCTGACGTCTATCTCTGGGTCCTACACCAGTTCATCAACAGAAATGACGATTTTGCTCTATAGCGCCCCCTATAAAATTGCTTTTATTAAAATGGCATTAGATCGAGTATACAAACACCGATTTGGCTAATATATGACTCGGATGTTGCATGGGGAGGCGGCCTCGAAGGCCTTTGAGACTGCTTGCAGTTTTAAATTTTGTTTATGATTCTTTGTTGTTTATTTTTATTACAGTAGGACTGCCAACGCTAATGAGCCTTTTGGCTAAAATTGGGTGAATTTACAGGAATGTTCATTGATGTACATTGTCCCTCTATACCAAATAAAATAAAATAAAACAAATGAATGAATTAAATGAAACTAAAATTAGCCTCCATAAAATCCAGACTCTAATTTGGGTTGATGAAGAGTTAATGCAGTGGTCCGATTCACCATCATCATCAATAATCAAAAATGATCACAACTATGGATTAAAAATATGAACAACCTTATTGCAACACTACATAAGCATTATGTGGGGGAAAAAAATTTCAATGTACATGTCTCCTGTAATCAAAACCAAAGGTGATGTTCTGAAATATTGCGTATGTGATTTTTTTTTTTTGGCCAGGCAGTGTATTTTACAGGTGCTCAAACATTTTGGTCTGGCAGGTTGTTTTTTAATATTAAAATAGTGAAAGCAAAAGAAAGTGTTTTTTCCAGTTAAATCAATTCAACCTCATTAACTGAACATAAACCCTGTGTCTCTGTCCAACGTTTTTTTCTGACTCAGCTGCTTCCTCAAATGTAGTCTGTCACATGACCTCCACTCCTCCCCTGTAGATCTGCAGTTCACAGGTGGGCGGAGCCAACATGAGGCAGATCCAGACAGCAGACAAGAAACACTGCACATGTTGTACAGATCACAGCTCAGACTGGTTTCACTCACAGTGAAACTTAAACAGTCGTTAGAGGAGGTAGAAATGGCGCAGATAGGAGTTGAACTGGATCAGGAAACTTTTTCCTGTGTCATCTGTTTGGATCTACTGAAGGATCCGGTGGGTCTTCCCTGTGGACACAGCTACTGTATGAGCTGTATTAAAAACCACTGGGATGGAGAAGATATGAAGAAGATCTACAGCTGCCCTCAGTGCAGACGGACCTTCACGCCCAGGCCTGTCCTGCAGAAAAACACCATGTTGGCAGATTTACTGGAAAAACTGAAGAAGACTGGACTTGGACCTGCTGCTGATGATCACTGCTACGCTGGAGCTGAAGATGTGGTCTGTGATTTCTGCCCTGGGAAGAAACTGAAAGCTGTCAAGTCCTGTCTGGTGTGTTTGGTCTCCTACTGCCGCCAACACCTTCAGCCTCATTATGATGTTCCTCAGTTAAAGAGACACAAGCTGGTGGATCCATCAGAGAATCTCCAGGAGAACATCTGCCCTCGTCACGATGAGGTGATGAAGATGTTCTGTCGCACTGATGGTCAGTGTATCTGTTATCTCTGCTCTCTGGACAAACATAAAGGCCACGACACAGTGTCATCTGCAGCAGAAAGAACTGAGAGACAGACAGAGCTGGAGGTGAGTCGACTGAAGATCCAGCAGAGAATCAAAGACAAAAAGAAAGATGTGAAGGTTCTTCAACAGGAGGTGGAGAACATCAACCGCTCTGCTGACCAAGCAGTGAAGAAGAACAACCGGATCCTGACCCAACTGATCCGACTGATGGAGAAAAGAAGGCGTGATGTGGAGCGTCAGATCAGATCCAAACAGGAATCTGAACTGATTCGAGTCAAAGAGCTGGAGTCGAAACTGGAGCAGGAGATCATTGAGCTGAGGAGGAAAGATGCCCAGATGGACAAACTGTCACAGACACACCAGCACAACCAGTTTTTACTCCAGTATTCATCAGTGTGTGAACTAAGTAAAGATCCAGACTCCTTCAGCGTGGACATGTGTCCTCTGAGTTACTTTAAGGATGTGACCACAGCTGTGTCAGAGCTCAGGGATAAACTCCAGCTTAGTCTGACAGAGGAATGGAACAACATCTCACTGAGAATCACCCAAACACAGACTTTACTACAACAACAACAACCATTGACCAGAGCAGAGTTTTTAACATATTCACGACAAATCACACCGGATCCAAACACAGTGAATAAAGATCTGTTACTGTCTGAGGAGAATAAAAGAGTAACATGTACGGGACAAAAACAGAACTATCCTCCTCATCCAGACAGATTCACTTCGAGGCCTCAGGTCATGAGCAGAAAGAGTCTGACTGGTCGATGTTACTGGGAGGTGGAGTGGAGTGGAGTGGTTGAGGTCGCAGTCACATATAAGTACATTAAGAAAAAAGGAAAGTCTGATAAATGTGGATTTGGATTAAATGACAAATCTTGGTCTTTATGGTGTAACAAATACATTCCTTTATTTCAGTATAACAGAGTCAAGTCTTCTGTCCCAGGTCCAGTTTCGTCCAGAATCGGAGTTTACCTGGATCACACAGCAGGTATTCTGTCCTTCTACAACGTCTCTGAAACCATGACTCTGATCCACACAGTCCAGACCACATTCACTAAACCTCTGTACGCTGGAGTTACAGTTTATCTTGGATCCACTGTTTACTTTCCTAAACTCCATTAAACTCATCCTTCTCTTTGAACCAGTTGATCAGATCAGTTTTTAGGAATCTGTCTCTAAACCACACAACAGAAAAAAACACAAACTTTGATTTTCCTGAACTCTGATTTGGTTCCATTCAGACTTTTGGTCAACTCTATGTGACTATGAAGCAACCAAATGTGTGTTTGTAAAATCATGTGTGATGTTCACAGAGCTGTCATTAACTGAGGACCACACAACTACACTGTCATCCTATCTGTGGATTTAAAAAAGTCAAACAAAGTGGCAACGTTTTTCTACTTTGGAGGAGTTTAGTTCAAATCCAGTAGTTTTTTCCTGTTTCCTAACGCAGAAGTATTGACATGGATTTGGAGACAATGATAGAAGTGGAGATAATGAGGCTGAGTTCACATATGTAAACCTGTTAATGTGATTTATTTCATTCTTTTACATCTGTACATATGTTAAAATAAAAAATAGGATCAATATGTCATTCATTAATTCATTCATTCAATAATGAACTGAATCATTGAAAAACTATTTTTGATGACTTCTTAAGTGCATGTAAACACATCATATCTGATTATTACCTTTATCTTAGTTATTAACAGTTATAGGGTTTTTTTATGGTCATGAAAACGAGTTAAAAATGTTGGGTGATTAATTTCCATGGATAGATGTCAACCATTTTACAAAATAAAAACTTTTTTTCTTCAAATGTGGATGCGACTTAGTTCAATAAATGACACTGATGTTATAAATATGAGACAAGATATGATATTAGGAGATGGATGGATGGATGGATGGATGGATGGATGGATGGATGGATGGATGGATGGATGGATGGATGGATGGATGGATGGATGGATGGATGGATGGATGGATGGATGGATGGATGGATGGATGGATGGATGGATGGTGACCAGACCAGGAGCATGTGCAGAATGACAGGAATAATATTAAAGAGGAATTAAGTGTTTTCCATGTCAGAAGAATGATTGAATTCAGAATTAAGATCAGAATAAACCAGTGACTTTATTCTGAATTCAGTTTAATAGTGAATTATCATTTGTAACTGGAATTATGTGTTTACATAGTTAATCTGAAAGAGGAATTAACCTTTATTCTGAATTAAATGGGAATAAAAACTCTCATGAAAACAAGGCAATTCTGTTTCTCTGTTGTAATTTTAGGAAGACCCTGAGGTGGTAAAAGTACTCCCATTCTGTACTGCAGTAAAAGTACAGCTACTGGTGTGAAACCTACTGTGGTAAAAGTAGAAGTACTGATTCAACTGCTTTACTGAAGTAAAAGTAAAAAAAAAAAGAAAAAGAAAAAGAGTACAACTTCTCAAATGTAATAAAGTATAAGACTAAAAAGTAAAACTACTGTTTTTTTTCCATGGATGAAATAATACTTACTTAATCAGATACAAAAATCTGAAAAGTTTCAAAAGTATATAAAAATAAATCCTTTAAAAGCGAGTCAGTGTGTAGAAAATGTGTTTGATCAGGTCACAGTTACTCAGTTTAGTGGATATGGACAGAACATTTAGGAAAACATTCAGGGAAAAGCCACAATTGAGATAAAAAAGTCATCTAAAAAAAAGACAATAATAAATATGAGATTAAAAAATGTATAATCATGAGATAAAAGTCATTATTTTAATCTGTAAAGTCCCATTTTCTCTCCTCCATTGATTTTTCCCTCTGAAGTGACTTATGTTTATTACTGTCACATATATATTAAAAACATGAACTAACCAGCACTAAAGTCACTTGTTTTCTCATTCATCCAATGAAAACATGTAAGATTTAACACATTTAATGTCTGAAGAAGATATTTTCTAAAAAAAATAAAAAATAAAAAAGGAAAGCGGTGCTACCTTTAAGTATTTTCTGAAAATAAAAGTATAAGAAAATGTATTTCTTGCTTTGCACTTGTTTTTCCAGGAAGAACTTAACTATCAATACCTGTCCCTTAAATATCATTTTTATAAGTAATAAATGCTTAAACTACTGTTACACTAAAACAACACAGACTTTACATTTTTATCATATTTGCTGTGAATAATAAATGTAAGTGTTCATACTGAAATTCTATGAGATTATAAAAATAGACCTTCAAATACACTGCCCTGCAAAAAACATAAATCTATTACTTTCTTTCTAATTGCTTCACCTCGGACATAGAACACCGATTTGGCTGAAATTTGACACGGGTCTAAATCCATGTGGCTAAAGACATTCTGATTTTGTACTATAGCGCCCCCTAGAAATGTAGTTTTATTAAAATGGCTGCAGTTCAGACAATCGAACACCGATGTGACTGAAATTAGAGGGACAGCGAAGGCCTTTGAGACGGCTTGGAATTTTATTTATTTATTTATTTATTTTTTCTCTCGTCTATGTTAATTTAATTTAATTTAATTTAATTTAATTTAATTTAATTTAATTTAATTTAATTTAATTTAATTTAATTTAATTTAATTTAATTTAATTGTTCTCTCTTCTATGTGTAATAATGTGTGGACCTGAAGTAATAAACTGTTACAGTTACGCCTCAGTAGGGGGCAGTGTTCACCTTTTAACACTGGGTGTAGTCTGCCAAGAAGAAAAGAAGAAGTTGAAGTGATCATGCGCAGTGGCTCCGTCTCATCGTTGAGCAGAGGTAAACAGCAGATGTTAGCTCAATAGCTGCTCAGATAGCAAACATTTGGACTGTCTTCTGGCTCACACTCGGCATTTTTGGTTTGATTTTAGCTTATTAAAACCTATTTTGTCCTGAAAAGGGCAAGTTGAAGACTGTTCTTAATAAATATGACGCTGATCTATGGCTGAGTTATGGCGTTAATTTCTAACTTAAACCAATAGCTAACGTTAGCTGGTTAGCTCCTCAAACAGAAAACACGTGGACTGTTTTCTGCAGTATACTTGGTATTTTGTACTCTATTTTTTGTCTTTATTTTGGCTCATGAAAAACTATTTGAGCATGTTTATTCCCAGGTGCACTTTTTACGCGCACTTTCCACTTTATTAAAAAAAAAAAACTTTTTCACAATCTACATATGGTCAAAATTCAAAAGTTAAGTTTTGCATGATCTGTAAAATTCTAGACGCCAACTAAAATTTGCACATTATAAACCAAAAAAATTACATGACGTACATGTCTACCAAGTGTGCCAAAAACACACCATTATATTATGTTTTTAATCCATAAAAGATTATGGAATACATTCGATTTACACATAAAATAAAATTAGAGCAGAACAATAAAACAATATCTATTTAATAGTTAGTTTTATAGGTGCACATTTACGCACATTTGGGAGACATGCTAGTATTTATCAACATTTAACCGAACACAAAAATAATAATCCAAATAATTAACCCATGTTGGTGTGAATCACTGACATGTGCAAGGCTGCAAAAATCAATTCACATGTGATCTAATTTTTTAGGTCGTTTTTTTGGGTGGGGGTGCTTTCTGACAAAAAAGGATTCTTTACATTAAAAACATTTAAATCATTCAAAAATCTTATGTTTTATTTTTATTTACAGCTCAAGTTGAAGAAACAGAAAAAATAAATTGACATTTTCTAAATGTATTTATTTATTTTTTACATTATTCACAAGTGTGCTTTTTAAGGGCCTCTGTGGGAGGTAAACCCCTGGGTTAAGGCTACTCATTATAGCAAAGACAGCAGGATTTTGTATATGGATATTTGTTTTTTTCTCATTAAAGTTTTTAATGATTTTTGTTTTTACTTTAAGTCCGTTTATTTCAGACACAAACATAATACAGAACGTAAGGAATATGAATAAATAAAACAACACAAAATATGAAGAACTGATAATAGCAAAAACATAAAAAAGACAAGAAACACAGGACATATAAAAGATTTGAACAGCTAACTTTGCACTCTGCACAGCCAGGGCAATGGAACAGAAAATCCGTGAGCAACACAAGAACCATCAAATAACATGTTAAAATAAAGACAAAATAGCATATCTTGAATTAAATAAGATAAAGAATTTCTAAATAGGGTGTGGATGTGTATCGGGGGTATTTATGCATGAAAATACTCTTATTACGGGGCACTAGTCAGTTCAAAAAGGGTCTGTGAATACGTTTGTTTCCTGCAGGAGGACGGTCAGCTGTTGTTCACAGGTTTGTTTTGGTACTGCTGTACTGAGCTCACCTGACTCAGCAAACAGTCGTAAATCCATATTCAAACTTTACCACAATAATTGATATTCACACACAAATGTACTTTGTCATATGTCATCCTGATTCTTCCATCTTCTGTAGAAACAAACCCTGATGCTGCTTCAGATAATAACAGGTTTTTTATGGTAAGTAGGAAACTACAGAAATCAATCAATCTGAAAATCTGAAGTGTATGTCAATTATTATTAGTAATTAGTGTGTGTGTGTGTGTGTGTGTGTGTGTGTGTGTGTGTGTGTGTGTGTGTGTGTGTGTGTGTGTGTATGTAGCTATGGATGTCAAGTGTCGCCTGTGTCACATATGTGCAAAGGAGAATGTGCAGACCATTGTACCCCATCATCTGGAGGTGAGAGTTGGTTTTAAATCTAATCACCTCAATACAATGAACAGCTTTGGATATGAAGGGTTCCATTTAAGGATGTGTTTAGAGGAGGATTCTGGGTAATAAATTCACCTAAAATGTAAAAATGTCACTCTATAATTTAATAATTTCACCTAAAATTGAATCATTTCATCCTATAAAGTAATAATTATTTCACCTAAAATGTAATACTTTCAACCTGTAATGAAATAAATTCCTCCTATAATGTAATAATTTCCTGAAAATGTAATAAACTTTCCACTTAATGGAAAATGTAATAAAACCCAATTATGCAATAATTTCACCAATAATGTATTAAAATGTCCTGACTGATACCGTAATAACTTTTTTCCCAGTAATGTAATACCTTATTACATTTTTGAGAATGTAATACATTTTCAAGTGGGTCTGTTGTTTTTCCAAACTGATAATGTAAAACGAGTCACCAGTCCTGGTCCTAGAGAGCCGTTATCCTGCATGTTTTTGATGTAGTCCTCTTCCATCACACCTGATGGTCATTATCAGTCTTCTGCAGAGCTGGGTGACAGGTTGATCATTTGAATCAGGTGTATTAGAAGAGGAATACATCTAAAACATACAGGATAGTAGCCCTCGAGGACCAGGATATGTGACCCCTGACGTAAAACTTGACAGATTATGTCATATATATGATCATTTTCCATCCACAGTTCTAGATCAGGGCTCCACTTCCTAAGCCACACCCCCTTGTCATTCTCTTTTTTTTTTCAAATACAATGTATAGAACATTCTCAAATACACAAAACACTAAATGTACAACTCTATATGACATTATCTGTTAAGTTTTACCTGATCAGTTTTGGGGAAAAAGTATAATATGGTATTACATTATTGCTAGACATGTTATTACAATATCAAACAGGATATTTTATTACACTATTGGTGAAATTATTATGTTGAGTTTTATATTTTTAATTGAATTAAATACAAACTATTATATTTCCAGGAAATTATGACATTATAGTGTGGAATTGTGATATTATAGGGTGCTGTAAAACACACACACACAGCGATAATTATGGATATTTACACTGTTTGAAGGAACTTTGCACTAGACTTTTTTCAACCAAAATGCAGGAATGTTTTGTGTTGAAAAGCCACAGTTGCTTTATTATTAAAATTCAATTATATTTGTTTGAACAGAAGGTTCTGCCGGAACAGCACCACCACTGGATCTGCTCATACACACCACTGGAGTGCGGCTTCAGCGCTTCAGTCAAACTGAAACTAAACAGCAGAGAGGAGGCGCAGAAGTGGATAAAGGACTTCCAACGTTCATCCAACGTGACCCTGAGGGTGGCGAAAACATACCCCCAAACTGAGGAGATGCTACGTCGTAACAGCTACAGGGTATGTGACCCTGAATGTAGCTAAAATAGTCCCTGAGTGTGGTGCAGTGGTGCAGTGGTGCAGTGGTTCACACTCGTGCCTCACAGCAAGAAGGACTCTGATTTGATTCCCACACCAGACCTTTCTGTGTGGAGTTTGTATGTTCTCCTTGTGTCTGCGTTGGTTTTCTCCAGGTACTCTGGTTCCCTCCCACCATCCAAACACATGCACTGACAGGTTAATTGGTTAATCTAAATTGCCCATATGTATGAATGTGAGAGTTCTTGTTTGTCTATATATGTTCAACCCTGAGATGAACTGGAGACTCATACAGGGTGTACCCCGCCTTCACCCATTTATGGATTAGGCCCCCAGTGACCCCCGTGACCATGATAAAGCGCAGACAACGAGATGAGACAAGACATGATAAAGATACACGAATGAACAATTAACACACTGACACAACCATCGTATACCCTAACCCCCCACCACCCACACATTGGACCCATCAATGCCAGTCAACCTGGTTCATTTCAACCATAAATAGACAAGGACACAAAATTCACTTGTTGCTAAATATATTTAATTCAGTCAGAATATTTATAAGTGGATCCAGGCCATTCTGACTCCACCCACTGTCCTTACATGTCCTGTTACGGACACAGCTGAGGTTGGGCATTAGCAGCTGTTGGCGAACCGAAAGCCTCAGCTGACACTGACAGGTTGATCCAAAACCACTGTGTGCTACAGTTTAGTTTCAGAACTAGGAGAAACAATCCCTTAAAATGAACACACACCTGAAGCATGAGTTGTGATGTTACATCAATTGGAGTGGCTTGAAGGTTGTGTTTGTGGAGTGGTGGTGCTGGGTTTGTGGGGGTGGTTTGTAAGCGTCATTGGGGTCATCAGGTGGGCACTCTTCTTCAGAGGTATTTCGACGACAGACCCACAACACCTCCAGAGGGCTCGTCGGCAACACCTGGCATCTAAATGTGATTTATCACAATTTTTTATAATGCAGTTTGCAGTTTGAATTTTTCCAGTAAAAATTATAATGATCATGTAGATGTTCAGAAAAGCTCAGAGTAATGTAAACAGTTGCATTAAAACAGAAAAAAATGAAGAAAAAGTTAAACACATCATCAACTGAACATAATCTAAGCATCTCCATCCACTGTCATTTATTCAAGTCCATGGGTTTTACTGGTGAATTCATGCTGTAGAAGATGAGGATGTTTCCACGGTAACTATGGAGCCTCTGAACATCATAATGGGTCATATCTGATGGCCATGAAAAGATGACAAACTGTATTTTTATACTATTTATTTTCCTGTGTTAATAGGATTATTGGATCAACAGGTATTAAACATTTTACATCAGAAGATAAGGTAAAGTATGGCTCTTTATGGGTTAAGCAGTTGTTTCTATGTTCACAGGTGGACATGAGATGCCGGCACAACACCAGACAAGCATGTCTAACCAAACAGAACACCCACTGTCCTGCTAGACTTTACCTGGTTCTAAAGAAGCAGACGCAAAGTCAGAACCGGAAGTCCAGGTGTGATAGTACCTACAACACAACAATAATGTTCATCTTCACATTATTTCACACAACACACACTCACATTAGGGCTGGGTTTCACAGAATGAATCTGAATCAAATTATTAATACTTGGGCCATCAAGATTAACACAGATTAATCAATCCATGATTAATCTGATTAAATTTTTTTTTAATCTCAATTAAATGGAACAGTTCTGTTGAAATTGCGGAAGGTTTTGAATAAACATGTTAAGTTCATATGCATATTTTTGCATCCCAGTGTGGAGGACCCCAGGGTAGACATTTCCATGATGCTCAGTGCCATGTCATGTCTCCTATAGTTGAAGCTGAGAGTGTGTGAGCATGTGTGTGTGTGTGCATGTATGTATGGATAGGTGTGTTGATGTGCGTATGTGTGCTCTGTGAATATATGGTGGGGGGGGTGGGTACTTGTTTTTAATGCTGTAAAGCACTTTGTGTTGCATTTTTTTGTATAAAGAGTGCTATATAAATAAAGTTTGATTTGATTTGATACGTTTTGGATATTCTATCACATGTTTGGTGTTTTTTTTCTGTATTTTAGAAGAGTTTTTTAATAGGTTTTGAATTTTTCATTACTTTTTTGTTTAAGTTTTACTTTTAGGTTTTAAGGAATTGTAGCACATTTTGTCTATTTTTTTTCTCAGCATTTTTTGTGTTTCTTAGAGTATTTTTGTAGCCTGGCGAGCCGGACTATAAGTTGCAAACTCTAGTCTAGACCCATATGGGCGGAAGACTAGCAGCTGCTAAGGGCTGTGGGTGGGACCATCACCATTGTGGTTTAAGTGCAGGTATAGGCCAATGCTATGACCAATCAGCAGAACAGTGTCTGCGATGTTTTGTCAGAGGAACGGAAAGCAGTGGGAGGCATTGTACCATGGGGATGAACACGTCAGATTAGCCTTTTTGCTTCCAGCAGAATGAGCTGGTATAATAAACTCGGCAACACACCAAAAATGTCCTTCAAGAGGAATGAACAGTGACTCGTTCTGTTCATTTTTCAATGAAAAAGTCTTCTAAAACCCATTACAAAGCAGGGTCAAACGACTGCTACTCTCTAGTCATAGCTATCATCCTTGTGGTGTTTCCACTGTCGCAGGGTCGTGTCATCATCCTGCCAAGTCCCGCCCCAAACACTCCAACAGGGAAAGAATACAATACGTCACGTTGTGATTGGTAGGCCGGATTAGTCGGCCTGGTGTGGCTAATGCTAGGCTTTCCAACTCTAGACCTACACCCCAGGCAAAAATATTTTTGACCTCTACACGGGTTCGTCTAGTTTACTATGATAATATTTTTGTGTATTTTGTAGGAAATTTGAGTACCAAAAAAACCCAACCCCAAGACAGAACAGTCAACCGACAAAGTGTTTTGCACACAATGCAAAATGCAGTTTTCTTTTAACCCAAACACTTCCATCTTAAAATATTACATTTAGATGTATGTTAGTTATGGATTCTGTTAACCTGGTTGCTAACACATTACTTATCTTGCAACAAAAACATGCTATTCCCTTCTTTCTTCAGTCTGCTGAGACAGAGTCACCATGCATTGGCGTTGGCAGTACCCATCTCATTCACAATTAATAACACAAAATTTAAAAAATGGATTAATTTACCCAGCTCTAATGAACACAATAACATACACCCTTCCTTGATTAACATAATTAACATCCGTACAGTTGAGTCTAATGACCTGTCCCTGTTTCCTTTTCCAGATCCACTGACAGTCATATTCAGGAGGGTCTTCTGTGTCATGTGACCATCAAACACCAACACAACCACTGCCTTCAGGATGAACAGCAGCAACATCAGCTCCAGGAGGAGGAGGACCCAGGTATGGGCTGGGGTCAAAGCCCATGAACCTTAGAGCCCCTAGTGCTAATATAATTAGCCTAGCTCTGGCTTTGTTTACTTCACTTACTACTTCCTGTTGTGTTTATGAAAAAGGCCAGTGTGACGCCATAGACACCTGGTTTGTGGGGTTAGAGTATGAGGAAGAGGAGGAGGAAGAAGAAGAAGAAGAAGAGTGTCTGACCGTTCCGGTGCATGCAGGTGAGCACTTTTCTTCAGGCCATACTCTGAGGAAACCTTGTTGTGCACCTGTGACAAGTGGGGCTATTGTTAGAAAAGCACAACCAAGAAACTGGTGCAGATTTTACTTCAGTCCCACTGCTTTACACTTCTTTAGAAAGTATCTGTTTCAGACATGTGCTAAGTCTTACATACTTTAATAAAGATGAATCAGAAAACAAATGATAAAAGTTCTGGTTAGATCAAATTTTTAATATATATGATGGTGTGTTATTCCACATATATGATGGTTTATGTATATCAGGGGTGCTCAATCCTGGTCCTCGAGAGCTACTATCCTGCATGTTTTAGATGTATCCCCCTTCCAACATGCCTGATTCAAATGAGAAATCTCTCATCGAGCTCTGCAGAAGCCTGATAATGACCATCAGGTTTTTTAGAAGAGGGATACATCTAAAACATGAAGGATAGTACCTCTCGGAAGACCAGGATTGAGCACCCCTGATGTACATGTATACAATGTATTTGTACATATTCCACTAGAAAGAACCTAAAGTGAATGGATCATAATGTGCAATCTGTTTTGGCCCTTTACCACTATCTGATTTCAGCCCAATTCAGCACTATACAACACAACACAGACCCCGTTTATTGCATTTCCACTGGATGTGCACAGTATGATTCAGCTCAGAATATGGCACCTGTTTTGTTGGCAGGACCAGCTGCGCTAAGTCTATAATACAGCAACACGTAACAAGCTGCTGTCCACTGATTGGTCAGTGGACAGACTGCCCTTCTTATTGCTGATCATGAGTACCACCATTACTCAACCCAGTGGCGGGATAGAATGGAAAAAAAAAACAACATTTAGTGCAACTACAGGAAGGTGTCCCCCCAACCCCTCAAATGACCCAAATGAGCAATAGGTTTCACTTTTTACTTCTGCAAGTGTCTGTCCGCCCGACCTACCGAATTAAACACACATGTGCCCCACCACCAATCACCACCAAAAGTTAGTAATTTGTTCCTTGTGCCAGTATCAATATTTCCTGAAAATTTCAACTAAATTCATCCACAATTTTTTGAGTGATCATGCTAACAGACAGACACAAACAGATAAACGGTGGCAAAAACATAATTCTGCTGTTCCTTGGAAATAAGTAATAAGCAGAAATGAATTAGTCATGTTCCAGAGTCTGAAATAACCATGTGTTTGTGTGGCACAGGTACTGAAGAACCAGCTGCAGAAGTGTGTGCAGCTGGAACCACAACCCCCCCAACACCGCCTGAAGGTTCGAGAACTGGAGGAGCACCTGTACAAACAGAACCTCTGGAAGCTCGTCTGAGATCAATGTTTGATGGACTCATGGACAAACTCCAAAAGGACCAGACCTTCCATGGCCCGATCCAATCCTTTGTGTCCAACTATGAGAGAATGTGCATTGACAGCTGCCTGATGTCAGCTCTGTTAACGTTTGGGGAAGAGACAAATGCTGTGCTGCCACACCAGCCAAGAAAAGACCTGCAAACAAATACACAAAGAGGGATGGAGCTGGGCAGGGGGGTGGAGCTGACAGTGGAGGACAGGAGGGTGGGAACGATGCTGGAGGGCAGGAGGCTGGAATCCATAGTGGAGGGCAAAAGGGTGGAGCCGAAAGTGGAGGACAGGAAGGTGGAGCTGCTCATCATTGGTCCATCTCCAAAAAGAGCCAGAAAAGAACATGATTATGGGAAGGTGAAAGAGGACAGTGCATTTCCAAGATAACTGGCACCACCCTCCTCTGGTCTACACCAATACTAACCTGGTCCACCCTACTCCAACACTAACCCGGCCTACCCTACCCTACCCCACCCCAACACTAACCCTAACCTAGAATACCCCAACACTAACCCGGCCTACCCCAACACTAACCTGGCCTACCCTACCCCAACACTAACCTGGCCTACCCTACCCCAACACTAACCCTAACCTAGAATACCCCAACACTAACCCGGCCTACCCCAACACTAACCTGGCCTACCCTACCCCAACACTAACCTGGCCTACCCTACCCCAACACTAACCTGGCCTACCCTACCCCAACACTAACCCTAACCTAGAATACCCCAACACTAACCCGGCCTACCCCAACACTAACCCGGCCTACCCTACCCCAACACGAACCCAGCCTACCCCAACACGAACCCGGCCTACCCCAACACTAACCTGGCCTACCCTACCCCAACACTAACACCTGCTCCTTAACTGTATGCTAATGAGAGGTGCACCCATCACCTCTGCCCTTGTTTTACCAGGGCATGAGACTCTAGGCACCCTTTGACCCAGTGGTTAGTGACAGCAGTAACCAATCAGAAAAGGGCACATGCCCAATGCCACCTGCTGCTCAAACTATTTAAATAAGAGTTTCACTCATGCTTCCTGATGCCTCTGATGAAGCCTATACAGGCGAAACGTCAGGCCTGGGAGGACCTCTTCCCCGCGCTCTCTTTTAATCCTTTTTAGAGATTTCTTTTATTGTTTTTTTTTTTTTACACAGTAACAGTGATTCAGAGTGATTTTTAGAAACAGATGTACAGAGAGACCTTTTATCAATTAAGGACACAACTCACAGGACCTGGAGCCTGGAAATCCTTCTCCTGACAGACTCCTCAGCGTCACCCCCTCCTCCTCATCCTGGACACTCAAACCATCTTCCACTGGGTATTCTGTGAGTATAAAGGTGTAGAGTTATAGTGTGCACACTATAAGAAAGAGAGTATTCCCTCACCTTTAACCCAACTGCACCAACTCAGTGACTGCCAGCGAGGGATCAAACATAGACAGTTTGACCCAAGGAGGGAGAACTGTGGGATCCTGGGACTCTTTAGGGGGGGCCATTTGGCCCTACCCCCTGTACGAATAATTCTTATCACTATGTGTTTTACTGTGTAATTTTTTGATTGTTTTTTTGATATTTTTTAATATTTTTTTATTGGATATCTCCTGTTTTTTGTTTTTTTTTAATCTGGTTGTTTTATATCTGTATACTTTTTATCCATTTTTTTTATTGTTTTAAACCATACAGACTTCTTTTATCTGTATATTTTTTTAATTTTGAAATTGTTTTTAACTTTTTTGGGAATCTGCTCAGAGCCCTTTTTCCTATACAGCATGTTACCACACTTACTAGCTGTTTCCAAGCCCCTTGGAGCTGTTAAAAAGCCTGCCCCTCGGTGGCAATCCGCTGGTATACGAGACCAGAACCCCTCTCATAATGGTGAGTTTAAAAAGGCCTCACAGCACCTAACACCAGAAGCCTTGGCTTTAACCAAAAGGTACTTTAAATTACTGCAGGCAACTCACCATTTAGAAATCTTAAATGGGTCACTTACCACAGGTCATTGTCCTCCAGGGATGCAGAAGCAGGCTTCTAAATTAGCCGCCTTCATTAAACCCTCGTCACCCATGGAGGAGACCTTAACAAAGATTAAACAAAACACCTCGACCTGGCTAAATAATAATTTACAGATATTAATCCACCACTACAATAAGATAACAACGGAGGGCTTACAAGACCTGGGTGGGTTTAATTTGGACGCCTTTAATAAGGCCATCTCCTGGGGTAGGACCCGTTACAGGAAAAAACTCACAACCTCCTCAATAAACACTCTGAGAGCACTCTTACAGGCCCCCCACACTATTAGGACTCCCCCTGGACTCCCTGGTTTCGGGGATTCAACAGCGTTTCCACCGCTGCCAAAACCACAGCGTCCACCCAGACTCTGCTCGTATGCAGAGGCACTGAGGAGGAAGCCGAACCCCCCACCTCATCCTGATCCTAAACCTAACCCCAATATTTACCCTAACCCCCCTCCCCTCAACCCGAAACCTAACCCCCTTCCCCCCAACCCTAACCTTAACCCCCCTCCCCTCAACCCTAACCCTAACCCTCCTCCCCTCAACCCTAACCCTAACCCCCCTCCCCTCAACCCTAACCCTAACCCTAACCCCCCTCCCCTCAACCCTAACCCTAACCCCCCTCCCCTTAACCCTAATCCTAACCAGAGGGTGGAAATGCCGGGGAGTGTCCCATCGGGGGCTTACACCCATCCACGGCCCCATAGCCCCATCGACCTGGAAAGGGAGGAGGAGTTGAGTCCCCCCCACAGAGTACAACCTCCTCATAGGAGATCACTCATAGTCCAGGCCTACATGGAACCTGTGACCTCACACAGTATCCCCACTGGCTTACGGGGGGAGCCCCTGGGGGGGAAATAGGGATGGGTAGTGAGAAGAACATTAAGCCCACTTTCTCTCCCTCCCTAATCTCCATACAGTCTGGGGAAAATAATAAGAGTAGTTCTAACAATGTCATACATGATACTCACCCTGTCCGGTACTCCAATGTAGTGGTGGAGGACAATAATGTTATTATTTCTACCTCTTCACCAGGTCCAGATCCGGAGGGGCCCAGGGCTGAGCTGGGGCGGGCACCTTTGGACACAGCAGTGGCACCTAGGGGACAGAATGAAATGATGATGGGCGAACCCAAAGAGGATACACATTATCCAAATGGTACCCAATCTGAATCCCCACCAAGAGCCAGCCACGGAAACATGTCATTGGCGCCCGCCTCTACCTCACGCCCGGAGCCCCTAGTGCACCCTAGAACCACTAGAAAGATCTATGATTGGTCCCTGGAGGTCATCAAACCCATAGTCATACTGGGGGATTCAAACCTGGCACGGATATCAGGGTTCCAAGATAGGAGAGTGCAGGTGGGCAGCTTCCCAGGAGCCTCCTTTTACCACCTTAAAGGGGTACTGGAGAAATTAAATCCAGACCCCGGGGTGGAGAAGGTGATCCTGGCAGCTGGTCTAAATAATTGTTTAGCAAAACAGACCAGCACAACAACATGGAAACAATTACAACAGTTGCTCAAGGTGGCCAAAAGCAGGTTCCCAAACGCTGTGGTTCATGTCCCTGTTATTAATTTCTCTTTTCGTTTGGATGTGACACAGCAGGCTCTCCTGAGGGCTCTTAATGGTAAAATTTTAAGTAAATGTGTGTTCCTACCTGAGCTTAACCAGCTACTCTTTAAGACCCAGCCCCGCGACCCCATCCACTGGACCAGGGGGACAGCTGACCGCATCTTAAACCTCTGGCTGGACCAAATGAACATGTAAGGAAAGAAGATCTGGCTCCATCTGCTGGCAGCGAACAGCAATTACACCAGCAAACCTGAAGGGGGATAGAGAGAAGAGAGAGCACCATTGATCTGTGAAAAGAATATAAACTGACTCTATATGATTTTTTTTAAATTATTGTGTTGTCTTTTATTTATTTATTAATTTATTTATATTCTCTTCAATGAATTTTATTTATGCATGATTTTAATGTATTGCACTTTGTCTTTCTTTTTTATGAACTGCTTTTGGAGTGTTTTATCAGGTTTTTTTATGTGAGTCTATGTATTTTTCACTGCATGCAGCACTTTCTTATGGCACTTGGGGACAACTTTTAGTTGTCCTTTCTGTTATTTAAGACTATAAGAGGTATAAATAATTTTATAATTTTATTATTCTCTCTCTCTCTCTCTCTCTCTCTCTATATATATATATATATATATATATATATATGATTTAAAAGAGTCAGTTCTTATCATTCTTTTTTAGGGAGCCCTCTTTTAATACCTCCTTTAGAACTATTTTTTAGATTTGCTGGTACCATGTCATGTCATCTGTGCGGTGTAGTGGAACACCTGACCCTGGCCCTCGGGGGAGCTTTTTAGCTTCTTACCTTTTTAGTTTCTTTTTAATTCTTTTATGTTTTTTTAAGAATTAGGGATATGTATATGTTTAATATGATTGAGAATGAACCCTTAAATGATGGGAGAGGTTAAGGCACGTTTGGGATCGGCTTGACCCCCCCCCACCACCACACACACACAGAAAAAAGAAAAAAAAAAAAAAAGACTGATTTGAACCTGAATCAGTAGAGGATGGAGAAGTACAACAACAACAACTGGTTCCTCTGCGTTCAATGAGTGATTCAGAATGGTCATATTTACACGTCAATAATTTTTGTCTTGTTTGTGGATGATCATCGTCATGCTCTTAAGTTGTAATAAACAGTTGAAAAGGTTGTAAAACAGAGATGTGTTTGTTTACACTATCAACATTCATTGCAGTATTGTTTGTTGTTTTAGCTTTAACTTTGTAACACAGGGTTAGTCCTGCTAAATGCATCTGAGCTAATCTAGCTTGCTAATGCTATTCTCCTTAGGGCTTGGATCAACGATATGAAATGTTTGATTCACACAACTGTCTAAAACTATATTTTCTCAATGTGATTTTTGGTTTGAACTGGCTTTTAACCTAATAGACTAATACATTTTCCTTAACAAACACTAGGCTAAGTTGCACAAAACACACCGTTATTCTTGGGTTTTGTCTTAATGTTGTCTCCATGGTAACAACAGCTGGTGTGATAGCTGTGACCAACTGTGTCCAGAACACAAGCTGCTGTGGGATAATGTTACTAACATGCTATTTTATAACTAAAACATTGGGTGAAAAAATATATAGTTAATATATATATAATTAATTTTTTTTCCCCACTTACTGCCTGTGGGCTGGTGGTTGATAGTTGTGATGAAAAAAAAAAAATCCATCTTTTAATAACAACTTCAAAGCAAAACCAACACTGTAGACACCCAGGTTGTAAAAGTCATTTTCCTGGAAATGTTTACAACACACAACTAACGCCTGGAATCCATCACTAGTTGTGATGTCCCAAAGATAAATTACATCCGTACCGTCTACCTCCATTGTTGATTGTTTACTGTTATCATCATAACCAAATCATTTCCTGCAAGGATCATAGTATCTATTCTTTTGTAAAACTCAGATTTTACATTTTTTATACTGAGTTTCTCCATTTCTTAAACGCCCTAAATCTTTTAAAAAAGAAAAGAAAAAATGTCAATAGATAGGGTAGATAGAAAATATGTACAGAATAAATAAAATATATATATATATTTTTTTTAAATATGACCTAAAAAGCTGTAGCCTTTAACTCTATTTCTGTTTTGAAATCATTTTAACCCCATATGCCCTTTTAACTTGATTTATAAATTTATGCCATGAATGTTTTGTACATTAAATGTTATTAATTTAAAAAAAAAAAGACAACAGACAGCATGAGCTGATGGTGGTCAAAGACGGAACCGGGACTGAAGTAACGCTTCAGAATGATTTTTTAAAAAATCTGTTTAGCTTAATTTACTGGATTTTAAAACAGCCAAAAGTGAATAAATTATGTATACTATCAATAAAAATCCCAGCATTATCAGTAATTGGAAAATAAACTGTGATTGCATCATATCAAGAATAAAAAAATGACGAGGCTTAATATATAGTAGATAGAACATAATGACACTCATATTATGATCAAAACAAACTTTTGTCTTTTGTCTTGTAAGCCTACATTATATATTACTTTTGCCAAATACATCAAATAGATTAATGGAAATGTAATAATGGGTTTTGTTTTTCACTATTCAGTTTTGCATCCGATAATATTAATTTCTTTCAGTATATCTTAGTTTTCAGTTCAGTCATATCAAATACACCATAAAACGTTCAATATGAATATTTAAAAGTATTTCTATGCAACAATATGACACTTTGTTGATAACTTCAAGCAACGCGGTTGATGCAACATCTCTTACCATCAGGCAGATGTTACAGGAGTTTGAAGTCGAGGACCACAAGGTTGGCAAAGTTTTTATCCACAGGCCAAGAGGCTTCTTCATGAATCACTCACACACTGCACGTAACACATGCACATATTTATAACTCGCATAACATTTTATTGTTGCTTTTAATTATTTACTGCTGTTTATCATTGTTTTTATTATCGTTTTATTTTTTAATGGGATTTTTTTTTTTTTAGGGAGGTGAACAGAACAAGAATTTCATTGCATAGTATAACTATCTCTTCTGCTGTGCATATGACAATAAAACTTTTGAACCTTTTGAACTTGAAAATATTTTGAGACAACAACCGAATTAACAAATTATCTAGGCTACACACATCAAATATCTCACAAACATGATTTGTCATTTCCAGGCATCAATCTTCATCATATGAAAAATTAATTATTTTTTGGAATGTGATTCAGGCTTGGCACACTTTTTCTCATATCATCTAACATTTCTAGGAATGGATGATGCACTTCTCTGTCTCATGTCTCAGTCGGCTGAATGCTTTCTCTTCCGACTTGGTAGTTTGGCATACTGGACTTCAGAGTTTGGCTCGGTGGTCACTGGTGCTGAGTTAGAGTCTACTGGTGTTGAGGTATCATCATTGTCATCATCATCTTCAGCGATAGATGTAGTTGTACAAGCGCTGGGAGGTAGAGTTACTGGTGTCTTTACAGGAGCGTTGCACCCATTTATCACAGCTTGATCCAGGGTAAATATTGGGTTATCACGATAACACTGGCCCAGTTTGTCCCAACCAATTCCAGGAATTTGGAGAATAGCACACATATGCTTACACAGCAATTTATATCTACGCCAATCTGGGCAGGTACAATATGGAGGCTTGTTGGTATCACCTAGCCATATGGAGTACACACCTTTAGTCTCCTCATTCATCACTTGAAATCTAGAAGACTTTGCATCCAAAGTGAAAATGTGATATTGGGGAATGTTGGCACTCATTCTCTTCATTAAGTGGTCTACCATGTCCTTGGGTCGATTGTGTAGATACTTGGGAACATTGTCACTATAACGACTATAGCCATCAGAAGAGCGAACGTTCATCTCTTGATATCTGTAACAGAAACACCATAGAATTGTAGTTCTGTGGATTAAAAAAAAAGCACTTTTGGCCTCGGGATGCAAATGCAGTAGCATTTTATCAAATTTAAAAAAAAAGTCCTCTGATCTAACTTGGGACTTTTCCACTTTTGATCTACTTCTGTTTGCCTCCAACATTATAATACAATTTGCCTTGTGTTACGAACATTGTTTAGCAATAAATGTTTCTATGATTGGAAGAGAGCTCCACTTTTAACAACCATTAAAAAGTGTAAGTAAAAATAATAAAATAAATAATTTTTTAAAAAAAAGCGTTCTGAACTTACCTTTTAAAAGTATCTGGGAGAAACTGGTCAACTAATACTTTAACAAGTTCACTTATACTGTGGTTTTTATAGATTGCCAGATATGATGACTTCAACCATTCGTTTTGCCGTTCGATACCGTTGTTTGTGTGGATGGCTATGGAGAGATTTTCATCCCTAAAGGCATGGACCCAGCGCTGAAAGTATATGTAAGAAAAGTTTCAGATATCAACATGATAAAAAGCAATCTGAGGAAATTTACAGTCACTAATTCAGTACACTGGTGGTATAAGCACAGGAACAAGAAGCATTCAAAATTAGTAAAAGGAGAACTTACCTCACACTGAATTTCCCAGGTTTTCTCATAATAGTTCCTGAACCTCTCATTTTCTTCCCAAATTTTTGAAGATTTGAGGAGGGTAACATGATGGTTGTAGAGCTCTTGCGTGGGACTGCTCGCTACATTTCTGAGTAAATAGAGGACTTCCTTACTTAGGTGGGACAAGCCATGATCTTTCCTACAAACCCATTCATTCCAGGCTTTTTCCCTGTGACAATCACAGATAAAAACCTTTGTTCCTGGAAAATCAGATACACGCATAATGAAAACAAACATCCAAGCTAAAACGTTAAAATATAAGTAATGACATGAATAATGTAAATTAAGTATCCACAGTGACCATTTCGGTGAGGTTACAGGAATGAATAGTGAAAAGTTCCATCAGTAAATGCAAATTAAACCTCGATTAGTTGTCATCAAACTAATCATTGCATCTATAGTTAGAACAGGATTCTGATAATCTATACCACCACTAATGGTTAGCAGAAAAATAGCAACCAGAACTATAGTCAATTACCTGGAAAGCAAGTCTCCAAAGCATTTATCTCAGGAAGACTGTAATCGACCATAAAGTTCTTGGGTATCCATTCTGGGTTGCCTTCCTTGAGAACAGCCAATGCCTCGGTTAGTGTTTCTGTGTCTTCATTGTGAGTGATGAAGGTTGCCACGACTGAGTAATTGACATTTGTTCTTACACAAATGAAGAATAGAGGCAATGCATAACTGAAAAAAAAAGTATAGCAGAGAATTAGACAGATCATGTTTAATGAAATTCAGGCCTGGGATAACATTTACTTATGAAGCAAGAGATACGACCCAGTAAAAAAAAAAAAAAAAGCACTGGATACGGCCTGAAAACAACAACTAAACCCTTTAAGGTAAACTACACACATGGCCACCATGAAGCTGGGAACACACTTTATGCCAAGTAAAAATATATATATTTTCCATTCCAAATAATCCTCAAGAATGAAGAAAAACAGACAATTCTTAAAAAAAAAAATAATAAAAAATTCTGAGCAAAAGATCACAGACCAGTCTTTCTTTTACATGGGAAATAATTTTTGTTTGGTGGACTTGCTTGGTGTGCATGTTAGTGATACAGCAGCTTGATCACTTTTGTCATAATCCCTCCAAAGCATGGCTGGATAGTTATTGTTGCAAAATGGCAGTGGTATGAATAGGGGCTATTCCTATAAAATGTAATTAGACATGATAGTATCTTACTGTGATGTTCTGTATGCAGCGTCCATCAAGCACATTTGTTCCCCATAGTTCTTCAAAAGTCTTTTCTGCCATGGTGTTTGGTAGAAGAAGAGAAGTTTGTCATCTTGTTGACTGGCATCATCTGGCTTGACAGTACTAGGCTGTAAGAACGCAAATTAGTACCATTTTTTTGAAATGGTACCAAATTCATCTATTATCATCCCAGTTGTAATTTTGTTATTGGCACAACTTAATGGGTCTCTTACCTCAATAGAATTGTGTTTCAGTATGATCAAACTGATCACAATAATCTATCAATTCTTTCTTTCTATATACTGGTACTGTTAAACTGGATTAGTCACTACTGAGAGAACAAATCTATAACTGTTTGACACATTACCAGTTTTATAGTACATATATGTAATGTTATATTTTGCTTACTTGAAACAACTAAACGAGGTCTTACCCTAAAAACGACTGATGCGTCCGGATACTTTTTCTTCAGATCATCACAATACAACACGAGGTTTTGTTGATCATCGAGTACATGTCTATCTGCTGATTTAGCAGTTCCCAATATATTTCGTATATCTGCTGGAGTTGGGAACCATCTTCTATGACTCCTAGGTGGAGGAATTCCTTCTTTAAAGACAACATCCTCAACAAAATTGATGAGGTGACGCTCAAATTCCTTCACCAGTCGAACTCCACTGTGATACAGTTCGTGAATCTTATTCACGATGGTGGAATCCACAGGGCCCCGCAAACTTGCTGCCTGTGAAAGCATAATAGTCTACCTTAGTCTTTAGTTTTAGACAGAAGAGTTGCTTAATTTAGAGAAGTAGGTATAATCTTTTTCATTATATGACTTGTATAAAGAGAATTATTGATTGAGTGAAATTTCATAGATTCAACTGATGATAGTATTTTTATTTTGTGCACAAAATCAAAATAATAGATAGTTTTTAGGTAAGAAAGTAGCTGCAAATTTTGTGTTATGAGTTAAGGAGAGGTGAGGTACATGTAGCTACTGTAGCTTTTTAAAAAATCCTTGGCACTACCCAATTACTACAGTACAGAAAGCAATATGCCACAACATTTGCTCACCTAAACAGTTAGCTGTTGTTCAGCGGTTAGCTGAATATTGAAAAAGTTAATTATTCTCAATAAAGCAGAGCATTATCCATACTTTCAAACTACATGTAAACACATGTTGTAGGTTGAAGTATATAATGACGGTTTAAAAAGGGCATTCCACATGCAATGAAGATAAGTTTTAAATAGATAGATTACAATATTTACTTTATTCATTCCATAGACCTTTTGATTGTTCTTCACCTGTACTCATCGCTGTTATTGTTGGGATGTCCCTTTAAAACAATGTATTAAATTCCTAGGGTTTTTTATCACATCTATCCAAGGTTTCTCTATAGCAGTTTTATAGATAAAGCCAATGCAGCTTTAACCTCAGCCAATAGGATGTAGGCATTGGCTCATTTGCATGAGATTTGTTTTAGGTAAAGCCGCAATAGCCACTTGTATTTTTTTGAGAAACGTGGCTCTTATTTCTTGTGACAAATTCACATTCAATGATAAAACCTTGCAATACAGGAATATAACATAGTGATATGTTAGGGAGACCAGGTGGGTAATAACATAATCTATTCATGAGCTAAGAAGAGTGAAGCAACACACCATTACCACAGTAAGATAAAAGCATGATAGAAAAGAGAAAGTCACACAGTGCATACAACATTGTGGACATTTTACCAAATATTGTGAGGTTTCTCATTCCAGTTCCTTATCACAATTTGAAAGCTGAAATTGAAAACTATGTGTATAAACAGATTTATAAATAACATACATTACTCAGGAAGGTTGGCAGTTGCCAGTTCTTTACTTTACAGTATTAATCTAAAGAATCCTGGAATATAACTAACTCTAAAATCATTAAAAGAGTGTACTTACAATGCCAGGCACAGGATGATGATGGTGACAAGATGGATGGGGGAATTTTACATAAAAAGTCTCCTCAATAGCAAGTGTTTTGCCAGACCAAAGTTTCTCCCTCACATTCCTAGACTGCATTTTCCGAGGTCTCTCTTTATCTTCGTCAATCTGTAAAAGATACCGTAATCACAAACTGATTGACAAAATCACCCCACTCACAATATCTGTCAGTAATATGAGAGAACTTATTTTATGTGATTTCTGGGGGTACCATAACTCACCTTGAAGTCTGGAAACCTAACAACATGCGTCATGTACACCATTGCAGGGCAGTTGACCTTTTTTGAATCCTGTATCATATTCCTCTGCTTTTTAAAACAATGGTCCAATTCCTGCTGTGAAACGATTGGTTAATTAATTCCAATAATTCATCTTTATGACATCCTGATTGGATATCACTACAGAATAGCTTACTGTGTATGTGCTCGAGCAGGGGTCACCAACCCTGGTCCTGGAGGGCCCCTATCCTGCATGTTTTAGATATTTCCCTCTTCCAGCACACCTGTCTGTCATTATCAGTCTTCTTTAGAGCTTGATGATAGGCTCATCATTTAAATCATGTGTGTGGGAAGATGGATATATCTAAAACATGCAGGATAGGGGCCCTCCAGGAACAGGGTTGGTGACCCCTGTGCTAGAGCAATATGTCACCATGAGCTAGTATAAATGAATTAAATTATTATTATCATCAGTAAATTATGTATGTGCCATACATGTACATGTTCCTTTTTCACCATTTCAGAAAACGGACATATTTAATGAAATAAAAAAAAATACCACCAACCTGATCCATTTCCTTTTTTCTCTGTCGTTTTTCTTTCGATCTGATATCAAGATCTGGCCCCTGATGACAAGTCCAAATCTTTCTTCCAATGAAGAAAAAGGGGACACCATCAAATTTGATGTCTATTCCCTTCTCTGCCTTGATTGACCACCTAATCTGTCGGGTTGTTTCTCTCAATTTGAGTTCATCTAGAGACAAACCTACAAGGACCAAAATTATATTCAGTCTATGCCTAAGTTAATATTCCTAGCTTGGCTTCTACATGTTATAAAAACATAAGTCTTCGATAAATAGAGGATGAAATTGGTCCGAATCCAGTCAGCGGCTGGTCTTTTTAAAATGTCTGGATTTGTTTTGTTAGATTTAATAAACACGTATTTAGGAGGAAAGACACCATAAACAACCTGACACAGACCGTGGATGCAGGTGGGGTTATCATTTATTTATTCATTTGAATTCAATTTGAACTCATTCATGTGCTCATCTATCAGACTCATTTTGTGCAGGTTTAGTGCAAGTACTCTCTTACCAAATTGTTTTTCTGCTAAACAACACCGCCAGGCACTCATTGTTTGACCCTCGTAGACATCAAAGGCCTCGTAAGCTTCGGATTTTGATCCAAGAGTGAAAAGTTTATAAAGTTGATCAGTGGGAACCAACTCTGTAGCCGCCATATTGGATTCTGTTACTTCCGTGTGTGACGTAATGACGACCACGAGCTGACAGTCTGCCCCATAGTCTGCCCTGCACGTTGGTTAACTACCAGATCAAGTAGCCAATCCAAGAAGAGCCTGTGTAGCCAATGAGATGTAAGAAAGGGGTGGGATTTTCCCCAACCTTCCTCCTGTGTTTCACGTGAAAAGGAGGAGGAGCCAGTACGTACTGACTTTGGTTTATTAATGCAGTTATTTCACTTCTCGTCAGCTCGCGAACATCCGAAACAAACTACTGCTCCTTAAATTTAATTTGCAGTCAGTGACAGTATCGGTTTAAAGACAGAAGATGGCAGAACCCCTGGTAGAAGCTCCGGTAGACCCCAGCACATTGTGCCTGTTCGATGTGGACGGGACACTCACTGCCCCGAGACAGGTACCGGCAAACACAACCAAGCGCACACGCACGCGCACATGTCTTCACTAACAGGGCAACGTCACCTTAAAAAAAGCAAAACACAAAACGACAGCGTCACTTCTAGCTGTGCGTTGGTATCTGTTGTCCCTTCGCTATTGCTCCGCTCTGAAGTCTAGTTCCACTTTTGTATTTAACCATTTATTACATTAAATTTAAGGCTATTAAATTATTAAACATTTCAAAAGGATGATCGCTGTGCATTCGTTTTGATTAGTCATAATTAAGTATTCATTTTTAATCCATATTAATTGTGTTTAGTTTTGCATGAGCAAACAGATTTTTTTTTTATTGAACATAGTGAACATTTCTCAATGAGGATCAAACCGTAATTCAATGAACTTAAACGAAAGCACAAACATGGGGACAGGATTTACAGATAAATAAAATGACACATTTTATGATGTAAGACAACAATGATTTTCCACTGCTTGAAAGATCAACATCACACACTGATCTAATGTGTATATTATAAGTTAAGTCTGTACAGGAAAAGTAAAGCTACAGTCAATGTAGAAAATGTCATGTGGTTCAGAAACTCTCCAAAATATCAACACTGTTATGAATAAATGAGTGAATATTTTAACTTTAGTTCTATACAAAAACGGACACACAATTAGGAACTGAAAAAGGAGGAAGCTGAATTCAGAGTTTTATTTCTAATCCTACTTGCATCATTTGAATGACCTGAAGTTGCATCAAATAAAACAAGAACACACACAAACCTCCAAAGACCAGAACTCTTGCATGGCATGCATTTTTAATTTCTCTTGGCTGTTTGGGGTACTTAATTGGGACCTGGTGAGTTTAAAAACAAGGAATTATCAGGATACATATACTAACTCTAATATAGCTATATTATACTCTTTTGACATCAGGTGGTGGCAGTATAATGTCCTCATAAGTGGACACCAGGCTCTTGTAGAACAAATGTCATGTCCACATTATGTGGACGTCAGGTCCTAGGTGGTTAAACTATATTCAGTTTCTAAAGTCACTTACAGATCATTGTACTTTGATAATTTGACAAATTAATGTTTTTTTAAAAGTCGACAAGAAGCTCCACAATCTCACTTTATCCTTCAATTGGATCCATAATTTAACACCAATAACAGAAACATAGTGATATTTAACATTTCTTCTCAAACAAAAATGTCCAAATAAAGGGACAGCTAAATGTTTATACTTGTTTGTACTTTGTACTTGACACGTAGGCACAAATGTTTTGTACTCTAATGTAATGTATTTTATTGTATTGTTTTTTTATGTAGTAATTTTTGGTTTATTCTAGTCCTTAATATGTAGGCACAAATGTTGTTCTATAGTGCTTTGTAATGTATTGAAATATGCTGCACTTATACTACTGTAGAGATTTATTCTACAGGGATCACTGTTTATTTATTTATTTAAGAAATGGAGATTGCGCATGAAAATTAGCATTGACACTAATTCTGGCATATTTACATGCTTATACTGAAATGAAATATATGAATGTGTTCATTAATATGCATGGTCCCACCTAAATAAAGATATAAGTACGTAAACAACTCTCTTCAATTATAATTCTCTTCTCTTTACTTAAAACATCAAATTTCTTTGGAAAAAAATGGGAAGACTTGTTCTTGGCACGAAACATAACTTCCATTGTTTTTAAATGTACAATATCAGGAAATTTTAATAAAACTAATCCTACAAAAATGGATGACTTGATTGAAGATAACCCATTTTATTTATAACTGACAGATATTTTTAGTTTAATTATAGGGTTTATGTTAGTTTTATACACATTGCCTCAAATTTCCACACAGTATGTCTTACATGGGATTAAAAAGGGAACAATCCAGCATATGCAAACATTTCTTGTTTAACAAATCTGGAGGGTTCTCAGGAATGGCAACAGTCATGGACATTTTACATTTGATATTTTCCATTTGTAGTTTTACAAACATTACTTGGGTCTTTGGTTTGTTCTGTGAGATTTCATTTAAAATGAATTCTAAGGCAAACATTTGAGTCTTTAACCCCGGGGTTTCCCTCACACAGAGGCCTTTACTAAGCACCAAGTGTGTCAAAAAAAGCACACTTGTGGAATGATGTTAGAGGAAAAAACTTCAGTTTATTTGTAATTGTTTCACTTTTTTCCATTTCATTAACTGGAGCTGTAGATAAAAGTGCCAAATACTCAATAATAATAAAAAAAGAAGTTAGCCCTTTAAATTCCACGTTTTTAATGTAAATAATTTTTTTGAATACAAAAAACCCCACAAAATATTTTTTTCTAAACACTACACAAATATTGGATGACATATGATTTGATTTTACAGCCTTGCATATGTTAATGATTCACACAAACATTGGTTAATTTGCATTAGCAAATTGGCATTAGTTTTGGTGCACAGCCAAATGTTCCCAAATGTTAGCATCTGTCTCCAAGTGTAGGTAAAATGCATAAACTATAAAACATATTTCTGCTCTAATTTGATTTTATTTTTGTAAATCAAGGTCAGCCCTAATCATACATGTCAAATCATTCACTTTGCATCTTTTTTTAACCATGTCATGGCTCATGATGTCATTAAATTTTTTGATGAGGAGGAAAAAAAACCCTGAAAAAATGTTTGCTTGGTTTTTTTGTTTTTTTTTTATGATTTCTGCTTTAATGTCTTATGGATCAAAAAACAGTCATTATAAGATAAGTAATAGTTCTTTTTGGCACACAGAGGCAGCTGCTAGTCTGGACATTTTATTTTGTTTACAATGTGCACATTTTGGTTGGTGGCCAGAATTTTAAAGATCATGCAAAAATTAACTAATTTAGAATTTTGACCACATTTAAATTCTGAAAAATATGAAAATTTTTAACAATAAGCGCAAAGTGTGTAAAAATGACACCTGGATACTGGAGGGTTAAGAGTTGTAGGTACATGTTTGGGTTTTTATGAGTTAAGTGGTGGACATTTGGGTCTTTAAGGGTTAACCTTAACCTGCTTGTGTTTGTTTTCAGCCTGTGACTCCACACATGGCCCAGTTCCTGGGTTTGCTGCGGAGGCGTGTCCGGGTCGGAGTGGTGGGCGGGTCCGATCTCCACAAAATCAAAGAGCAGCTGGGAGATGACGGTCAGGTTTTAGAGCATTCTGTTACATGGTTACAATCACCGTATGTCCTAACAGTGCCGTTTCCATGGTTACAGTCCTGTTTCCATGGTTACAGTCACCTTATGTTATTAAAGTGAAGGGCTTTTACACTGTCTTAACAGCCCAATTTCTATGGTTACAGTAATCGTATGTCCTAACAGTCCTGCTTCCATGGTTACAATCATCATATGCCCTAACAGTCCTGTTTCCATGGTTACAGTCATCCAGAAGGTGGACTATGTGTTTGCTGAAAACGGCCTGGTGGCTTATAAGGACGGACAGTTATTGAGCGTCCAGGTGAGTGGGCGTGTCCCTGTCAATCACACCTATATTTTATTGGACTGTAGTGGATCTGCTTGGACCCAGGTACTGACTGAGGTCTGCTTTGTTCTGCTCAGTCCATCCAGGCTCACATGGGAGAGGATCTGTTGCAAGACTTCATTAACTTCTGTCTCAACTATATGGCCAAGATCAAACTGCCAAAGAAGAGGTTAGAAGAACACCACTGAGCATGTGCAGAACACCACTGATCATGTGCAGAACAACACTGAGCATGTGCAGAACACCACTGAGCATGAACAACACTGATCATGTGCAGAACACCACTGAGCATGTGCAGAACACCACTGAGCATGTGCAGAACACCACTGAGCATGTGCAGAACAACACTGAGCATGTGCAGAACAACACTGAACATGTGCAGAACACCACTGAGCATGTGCAGAACAACACTGAACATGTGCAGAGGTCTTTTTCACAGGTGGGTTTTGTTGTGCGTGTGTGTGTGTATGTGTGTATGTGTGTACGTGTGTACGTGTGTGTACACAGGGGAACCTTCATCGAGTTCCGTAATGGCATGTTGAACATTTCTCCTATTGGACGAAGCTGCACACAGGAGGAGAGGCAGGAGTTCTATGAGCTGGACCAGGTACTCCCCACCGATATTTCTAAGCCCATATTTGGAGCTGATACTGATTTCTTTCAGGAAATCTTCTTTAATAATTAAAAAAATATAAATGATGACAGTTAAACTAATATATATGACCAAGCATACTTTGTGTTTTCTTCTTCTTTAATATTTTCTTATTCTTCTGTTTTCCTGTTTTTTCTTCTTTTCTTTCCCCCTTTTTGTTACCCCCCCCCCCCCCCTCATTTTTATCTTTTTTTTCTTTCCCCCATTTTCTCATCGTTTCTCTTTTTTTTTCTCTTCTCTTTTTGTTCTCTCCCCTGTTTCTCTTTCTCCTTTTTTCTCACTGTCCTCCTTTTTCTCTTTATTTTTTCTTTTCCTTTTTCCTCTGTTTTTCCTCTCCTTTTTTTCACCTTTTTCCTTCACCTGTCGGTAAATTATGAAAGGGAAAAAGCATATTGGCCAATGCAACAGGCCGTTACCAATACAAGAAAAAAAAAAATTATATATATATCTATCTATCATCATCAGTATCATCAGTATCATCTATCATTAGATGATACTGTATGTAGAGTCAGTTGTGTTTGAGTTGAAACTCACTCATGCATTAAATTAAATATTGTGATTCTTTTGTTGTGACAGAAAGAGAAAATCCGCGAGAAGTTTGTGTCTGTATTGAGGGAGGAGTTCAAAGGTCGAGGGCTGTCCTTTTCCATTGGTGAGTGACACTTCCACGAGGGGTGGAGCCAAGAACCTCAGAGTTTTTCTGTCTTTGCAGTAGAACCTCAGATGGTTCTTGTGTCTGTATTGGTTCTTTTCCATACAAAACCTGACCGTGTTGTGTTGAGCTGAAGGGCGCTGTGGAGGCAGCTCGGTTTTCATTTACATTCTAAATCGTATCACCCCAAAGTGGGTGGAATGGACGTCTTTTAATACACAATGTTGTTTCGGCACAGCCACTTTGGCTGTTACAGTCCCTCTTCCTGTAATTGCTCCTAATTTTTTTTTCAATTTATCCCAGTGTGGCTGAGCTGTGGTTCAGTTGGTAGAAAAGATGTTCCTTTTAGTCCCACGGAAATTCCAGGTTTCCAGCAGCAAGCACACGAGAGTAACCTTGTCTCATCCTCTGAACCTGCTTTATCCTCACTAGGGTCACAGGGGTCACTGGGGGCCTAATCCAGCTACAATGGGCGAAGGCGCCAGCTCATCATATATAGACAATCACTCTCACAGTCACACCTATGGGTGATTTAGATTAACCAATTAACCTATCAGTGCATGTGGTTGGTTTGGATGGTGGGAGGAAACCGGAGTAACCGCCGAAAAACCCACGCGGACACAGAGAGAACATGCAAACTCCACACAGAAAGGTCTGGTGTGGGTCCTTCTTGCTGTGAGGCATGAGTGCTAACCACTGCACCACCGTGCCACCCCGAGAGTAATCATTCCTATAAATAAATAATTCTATTTACAATATACGGTTAATTTTGTATTATAATTTTTTTTTATTCTACACATTAATTTAAATGATCACACTGTTAATGGTTGGATGTTATTCCACAGTTTATTCAGAGCTGTTTCTGTTGTGGATTCTGACTCTGACTGTCCACATGCTGAAGTGTCCTTGGGGAAGACACTGAACCCTCAATATTGCCCAGTAGGTCTGGCAGCACCTTGCATGGCAGCAGCACCTACTGGTGTATGAGAGTGTGTGAATGGGTGAATTTGAGGCTAATGTAAAGCGCTTTGAGCACCATGAAGGTGGAAAAGCACTATATAAGTGCAGTCCACTGGGCTGAGGAGCACTGACAGTCATGCTCTGATATGAGACGGGTAATCTCATCCCAGAGTGGTGAGGACACTCCCCCAGAATAATCAGTGGACAGCAGCTTGTCATGTCACACTGGAGTAGCGGCTCGGTACATTTGGGTCTGGCAAAAAACCAGGTCCCATATTCAGGCTGGAGTCATGCCGTGGACATCCAGTGGAAATGCAACAAGTGGTGCCCAGCACAATAGACCCCATCACCTCACACACATTTTACCAAATTTTTCCCTCTCTTATCATTGTGAAAACACATTTTGGTGACTGTGACCTTTAACCTGCATTCACCAAAATGTAGTGGAATCTATCCTGGACCACCTCACATCTTTCCTGAAAACGTAATGGACATTGCTCCAGTAGTTTTGTATAAACTTTCTGACAAATGGAATGGGGCAATAGACTGGGGCTGTTTCATCATGTCATGTAGTGCCGAACTGGGCTAAAAACAGGAAATGGAAAAGTGTGTCTGTTGGTTCTGTCATGTAGACAGTTCTCTGTTGTGTGTCTGCAGGAGGACAAATCAGCTTTGATGTGTTTCCAGACGGTTGGGATAAGAGGTACTGTCTGGGAATAGTGGAAAAGGACCGGTACAAAGTCATCCACTTCTTTGGAGACAAAACCAAACCTGTGAGTATGAGACGGACGGGTGGACTAGTGACAGGTTAACAGATATGACAGACTGACCGCACCACACAACACACACATTCTCTCCATCCCAAATGTTAAAGTCAGACAGACAGAAGTGAATCAAACCTGTCTGTGACATGAACTGCAGTTCACTGGTCCTCCACTAGGGGCTGGATCCAAACACAAGTTGGTCCCATTGACTCCCATGTTCAAAAGGTCAAAGTTCACAGCAGAAATAAACCTGCTTACAGCCTGGTTCAAATAATTATTTTAGCTTTAATAGGTCAAGTTTATCTTTATGACAACTGTGAAGGTTTTTATTTTTTATTTTTGATACCTCATCTGTTTAGATGAATCAGAATAGAATGTATTGTCATTTTGCATATCACAAGAATATATCAAATGAAACTGAAGTTTGCTTCGTCTATCCATGACCAAAACTGGTCATGTAACTATGAAATGGCAAGATGGTATTTAATCTTAATATTGGGGATAATTAGGGGCATGTCCTTTCGATTGACAGGTGTTGGAAGCATTGCCAGTGCTAGCACTGGTGGCTAGAGGCTAGCTCCCAGAAAGGGCTGAGCTTAGGCCATTTGGTTTCACTGACCTTTGACTTGTTGGTTGCATTTGTGCTGTTCATGTTCAGGAGTGTTAATGGATATTTTTACTGCACTTACTGGACAAATGTGGTTTCCTCTGCTCTTAACTGCAAACAGACTGTCCAAAAAAATCTGTGATTAAAGGTAAAAGTTCATATCTTAATGGGACATTACAGAAAATCAACCAAAGTACAAAACAAAATCAGTGATATTCAAATGTGTATTTTGCTCATGTACACACAGTAAGACATGGTTTGTGTGTTTCTGTTGGTGTTTCAGGGAGGAAACGACTATGAGATCTACAGCGACCCTCGAACTGTGGGCCATGAAGTGTCCAGTCCAGACCAAACGCAGCAGCTGTGTCAGACACTTTTCTTCTCCTGAGAGGAACCACAGCTGCACAAGGACAGAAACCATAGGACGGACTGCATTCAAACTTGCACCCTTAAATCACCACCTTTAACCCTTAAAGACCCAAAGGTCCATGTCTGTAGTTACCATGGGAACACCATCTTGTCCAACATTGATCCTCCAGTCAAACCCATGCAGTTGGATCAGTGACAGTGGATAGACACGCTGGGTTTATGGTCAGTTCAGGACAGACTAGACTGAAAAGACGCTCAGTACATTTGCACTTAGAGAAATGCAAGTTATTGCCAAGTTCAGCTAATATTGAAGTTTTAAAAGCCATGTATACATCTTAATCAGACAGTAGTCAAACTGAACTGGAGTTTTGTAAAACTATTGGTGCTATATAATGTAGTTCTAAATCAAGCTGTTCCACGCATGTAAACGCTGCCAACCTTAGCTCAACTATTGACTGGCTTGGACACACCCCCTTCAGGAAGTGACCAGACATGGCATAACAACATGTATGTTACTGTAATAAATCAGAGTGAACAGTAAAGCTCCTTGAGGAACACAAAGGTAGAAAACTGGTATATAAGTACAATCCATTTAAGAGGACATACAAAATATACTGAGCTGCTGCACCGTTGTCCATATCATCTCTGTGTTGTTGTTTTCTTTCTACTGTGTCTACTTCAAATCCAACGCCTTTGTTTATTATTTGTAATTCAACTATGGCACCAATGGGAAGAATGCCAAAGGGTGTGTAGCCCCACCTAATAAACGTACCTCACGTAATAATTGGTTTCTCTTACCACACATGTCAGCTAGGATTTCTGACAAACTCCAGTTAAATCCTTAGCTCAGTTATTCACAATAGCTGGACTTAGATGTTACTGTAAAAAGACTGTTTATTCAGTTTGATCTGTTTCTGATATAAAAACCATCAACTTTAATCTGAGTTTAATGAAAATCTACAGGATCACTGAATTAAATATAGAAGATACAAGATTTACACTGAAAAAAACTACAGAAGGTAATGTTTTAATAATAAGTGATTAAAAGACTTAAAATTGTTAAATGTAGAGGGAAAATAATGGGCATATGCCATAGAACTAGGACACACACAACTTGGGTAAGTGTGTGTGTGTGTGTGTGTGTGTATACATATATATATATATATATATATATATATAAACACAGACACACATGTGACTGGGTTTACTCTGTATGTTGTGGTTTTTATCTGGTGAAAAAAAATAACAAAATAATCAACTGAGTGGTTTGCGGCCCCATTTAACTTTGACTTTGTGCTTCATCATGTCCTTTGTAAATAAATTGAATATCATGGCAAAGCTTCCTTCAGCCTCTGTCCTGAACCACACATGCTGTGAGCAGGTGACATCACTGCTTTAGTCCAGGGTACATGATGGTGGACTATTCCTACTTATTTTTCAGCCTGCATTGGGTATACAAACTTCTAAAACAACCTGAAGAGTAGGGAGGTCTAACCCTACCATATTGAAAAAATAAACAAATATAAAACTGGCCTGATAAATTTATTTCCATACCATTAATTTAATTTTGACACAATTCATATATTTGCTCATTATTTTTGATCCCTTCATTTATTTATGTTGCTTCCAATTTACATTTCCTTTATCTCTACATGTTTATTTTATTTTCATATATCATCTTAATGTTATAGTGAGCAAATATTATTGATAGATTTGTGTGTATAAACTACAGTAGTCTTATATGCCACTGTTTATAAAACAGTGGTTTTATGGACTTTTTTTTTTTTTATCTAAAATTTTGAGTATACACACTTCTCCAGGGAAAACTGCACCAATGTGTGGGGTTCATCAACCTTAAGTGTTTTAAAAGTGTTCAATACTAATGTGGATACAATAAAAACACAAATGTAACACATTCAATTCAATTAAATTTTATTTATAAAGCCCTAAATCACCACAATCAACTACAGAAATACATGAAAAGTCCCAGGCATCCCCTGTCCTTAGACCCTCCTTCTCGGCAAGAAAAAACTTCAAAACCCAGTGGGAAAAAGAAGAAATCTTGAGGAGAACCACATTGAAGGACAGATCCACTCCCATGGACGGACAGGCTATAGATGAACGTCCATTTATAAATGAAGGAGGGGCGGCTGGTCCAGACAGGCAGGGGCGGTGGTCCGGGGGTCACAGGTCGGCACAGGCGAGATACTGCAGATCCTGTCGTCCATGGCTCCCGTGCAGACACTGTCAGGAGAGCCACCACTCCCCCCAGGGTGGGGGGGGGCACCAGGTGACTAGTCATGAACAGACTTGGTATGAAAGATAGGTTTGTAAAAATTACAGAAACAGGGTGTGAGGGAGAGAAAGAGAAGAAAGAACTCAGTGTCTGACTTCCCCCAGCATTCTAACTCCTAGGGCAGCCTAGATTGAACTGTGACTCATACATCATGTATACATGGTATATGAGTCACATAATTTTTAACTAACCTGACCATAGACTTTCTCAAACAGGAATGTTTTAAGCCTAATTTTAAATGTAGAGACTGTGTCGGCATCTTTAATATAAAGGGAAGCTGATTCCATAAGACAGGGGCCTGATAACTAAAGGCTCTAGCTCCTACTGCACTTTTAGAAACCATAGGAACTTTCAATAAACCTGCATTCTGAGAACGAAGGGTTCTATTGGGTTGGTACGGAACCAGATCATCTTTAAGATAAGAGGGGCCCATACCATTAATGGCTTTATATGTAAGGAGGAAGATTTTAAATTTAATTCTAGACTCAACTGGTAGCCAGTGAAGGGTTTGGAGCACAGGGTGATGTGTTCTCTTCTATTTGATCCTGTTAATAATCTTGCTGCTGCATTTTGAACCAGTTGCAAGCTTTTTAGGGAATATTTAGGACACGCTACAAGTAAGGAGTTACAATAATCTAATCGTGATGCAACAAATGCATGAATTAATTTTTCTGCAGTCGTTTTAGACAGAATATTCCTATTTTTGGCTATGTTGCGCAGGTGAAAGAAGGCTGTTCAGAACACTTAAAAGTAAGAAAACTAGACATTCACAATTGTCAGAAAGTGTAATGACAATTGGAGGTGGTAAAAATACTCACATTGGGTATTTAATTTCAGGTACAGTTACTTGTGTAAAAAAAATACATAAAAGTAATGATTTACTCCTTTAAAAGTAAAAAAATAAATAAATAAATAAAAAACTTCTACATTTTAATAAGGAACAAACATAAAATTAAAACTATTTTTGCCATGAATGAAACAAAATTTAACCAGGAAAAAAAGGGAGGGTTCAGTTTTTTAGTTCCACAGTGGATTGTACTGACCAGAGTTCTGCACCAGGTCTGGTACCTGACAGGGAACCCACAAAAACATATGGGGTAAAAAAAAAAAAAAAACCCTATGTAGTTTATGTGCTGTCATATCTGCTTAGTTTGAAAATGTAATGAGTCTATTCTTAGAATGTAAGGTGTATAAAGTATTACATAAATATAGGGCGGAACAGTAAAAAAGTTGGTAAATACTCAAAACACAGATACCTAAAAAAATCTACTTAAATAGAATAACAAAGTATTTAAACTTGGTTACTTCCCACCACTGAAGATGATTATATAAATATGGCAATTGTTAAATTACTTTAATTTTGTAATTTGTAGTTGTAATTATTACATATCATTCATATAAAGATTATTAGAAGTTTCATTAATATTTAACAGTTGTGGAAAACATGAAAACAAATGTCCCTAAACAGGACAGACCACCCCCAGGACTAAATCATTTTGACACAATATTAGTGTTAGGTGGCAGCTTTCTATGTTAAAATATTACTTTTATTAGTTTAATATGTTTGAATGATAAAAACATAAAAAAATAAACTTATTTCTGACTTCATTCAAAATGAGTATGTGTCCTGACAGATGCAGTTCTTATGTTCCTATGTCTCATAAGAAAAAGTCATGGGTGTGTGTTAATGAACCTGACATTATCTGAAATTTAGAGAGAGAGAGAGAGAGAGAGAGAGAGGAGAGAGAGAGAGAGAGAGAGAGGAGAGAGAGGAGAGAGAGAGAGAGAGAGAGAGAGAGGAGAGAGGAGTGAGAGAGAGGAGAGGAGAGAGAGAGAGAGAGAGAGAGAGAGAGAGAGAAGAGAGAGAGAGAGAGTGAGAGAGAGAGAGAGATGTGTGTGTAGAAGTGTTATATATTATGTGTTTATGCAAATGATATTTCTTCTTAGTAATATAAAGTAAAAACCTAAATTATGTAACAATAAGCACCATATAGTATAGACATGTTTAGATTCAGGAAGTTTCTTATTTATTTAAGGAGAAGGGGTGGACGTTTGTATGTTATATTGCTTCTTACTTCTTTTTATTACGCATTTTGTTTAAATGTTTGTTTGTCTGACATTCATATTCCACATAAATAATCAGTTATTTGTCCTTGTTGAACGGATGAGGTAAAAGTAGGTCAGTAGGGTTTAGTTTTATCCTCGGTGTAACGTGGAAAAATAAGCTTTAAAACACTCAACTGCTCACAAACGGAGCTGATATTTGGACCAGGACTCAAACAAAGGAGTTTTCGCGCCGTGCATTTAAAAGCCCCGTCCGGCCAATCACTGTGCAGATAATACAACCAAACGCTGTGTTCTTACATCACAAAGTTTGTCCAATCACAAGAGAACATTTCGGGTTGGGCTCCATATTCAAAAGTAAATACTTACGTACAGCCAATCCGCGGACAGGAGGGCGGAGTTCTGGAAGTGCTTCTAGTCAAGTTAGTTTAACGTCGCAGACCGTGACAAAACAGTTGCGCTTTTTCCTCCTTCAGTCGTTTACAAGTTTGTCTCGTTCGGAACAGGTAAGTGTCCGCTACTCTCTTCTTTGTTTTTGCTCAATTCGGAACAGAATGACCCATTAATGTGTCACTCTATTTAACATTTAGACCACTTTTGCCAGTCGGGTATAGCGTGTAACTGTGCGTATTTAACTTATTCGTGCAGCTCAAACACAGTTGTGTCATTTTCGAAGGCTTGTCCCACTTTATTAAAAAAAAATCCTGTTAATGTGTACAAAATGCCGGGGGTCGGTCTAATTTAAGCCGGACATTTGACCCGAGTCTCCTGGATCCTACGGGAAGAGTCTGTACACGGACAGGGTGGATGCGTTTGTTCCACGGTCTGAAATGCAACATGCAGTTGAAACGCCATTTGGATTGGTAGCTTAGCCTGGTAGCTTAACGGAAGCGCCCCGTTTAACTATGAGTCCCGTTGAACAGATCTCCAGTTCAAAGTGGGCCTGTCCAGTATTTAAACCAGGACCAACTCGCCAACTGCTCACATTTATACAGACACTAATGCAAAGTTAGAGGAACATCGACAAGTTTTGGCGCAGTTTACTTTAGGCGGGAAGATACAAAATGGAGTCTTGTCTTTTTGTCCCAGAGACGCAGAAATCCGATTAGAGCCGAGAAACACCCTTAGGCGGCAGCTTGTCCTATTTGGACCACAATACTCTTAACCGGCTGACACACGTATGTGTGTGGGTTAGGCTTTAATTAAAACTACTTTTGTAAATAGAAAACCTTGTATAATTGACCCGACTGCTCAGTCTAACTTAATTATGGGCCATGTTTAATATATTTGTTTTTTCTTTTCTAGATAAATCCAACCATGACGAAGGACCCGAATAAGCCCAGGGGCAAAACCTCCTCTTATGCCTTCTTTGTACAGACCTGCCGTGAGGAGCACAAGAAGAAGAACCCAGGAGCCAGCGTCAACTTTGCAGAGTTTTCCAAGAAATGCTCTGAGAGATGGAAAGTAAGTTGGTTAAATAGATGCGCTCATTAGCTCTGTATTTCTGTGCAGGGCATTTACAAATCTCCATTTAATGTCCTAAAAATATTTAAAATGTATCCCATTGGCTCTAGTAGGTCTTTAGTTGTTTCAATAAACGTGTTCACGTTCAATAAACGTCTGTCCAAACTGTAACGACAGTGACATTGGTTATCTTGGTCCTGTCTGTTGCAAACCAACTATCACTGACTTTCCAGCCCTCAGTGAGAATTGACCAGGTATAAATTAATAGATACTCTATGGGTTACATTTGTACCATTGTGGCTGTGAAATTGACAAAAAAAATTCTCTTCAAAGTAGTGTAAAAAGTCTTTGACATTTAGCCTGGATGAGGTCTGTGCAAGTGATTTTATTTGGCCCTTTAACAGAACTATATATATATATATATATGTACTCAATTCAGAGCGCCATACCAATATGGGAAAGTTTCATGAACAAAACAAGATAACAAAATGGCAGTTTTGAACAGTATTATAAAACAAATAATTGAATTCAGTTAAAATCTTAATTTCAAATGGATAGTTAGCTTACTTCTGATATTTGATATTTATGGAATACCTTGGTTTTGAACATCCTGTCTATGTATAAAGTATGTGAACCTTTTATTTCCTATTATCAAAACATCTGGCAGCCAAATGGTATTTTGTAGCACAACACTTTAAAACATTTATTACAAATTCACTAACACTGTGTGGAACTGGAGAAAAGTTGGTCAAATGTATTGGAACACTGTTACAATTGGTTGAGGTTCCACATTGAGCCCAATATAATATAAGGCAGTGGGCCTGACCAGTGGAATATAGTCCAATTACAGTATGAATATATTGGCACATACTTTCACATTAACATCCTGAAGTTTCTCAAGAAAAATAAGTGCAATTTTAATCATACTGTGTTTGAGTTTAGTTTGTGATCGTTTGAAAATGTAAACATTTCTGTATCTGTATCTTTTTTTTTTTTTAACACTAAAATAAAGAAATCGAGCAGTCTTCATTATTTTAAGGATATTGTTCTATATTTTACTGGATTATTGACCATATCGGTTTGTTGAATCTGAATTAAAATGATTTAAACTCTAGGTTTGACGCCTGTGCAATAGAGGTTTGAGGTTCATTGTGGTCCTTTTTTTTATTATTATTTTCAGACCATGTCACCCAAGGAGAAGGTTAAGTTTGAGGACATGGCCAAGAATGACAAAGTCCGGTATGAGCGAGAAATGAAAACATACGTGCCCCCAAAAGGCGTCAAAGGCAAGAAGAAGAAGAAGGACCCAAATGCCCCCAAGAGACCACCGTAAGTTTGGAGTCACTTCTTTTGTCAAGGTTTAAGTGGTGTTCAAAAACATGTTTGGTAACCGACTGTCTTTTTTTGTTGTTGTTTCCAGGTCTGCTTTCTTCGTATTCTGCTCCGATTTTCGTCCTAAGATCAAGGAGGAATACCCTGGAATCAGCATTGGAGACACTGCCAAGAAGCTGGGGGAGAAATGGGCAGCAACAAGTTCCAAAGACAAAGGCCCATATGAGGCCAAAGCCGCCAAACTGAAGGAGAAATATGACAAGGTACAGTAAACCTAAATCTATGCATTCATGTTACTAAAATAATATATTGACTTTTTGAAAGGGGTGTGGCTTTATTTATTTTTTTCCTGTTTTTAGTATTTTGAATATTTTATTAGTGTTTATGTATTGTTCCTGAGTGTCTGGGACCTGAGTAATATATTTGGTTTCTGTGAATACTGGAATCTCTTTCCCCTTTCAGGAAGTGGCAGCTTACAGAGCTAAAGGTAGCTCCACAAAGAGCGACGCTGGCAAGAAGAGTGGACCTGGCAGGCCCATGCCCAAGGCCCAACCAGTTGATGATGATGACGATGATGATGAGGAAGAGGATGAAGATGACGAGGATGAAGATGATGACGATGATGAGGATGATGACTAAATGATTTCTATGTTAAAGATGTGAAGTTTGCGATGCATTGTTGAGCTAAATGTGTTTTGTGTGGATGATTCCAGACTATAGCCTGCTGTCCCTGTGGTCTTCTCGCTAGGATCTAGACCTCTTTCTAATTCAAATTCAGGGATTTAGTTTTTACTTTGTCACTTAGCCCCCTGTTTTCCTCCTTAAAAAAGCCTGCTTTAGTCCAGTTGGTGTTGGATCCTGGGTCAGTCGATGGGTTGCGTTCCCGTGGACGGTGACAGTGGCGGCAGCACATGCTCTGTTTTAAAGCACTGTTTCTGTTAGTGCTGCAGCTCCTTCACTGTCATTTTACTGCCAGGATTTTTTTGGACTCAGATTACAAATGTTTGCAGCCATTTTTAATGCGGGGTCTTGTAGAGAAAATTTTCTTTCGTAATAAAATTTTTTTGTATATTGATTGAATGTGTTTTTTTTGTGTGAGTTCTTGATCAAGTTAAAGTATGTGCAAGTGTCTTTTCTTGGCTCAAGTGTTTAGTCCAAGGTGGAATGTATTAGTCTGATTTAGTGAGCAACCAATATGGAAGATACCAATTTATTTAGTTTAACATCCTCCTTGCCTACTGATAGATACAGATTGCTGATACTGAATTTTATTTGTCAAAAAATAAAAGTCAGAGGTAAGGTAGAAATAACATTCAACATAAGTTAAACATTTGTTCAAAAATGGTGTTCAGTCACTTTTTCCAGTTCTTTTTAAAATGAAACCTGAAAGCAGAACAGGAGGCATAGAACTACAGAAAAGACAAATAACTGGCAACAAAAAGAGCAAAAGTAGTCAAAATATAAATGTAACATGATGGAAATAAGCTACAATTTGGAAAAAAAAACCACAAATAGCCTAGGCAACAACATGAACAAACACTACCAAACAATTTAAAAGAATATATTAGGAAAATAAAAACACAACTAAAAAATGTAGGCAATACAATGAACAAAAAGCCAAATTAATTAATTTACATTTCCTGAAGTGAATGTAACCTGTGCTTGGCTGTTTGTGTAATGTCAGTGGAAGAAATGTTTCCTGTTTACTTCATATGTGGAAAATACATCAGTGTTTGTGGACTGACATCACTACAGACTTTGTGTAGTTGGGTTCAAATTTGCATTGGTTTCAATGGGAGGTGAGGAAATATGGAGGACTGAACCTGCCATAATTACAAAAAAAAAAAAAAAAAAAAAATATATATATATATATATATATATATATATTTAATGTCTTGATAAAGGCATTTCAGTGCCACTTATTTATATTTTTCATTCCTTGCCTGCATTCATTTCTGCATTGCTTTTTCTTTACATTTTCTTCATTCCCCTTTTACATTTTTCCTCTTATTTATTTCATGTATATATTTGTGCCACCTATTTATTTGCCACTTATTTATTTCTGCATAGCTTTATCTATATTTTTTAAAAATGTATCCTTTTTTCTAACTTAATTTCAATTTTTTTTTTATTTGGCCTCTTAATTTTTTGGTGGTATTCATACTTCTTTTCACCTCTTCAGTATTCCTCCTCTTGCTTTTTATTCCTGTATTTATTTGTGTTTTATCTATTTCTTTATGTCTTTCAGCCACTCCTTTTTATCTCTGCCAAAGAGGTTAAGTTTATTTTTGTGGGTCAAGATCAATAAAAATATTTTTAAAAAGGTCAGTGTCCACAGTTTTAATACAAGTGATTTCAAACTTCTTGGGTGTATATAGATTTGTTATTCATCACACTGAATATTAGACTTCAAGACTTGACCTTCGTGATCAGCGCCCAAGGTTAATTTCGACAAAATATTGACCATTTTTTCTTTATGTTTGCACCATATTGAGTAGTACCTCATATTCAAGCTAATAAAGAGTGATTTCAGGATCCATGCTGATTTTATCGGTTTGACATCATCATGACGTTTTGATTTGGTCACGTGTCATGCGATGCAAAACTATTTGTTTATTTGTTTGTTGGTTTGTGTACAACATAACTCAAAAACTTATGGATGGAGTTTGATGATATTTTCAGGGTTCGGTGGTAATGGTAAATGTTGGTAAACGCTTTTCCACCTTCATGGTGCTCAAAGCGCTTTACATTAGTTTCACATTCACTCATTCACACACACACTCATACACCAGTAGGTTTCTATGGTCTAAGTCAGGATTCAGTGTCTTGCTCAAGGACACTTTGACGTGTGGACAGCCAGCATTCACATCATGATGACTTTCTACTATGCCTTCCTGGAAAGTATCATGACCTTCTCCATGACCTGCTGGTTCCACTCCCTCAGCATCCAACACAGGAACAGACTTCAGAGCACTGCATCAGTGTTACAGGTCTTCAACCAACAGGCCCTCAGACTGGCCTCTAAAATTATAAATGACCCCTCCCATATACTTCACTCTGCATTTCAGTGGATCCCCTCCGGGCGACACCTCCGCTGCACCGCCTGCATGACTGAGAGGAGGAGAGCCAACTTTGTCCCAAAAGCCACCCTGCCACCCCCTCATCCACAGACTATTACTCCACTCCAGTTACATAGTTTACTTGTCTACACTTTATAGCACCTTATTTTTTTACATTTGTTTACATTTTTAACATATATTTTTATATATACTTTTTAATATTTGTCTTATATATTTTTTACCTATTCTACTTTCAAGGACTGCTGCTTAGTTGTTTGTGCAATTGCCCCTGGGAGTTAAATAAAGTTTTCTTGAATCCTGAATCCTGAATAGCCGGTCATTGGGCGACCCACTCTACCAACTGAGCCACAGCTGCCTTGGGGTGGGGTGGGGGGTGGGGAGGTCTGTGCTCTTAGAGTGTTTTTCTAGTTATTTCTGCATTTATGTCTACTTCACTAAGCCAATGAGGAGGGTGGGCTTTAAAGGCGGGTCCTAGGCTTAGCTCTTCTCCTATTGGTTCATTTTTATTCAGTAGAGTTGTCAGAGGTGAAGAGCCAAAACACTCGGACACACACACCCACATGCTACCGTAACCATTTCTCATTATAACTGTATGTTCCATTACATTCACATATAACACAGTCAACACAAAAAAACAAAACAAAAAAAACACTGCTACATGTATGTGCAAAAAACAAATAGCAATAGGCTACATGTTCGTTATCCATATTCCACAACCCAATGTGAGTTAGGGATACATATATGGCAGAACGACACTCAAAACAGACAAGTATTCAGAGAATGCCTAATCTCGCCCCTATTTTGTACCAATCTGAAATTTCTATGACAACCCATTCTTAAATTAGAGCTAATAATGTGATTTTAACCTTTCTGCTAAATGCAACCTTTACCTTTTTTAATATTGATTATTTTGTTATATGTATATATGCATCAGTGCGTGTAATATTATAATATATCCAGTATTGATTAAGTTATAGTGTGATATGGTCTATGTTTGACACAAACAAACACTGTTACAGAATTTAATTTTGCAACATGTCACCTTTGACCTCCAAAAACTATTGGTCGTAGGTGATAACACCAATTATGAGAATTGTATAAATCTTTATTCTGCATCGTTTGGTCAAAGTTATGTTATCATCATCCATTAAGTGGATAATCGACCAAATTTATCTATCCAACCAATCCTTTATAAATACAGATTTTCTTTTGTATAATATAGTTCTGCTATTCCATATTGGGACATTATGAGGACTGAAGTTGTGTTTGTAAATCATTTTCCAATATAAGAAGACTTCACAGGTAGTTTCAACAGTTCAAAATCACATTTCAGCAACAGTTCAATACCACCCATACCATTAAAGATAAAGACATGGTAACACAAACCACATCTGTTTTCCATTTCTTAAAAAGAATTGCAACCATTCTATTTTTAGAATACCACCCATAATCGTTTTTATTCCTCCTTCTTCATAATTTTTATGCAGATCTCCATCTCTGATGTAATGACATTTGTTTTTCCAAATAAAGTTACAATTTAATTTCTTAATGTTTTTGATCATCTTGGGTAATATCGCTATTGAATATGCAGCGTAAATCAATCTAGAGATAGTTTCCATGTTCGTTAGCAGTAATGTCTCTTTGCAACCAATTATTTAGTGTATTTTGAACTTCTCAAAATTATTATGAATATTCCTTTTCTCATTGGAATCTGAACTTTTGGTTATCTATAGTCCCAAGGTTAACAGGTATATTAAATAAAGAGGTACAACAGCAATTATGTATTGCTAATACATTGACATTTGTCCAGATTTAAACATAACCCAGTAGCTTTAGAAAATAACTTTTCTGTTTGTAAGGCAACAGGAATTTGTTCTCTATTTATTTTATTTTTTTTTTTTAGAAATAATGTTGTATCATCGGCTAATTGACATATAATTAATTGTTGTCCATATACATTCATACCTTAAACATCAGAGTCTTTTGTGAATATTGGTGGTAATTCAGTAACTGTAATAAATAATAGAGATACTACAACCTCGTCTTATTCTTTTTCCTACATTGAACCATGGACATGTACCTTCTGAAAGGGAAACACAACTGTTAATGTCTTTATATAACATAGTGATTATATCTAAAAACTTTTCTCCAAAACAAAAATGTCTATGACTGTCAAATATAAAGGGATGTTCCATAGAATCAAATGCTTTGTACAAGTCAAGAAATAAGATAAAGCCATCATCCTTAATTAAATGACCATAATCAATAAGATCCAGGACCAGTGGGATATTATTATGGATAGACCTTCCTTTAATAAATCCTGATTGTGTTTTACTGATTATTTTAGATATCGCTACTTTAAGTCTTGCAGCTAAGACTGTTGTAAAAATGGTATAATCTGTGTTTAACAGTGTCATTAGTCTTAGATTGTTTATCTTTTATCTTTCCCTGGATTAGGTATTAATTTGATTATACCTTGTTTGAGCTCCTATTAATGCATTCATTGGCTGCTTCCAATAGTAATGTTTGAATTTTTTCCCAAAAATGTTTATAAAAATTTGCCATTAAGCCATCTGGATGCCGAGAACGGTCAGATAATAACATTGTCAAATTCTTCAATCCTTAGATTTTCTTCACATATACGTCTGAAATTACTATCAATTACATTCATTTTCTTATTAACGTTTTTTTTTTTTTTTTTTTTTTAATAAATTGGAGTTTAATTCAGAGTATGCTGAAGTATAATGATTACTTTGGAACTGTTGAACTTCTTTTGTAATTATTTTGGGTTCTGTGTATTCTACTCCATCTATTATTAGACTGGAGATTTCATTTTTTTCTTGTCTACGTTTCTTTAAGTTATTAAAGTAGGATGATTGTTCTCCCCCTGGTACTATACATTTGACTCTCAATCTTATGTAAGTACCCTGTTCATCCAGCTGAGATTGGAGGTTATTTTTATTTACTTGATCTTCTTCATTTCAATTGAACTTGCCATAATATGATATTAAGTCTTCTATCTATTTAATTTCAAATGCTTTACTTTTCTTATTTAAGTTTTTTTTTTACAAAGGTTATTGAGTCTTTCCTTATTGAAAATTTGAGATATTATAATTTTTTTTACAGGAGAGTCTAATTATTTCTTTCATATTATTACAATATTCCTCATTTGTTAATAGCTCTGCATTGAATTTGTAATAATCTTTGGATTTGTTAATAAGCTTATTTGCTAATTGTAAATGTATTACTTAGTGATCGCTTAAAGGACTATTTGAAATATTGGTTTCTATTACAAATTTAAAAAAATAAATTTGATATTAACCAATAGTCAATTCTTGATTTAACATTACCATTTAGCTTAATCCAAGTGAATTGTCATTTATCTGTATTTAAGGCTCTCCAAATATCTACAATAAAATGTCCAATAGTTTTATTGTTTTGTTCCTGTGTCAGTTTAGAAGGCCAACGATCCACCCATTCATCAGGAGTTATGTTGAAGTCTCCTCCAGCCAAAACATATTCTGTAGGAAAATTAGTTTTAAATTCCTTTATGATATTTGTTATTTGGTGCAATACATTTCTATACTTTAGTTCACAGTTATAACCATAACCATAAACATTAATCAAAATCATAAAAAAGTTATCAACATCAAGAACACATGCCACCCAATGTCCTTCCGTATCTGCTTTTCCAGTTATAATTTTCCCAGTACATCTGTTGAAACATATTGCTACTCCTGCCCAACGATTAGATCCATGACTAAATAAGATGTTATCACCTCCTCACTGATTCATCCAAAATTTGACGTCTGATTTGTCAAAATGATTTTCTTGAAGAAAAACACAGTTAGCTTTTTGTCCCTTGCAAAATAGAGAAACAGCCTTACACTTAATAAAGTCTTTGAGTCCCTTTGTATTAAAAGAAGAAAAGGAAGTGTTTTGAGTTGGAACGTAGAACCCATAAAACAGTAACTTCTTAAGAAAAGTTTATGAGTAGCGAAAAGATTAGAAGTGAGCTGGTATACCGTGATAGTGATGTCCCCCATGGTCACAAAACAACCACAAAAAAACAACACCTTCCACTTCATACAGTTCGGTTCAAATCTTTGTTCAGCCCAAATTGTCAAATACATTTGTGATGTGATTGCCTTTGATGTATCCGTATAGTCCTCTGAAACCTGCTGCTTTGTCTGCTTCCATTGCCTGGTCAACTCTTAGCCACATTGCCTGTCTAGACAGCCAGTCCTCCCGAGTCAAATCCTCTGCAAAGTGTATCCCTTCTTCTTTGCAGACTGGTGACTTTTTCGTTCGTTTCCAGTTGTCATCTCTTACCGCTCGCTTAGTGAAGAGAATTATTATTTGCCGTTGTCCATTTTCTTTCGTTTTTCCAACTCTGTGAACGATGTCCACCACATCTTCCAGGTTCTTCTTTAGGTCATGTGTGATTTTGTTCAAGAGGTTCACTGTCTCTGTTTTAATGTTCTCATTAGGATTTTTTTTCCCCTTTAATGCGAAGATTCCATGCACCACCCTTTTTGTAAAATATTATTTATTACCTTTATTTTTATTTTTTTTCTCTTGTACATACTATTTTATATTTTTATATTACTATTACTATTCTGAGAGTGACACCACCTGCCGGAATAGAATTCCATGTATGTGCAAATGTATCTGGCGAATAAAAAACAATTCTGATTCTGATTCTGATTCTGATTCTGATTCTGATTCTCTCGTATCTCTCTTGGTCCAAAATGTGTTCTTTCACGTCATAATTTTCCTTTTCGAGAACTTCCACCTGCTTTTCTAAATTTAAAATATTTGTTTTGCATTCTTTCAGTTTCCCAGAGTTCAACTGCACCGTTTTAGCTATCGTTGCTAGCATAGCACTATGCTGCTGCATCTGATTGCCCAATTCGTCCATGCGGTCGTCCACATGTCTTCTGAGCAGATCAATAGTATTCAGAATGGCATCTATAGAAGTGTTTGCAGTTTCTGCTCATTTTTTCTGGTGTTGTGTTTTTTGCTTTCTTATCCATGTGAGCTTTCTCTGGAGTGTTTGTTGGTGTTGGATAACTTCTGTCTCATTTGTTGTAGCTAGCGTTAGCTATGTCCATGGGTATACCATAGCCATGTTCTTCCTCACTTGCATCCTTCTTAAAATGGGATGGTCTTTGGTTCTGTAGTGTTAATTTTCTTGTTTTTCATAATTTTTGGGGCTGACTTACACCAAAAGGAGGTAAGAAAGTGGAACTTTAGAGTTTAAAAATATACATTGGGACCAAGTGATCGAGATATTATATAATATCGCATCTGCTCAGTATTCTATCTTGGCCGGATCGGCGTATGCGCCAGGTGAGCAACTTTCATTGAAATGAACCGTGGCCATCTTTGAGTCCAGTATCCAGTTCTATTAATACATCCATGAAATCTCCCGTCCTTCGGCCATTGTTTGATATGTGCAATACATGGAAGGATATTGTGCTTTGGCTATTGACCATAAAATTATCCACTACAGTTTGCGGTGGATTGTGGGATACATTGAGTGCACTATATAGTGCTTATAAATAGTTCACTAAAGAGTTGGGCAACCCTACAAAATGGTCCCTATATAGTCCACTATATGGAGGTTAGGCAGTGATTTCGGACACAGCCAGTATGATAGCTCCGGAAAGACGGCTAATGCTAACGTAACCATTTCTGCAGCTGTCAGTCAGTCCTCATGAGTTACCACTGCCATCTTCTGGTGAAAACTAGCATAGCACAATAAACCACAGTACTGTCCAACACAACAGACATGAGATCAAATACCACAACAACCAAACAACAAACATCTTGGTGCCACATAAGCATTTAAAGAATATAGACATTGATTTTGATTCTCAGATGAGGCTGTAGTCTAGAGCAGCTTTGGGGGCCCCTAGTGGCTCTGTGGGGCCCTACACAATTGCATAGTCTGTGTATAGAAAGAAAAGGCCTTGTATGAATACATACTCAATGTGCACAATGGATACATTATTCATTCACTATCACATTCTTACTCTAGTGGTGGTAAACTACATATGTAGCCACTGTTGTCCTGGGGCAGACTGACAGAAGCGTGGGTGAAATTTTGCGCCTACGGGCCCTCTGCACTTTCATGCACATTCATACACTGTTGTGAATAGCAGCACTGGAGGAAAAAAGGGTCAAGTGTTTTGCCCATGACTAGGACATAGCAGGATTCAGACATCCCAAGTTCCAAAAACTTTCAGGGAGATACTTATCGACCCTTCCAACCCCCCCAACCCCTTTTCGAACAATCCCACTTTTCTGAACTATTGAACGAAAATGTGTAATTCCTGAGTAAAAAAATGCTAGAAAATCAATGAAGTGATATAAAATAAATATATGAGGTGTGTTTTGTGTGCCCAGACCAGGGCTATAAATGAAAGACCTATTGGAGTCCAGAGGTCACATGACCCACATATTGAACAAAAACATGTAATTTGAGTAAGCATTTGCTAGAAAACTAAGTTATTAATTATTCCTTTATTTATGTATTAATTAATTAATTCATGTATTTATTTATACATTTGAAGTTAATATAAAATTGATTTGATGGAGAAACGTGTTTTTTTTTTATTTATTTTTTTTACTCTTGCTGGTCAATTTATTTTGTGATGGTCCCTAAACTCCCTGACATAAAGGAAGTCTGTGTCCGCTCCTGAAGCCTCTCCAGTAGGGTTAGGCTGAGCGGACAGACGCTGATGCTTGGGGAGAAGGTGCACATCTGTCAAATATCAGACTTAAGCAGCTCACTGGGCATAAGTTTGATCGGAGAGTTGGTGGAGAGGTGCCTTTACCATAAAGTCTGTAATAAAAGTGCACATAAAATGTTGGAGGGGCTGATGTGACTGCAGTCTTTGGCCCTGTCCCATTTCTCCCCCTAACCCTAAAATTTCCCCTAACCCTAGATTTTGCGCGTTCATGTGTAGGGGTAGGGTGTCCCATTACCTAGGGGAGCAAGTGGGAGTGCGATTTTGCCCTTAAAATCAACCCTCAAAATGTAGTGAGGTTGGTTGCGGACTTCGTTTTGAGTGGAAGATGAAATTACCCATGATGCACTGCGAGCTCAGCGAGCCGACAGTGAGTTTACCACACAGAGGCTATGACCGGTAATGTTACCTTTTCAAGCTAGCGGTAATGCTAACGTTAATGTTATAAATCGCCAACTATTGAAGAAAAAATACATCCAAATATTTAAATAAATCAACATACCTGAGACAAGACTGAAAGGCAAAGTAGACGGCGAATGCGTCTTCTGTTTGCCGCATTTCTTCTCTGCGCATCCCGAAGGTAAATAAACAGAACCAACACAACAGGTAACACAGCTGGGACCGCCATTTGTCCTCCGTGTAAATAGTAGTCAGCTGCTGTCAGTCTCGCGGAGGGGTGGTTTCATATTTGGCGGGGTAGACTTGTCAGCGTGTGACGTGAGCACGTTTGTTACGTTCACTTCGCGAGTGGTGTCCCATTTTCAGGGGGAATTATTTCCCCTTGATGAGTGGAACATACTTTTTAGGGCACTTAAAACCAAGTGGAAGTTTTAAGGGGGGAGAAATGGGACGGGGCCTTTGAATGCATGCACAGGTTCCACCATTAGCTGACAGTCCTCCCCCCTCTCTTGCTCTCTCTTGTGCCTGTGCAATGTAACTGAAGTCATCTAAGCATGATGCATTAGGTATTGTCTTACCTGCACGCTAGTGATGCACGGTTAGGGGGTTTTACAGAAATCCGCCCCGCCCAAACCCAAGACGTGGCTAGGCCCGCCCCGCCCAACCCGCATGATGTCATGTATCGATAAACCCAACCCGCCTAGCCTAGGATCTAGACTGTCCCCAGTGGCCGCAAACTGCATTTGCTACAGAGAGAGTCTAGAAAGTCTAGGCGAATTTGTGGGCGGGATAACCGCTGTCTGTCAAGTTTTCTCTTTACACAACGCCACGCTATTGGATGGGTAACCAGTCAGAGCCAACCAGTCAGAGCCAACCAATCAGAGCGATGAACATGATTCCGGACTCCCGTACACTATTTGGCACCAGCCGCTTCGGATCTCCTCCGGGTCGCCTTTGCCGAGTTGTGCTGCTCGTATTCCCAGTTTTTCGGCCTCTTGTAACTGGTCATCCATTAGGGCTAAAAGGGGTGACACAACGATCACCAGCGGGTTGTGCAGACCCATGCGTCGTCCCACTAGCGGAGCCAGCTGATAAATCAAACTTTTGCCATACCCGGTGGGCAAAACTCTGACAACGTCCCTTTTTTCAAAAAACAGCTTAAGTGCCGTTTTCTGCTCCTCTCGCAGGGAAAACTGTAATTTTAAATCACCTAGCATTGCTGCCAAAGCCAGCTCGAATGGTTGTTCCTGGTGATGAGCCATGTTGTCTAGCAGCAACTGGTGTTACGGCAATGTGTGCTAGCTGCTACGTCTCTGCGACTACAACATTACGTGTTGTATTTGTGTCGTCATGAGGCAGGGCGGGCTCCAATCCCGCCCCTCGCGATTTGATTGGTCCGACCCATTTTGGATTTTCAGATCCTAGGCTGTCTAGTCTGTCTCCCCGTAGCAAATACCATTTGCGGCCACTGGGGACAGACTAGATCCTAGGCTACAACCCGCCCGCTATCAACCCACGAGCTTAAATTTGCCTCTAAACTCACATAGTACATTCGCGGCATCTTTACCTTGCGTTTCTATTGTTAAAAGTCATGAAGCATAATTTTTGCCTCTTTTCTAACGTCTCAATATGCACTCCAGCACATAAAATAGACTCCACCCACATCATCACTCTATAAAGCGAACACATACAACGTTTCTGTACAACCTTCGCATCGCCTGTTTTAATCTTCTCCCTGATCAAGTCCGCCATTTTAACTCTTATCTCTGAGTGTTCAGGGAGATTTGGCGCTAATAACAAATAACAAAAAGTTGGGATAAAAAAGCATTCAAAACAGGAACTGACGGGCTTGCACATGCGTGAGCCGAGCACGCACACACACACACACACACACACACACACACACACACACACACACACACACACACACACACACCTCAGTGGGTATTGATCGTCCCTGATATTTCAAAATCCGGAATATTTTATCTGACTCGCGGGCATCAATGAGCCACTATCGGTATCAGGGAGTCTCCCAGAACTTCTTGGGATGTCTGAGGATTCGAACCATCAACCCTGGATGACTTGCTCTCCCTCCTGAGCCATAGTAAGGTGGCTCAGTAAGGTGCATGGGCAGAGCGTAAACACACAAGAACATGGAGGAGCAGTGAACTTCACCTGTCAGTAAATCATCAAACATTTGGGCTAAAAGCAACAGGCCCATAACCTGACTCACGTCATCTGGCTGCATTTTCCCAAACTACATACTAGGCTCAAGCAACCATCTGAGTATCGTGAAGTTTAGGCTTTCTGAAAAATGAATGGGCCAATCAGTGTCGCTGGGTGGGACTTCCCATAACTGGGCAGCGTTGTGGCTGTCTGTGCCACGGCTGATCCCTCCATCATCTGTTCAGCACTCAGTTCCTCTTCAGCTTTTTGCCATTCCCTTATAGTGTCCAGAGTACTCTCATGTCTCCCTACCAAGTGAAGGCATTTCAGACATATGCGAGAGGATTTTTCTGGAACATCTGACATTTAAGACCAAGTTCTGCAAGCCACTGGTCTACCCATTTTCCATAGGGAAGTTCAAGGAATATCTGCTGCCTGTTGCCGATGTTGCCTTTTATCCTCAGATTTTCCCTGCACATACAACAATGGTCATTTACAGACAATGCACCGGTGCATTTTTTACTTTTTTTTTTCGAACTAAATATGCAATACCTTCATCAAACTGTACTAGTAGTATGTGATGGGCCTAGCCTTTTGTTAGCTGTCTCCTGGAGGTAAAGAAAATGATGTTTGGTACTATCAATCCATGTTTTCCTTTTTTTTATGATGAACAAGATTGATTTTTATTTCTCAGAGTTGTTAAAATAGTCAAAATGTTATGTATAAAACAACATACTTTGGAATTTGAAGCCTTTGCAGAAGATATGTTACAATACACAGTTTGCAACCAGCATCAGTATTTAGTATTTTATAAAAATCTATTAAATGTAGCATTTCTACAACTGAACAAATAGCAAAGCATTTGAAACTGTGGTGTTTGTTTTGATGGTCTGCTTGCAGTATGACTCTTCTTCCTGCTGTTGCTCTGAGCTACGTCACGGCTTGAGTTCAATATGAGTGGCTGAAACAGTCAGTCAAGATGACGGACAGATTCAAATGCAAGGATTTTAGATAAGGCCCGTCCTTTGAAAATGTATTTATTGTGGAAGGGTCACAGATGGTATTGTAATACCAGATGGCAACAGTCAGGTAAACAGGCCCATACTGGTTTAAGAAAAAAAAAACATAGGAAAATATCATCTCGATATATCAATCTGTCATTAGTCTGAGTATAAAAGTAAACTGCACAAACCAACAGCTGTATTTGAATGATTGAATATTATATTAATTCAACATTAGAGTGAACAAATGTACAAAACACAGGAAAGAACATGAAAACACAGCTTTAAAAATAAAGACTGAAGGTATACAGATTACACGTTACATTTCAATAGACAGGAAATAACGAAATACAGACAGAAATTCTTGAAATGTTTCAGTGTTTGATAGAATTAACTGTAGTGGCACCTGGTGGATAAAAATATAAACTACATTCACATGAAACTAAGGCCAAAGATTCTGAAACATTAACGTAACGTGTTTGTTTAACATTAAAGGATCGACAGGTGCTAGCTGGATGTAGTCTTATATAGAAAATAATAATCCACTTTTGTGTTTGTTCCATTATACAATTCCATGTTTTAATTATTTATGGTTGACAAACTCTGTATATGCTGGTATATAAATCAGTCTGTAAATGCATTACAACTAAAAAATGTGGTGAATCCATTTGGAACCACAGCAGGGTTTTGTGAGTGGGTCTGTTATGTGACACACTCAACATGGATCCAAAAAATTAAGAACAAAAACCTTAGAGAGCTTAGAGTAATTTTTTTTATCAGTATTCAAAAAGGCAAAATACAAGAGAGCTCTGTGGCCATCCTAAAGTAAAATAAATAAATAATAAAGATAAATAAAGACTTCCTTAAAATGACTTACCTAGACTTATACAATAAACAAACACTTTTTGTAGAAACAAGGACTCAACATGAACATTAACTGTCAATGGACTCTTTGCACAGCTCCACTAGTTCCTGAAGTTAATGCGGCTCCTTTGTTTCCTGTCTTACATTATTGGACAAACTGATTAATCCAGGTGTGTCTGACCTCAGGCAATGGTGAAACACACCTGGATTAATCAGTTTGTCCAATAATGTAAGACAGGAAACAAAGGAGCTGCATTAACTTCAGGAAGTAGTAGAGTTGTGCAAAGAGCACATAGAGGAGAATATTGTGTGGGAATATGAGTGGGATGACAATCACATGTGGGAAATCAACAGGAGGAAACCAGGTGTAGGTAATAAAGCAGGGAATACACAGGCAAGTCAGACAGGCTGTAGAAACAACAGGAAGATAAAGCCATTTATCAAAATAAATCTGGAAGTGGACAGAAATATGAACAGACCCAACTGAAACCACAAAATAGAAATATCATAACTGAAGATGTACCACAGGGTCTCAACTTATCTGCCTGTCTATCTGCCTGTCTGTCTGTGTGTCTTTCTTTCTTCAGCACAGAACAGGCCCTGAACACCAGAGTAATAGAGGCTGGGGTCTACCACACCAGACAAGACCCCAGGTGTAGGCTGTGTAGAGAAGCCCCTGAGACAATCCAGCACATGATAGCAGGGTGGAAGATGCTGGTAGGCAAGACATACATGGAACAGCATAAGCAGGTAGTGGGCATAGTGTACAGGAACATCTGTACAGAGTATGGACTGGACGTCCCAGGGTCAAGCTGGGAGACACCCCCCAAAGGTGACAGAGAACAAACAGGCCAAGGTCCTGTGGGACTTCCAGATCCCGACCCACAAGATGGTGATGGCCAATCAGCCTGATATAGTGGTGGTGGATAAACATTGGAAGAAAGTGGTGGTGATGGATGTAGCAGTCCCCAGTGATAGCAACATCAGAAAGAAAGAACATGAGAAGCTTGAGAAATACCAAGGGCTGAAAGTTAGAGTTAGAGAAAATGTGGAGTGTGAAGGCAACAGTGGTACCAGTAGTGATGGGGGTACTAGGAGCAGTGACCCCCAAGCTGAGAGCATGACTCCAGCAGATACCAGGAACAATATCAGAGATCTGTGTCCAAAAGAGCGCATTGCTAGGAACAACTAAGATCCTGCGCAAGAACACTCAGGCTCCCAGGCCTCTGGTAGAGGACCTGAGTCTGAAGGAGACACCGCCCAAGTGGTGAGAGGAAGATAAAACAATAAATGAATATATATATATATATATATATATATATATATATATATATATATATATATATATATATATATATATGTATATTCATTCATTTATTTACTTTTTTACCCAGCTCAGTCATATAAAAACACAGTTGCTACTGTCCCACCTTCCTGAATCCAGATAACACTGCAAATCATTTTAAATTAGAAAGGGAAAAAAGACAGTGGAGCCCAGAGCATGAGACAGGGCAATAAACTGGGCCAAGAAGGCAGGAGTAGCAACTGCAGATTTTAGCTGCTAACACCACCCCTTAGCTTTAGCCTGTCTAACTCTGTTAGCTCCAGGTTACCTCCTGTGAAGTTGTTGATGAGGCTGAAGGATGACAACTACCCAGCAGCAGGTCCACTACCTGAGCATGAGCTGCACAGCCCTCCACGAGTTGGCCAGAGGTACCCTGACTGCCTTTAGGTACCCAGATGAGATCCTCAGAACCTTGTGAGACCACATGCTGGTGCAGTTGTTCCCTGGGTCCCTCCTAATGCCACACAATAGAAGTCATGTGGGTGGAGTGTCAGCAGTTCCTGCAGGATGAAAGCATTGATGCTATGGACTGCCCCCCCTGCCTGTTCCTTAGACCTGAATTCAATCGAGCACATCTGGGATATTATGTCTGGCTCCATCCAACAATGCTACATTGCACCACAGACTGTCCAGGAGTTGGTTTTAGGATGCTTTATTCCAGGTCTGGGAAGAGATCCCTTATGGGACAATGCATGTGACAGCACAGAAGGATCATGCCATTTTATAGGCTAGGTCATATGGTCACGTGGAGGCCACACACAATACTGAGCCTCATTTGGGCTGGTTTTAATTAAGGGAATTACATCAAAGTTGGATCAGCCTAGAGTTTGTTTTTCCACTTTAATTTTGTGTGACTGCCAGTCCAGACCACCATTGGTTGATAAATTTCATTTCCATTGATAATTTTTGTGTGACTTTGTTGTCAGCACATTCAGGATATAGTATATAAGGGGGATATTTCATTGATTCAGATCTAGGATATGTTATTTTAGTGTTCCCTATATTGGAAAACTAAAATAGCACATCCTAGATCATCAAAACAAAATAGCAGTGTATTTTGTTTTGATGATCTACATTCTTTTTTTGCTCATAAAAAATATTGTACATGATTGTAACATATTTTGTTTTTGTGTGTACAGTTTTACAGTAATCAAGTAAATATCCAAAACAGCAAAAGGCTGTGTAATAAAGAACTGTTAGCTATATGTTCAATTAATTTACAAATTCCACTGAAGACCAAATGTAATCATATTTATTTTAATCTTTTACCTTCAAAAGGATGAAGCCATGAAATATGCCAGTTTATATTATTTGATATTATATTTACAGTAAGCTCTGAATTCAAATCGATTTGCATGCAGCTCTGCAAACCCAGGTCTTCAGGATTACACACTGCATGTCTGACTGACATTCGGAGTAGCCAATAGATAATTAGAATATATTCTCCGTCATCAAATCAGTGAGCCCGTTCCTGCCCACCTGCCAGAGATCCGTTTCAGCACTAGGAGCTGTCCATCCGTTCTGCGCGAGCCAACCGACCGAGCGACAACCGACCAACCGATCCTGGTAACAGCAGTGGTAACGGTAAGAAGAACCAGACTAATATAGAATATGTGCATTTAAGCCCATGCGCAGTGTGTCATTGGTGTAACAGCGACATTAGATTGGAAGAAGCCCTGCTGAATGTGTACGTGTGCGCGCGACCGTGTGGCCGCGTGCGCGTGTGTCTAACCCTCCTGCTGAGTGTTTGTAGGTTCAGAGCAAATCTGCGACACTCACTGTTTACACACTGGAGTTTGGTCTGATCCACCTGTGGATCACATGGGTTAGAGTTTATATAATGAGGCTGGATTTATAGGAGCCATTTGGTACAAAAATACTAAAAATGAAAGAATAATAATTATACTGTGGTGGTATATCTGTGGTGTAATATCCCCATAATAATTAAGCTAAATAAAGGCTAAAGACAGTGTTAGCTTTATACATGCTAAATACAGTGTTAGCTTTAATAAAGGTTAAAGACAGTGTTAGCTTTAATAAAGGTTAAAGACAGTGTTAGCTTTAATAAAGGCTAAAGACAGTGTTAGCTTCAATAAGGGGTAAAAACAGTGTTAGATTTAATACATGCTAAAGACAGCTTTCATAAATGCTAAATACAATGTTAGATTTAATAAATGCTAAAGACAGTGTTAAGCTTCAATAAAGTGTCAAGAAAGTGTTAGCTGTAATAAAGGGTAATCATGTTAGCTTCAATAAAGGTTAAAGACAGTGATAGTTTTAATAAAGGCTAAATACAGTGTTAAGCTTCAATAAAGTGTCAAGACAGTGTTAGCTTTAATAAATACTAAAGACAGTGTTAGCATTAATAAATGCTAAAGACAGTGTTAGCATCAATAAAGGTTAAAGACAGTGTTAGCTTTAATAAAATGGTAAAGACAGTGATAGTTTTAATAAAGGCTAAATACACTGTTAAGCTTCAATAAAGTGTCAAGACAGTGTTAGCTTTAATAAATACTAAAGACAGTGTTAGCATTAATAAATGCTAAAGACAGTGTTAGCATTAATACATGCTAAAGACAGTGTTAGCATCAATAAAGGTGAAAGACAGTGTTAGCTTTAATAAAATGGTAAAGACAGTGATAGTTTTAATAAAGGCTAAATACACTGTTAAGCTTCAATAAAGTGTCAAGACAGTGTTAGCTTTAATAAATACTAAAGACAGTGTTAGCATTAATAAATGCTAAAGACAGTGTTAGCATTAATACATGCTAAAGACAGTGTTAGCATCAATAAAGGTGAAAGACAGTGTTAGCTTTAATAAAATGGTAAAGACAGTGATAGTTTTAATAAAGGCTAAATACACTGTTAAGCTTCAATAAAGTGTCAAGACAGTGTTAGCTTTAATAAATACTAGTTTTAATAAAGGCTAAAGACAGTGTTTGTTTTAATAAATATGAAAGGTAACATTTCCTTTAATAAATGCTTAAGACAGTGTTAGCTTCCAGAACAGGTAAAGACAGTGTTAGTTTTAAGGGTTAAAGGTGGACGTTTGGGTCTTTAAGGGTTGATAAAAACTGAACTATGCTTACTTCCCCATCAGATCATGAGTAACGGTCAGTAACTGTCTGTCTTTTATGTGAGTATTGTAACTCATATCACACATAAACATCATTGTGTCCAATCCTAGCACAGATTAATCCAATCAGCTCATCGTGCCTCTGTAATCTGTTGTAACAACAGACTGTCAGTAAAGACACTTCACTACACATATTGTCTGACTCATCTAGATAAGCATTTTTGTAAAGGTGGGTGTCTGGGTCTTTAAGGCTTTAAAAAAGTATTAATATCCTACTCTGTCTGTAAATAATAATTTCCATCTACTTTCATCACATGTGACTAAGGAAGAAAAATCTACTTTTAAACTGTAGTGAAATACTGATGTTTCTAAATTCTATGGACATAAGTATCCGGAAACATAACCCAAAAACCACTCAACAATTACCCCCAAAACAAGCCAAAAACCACTCAATAATCTCCCCCAAACTGACGGAAAACACCTAAGAACCACCCAGATAGCACCCAAAACTAGCTCAAACCACCCGAAAATCATTTTCTTTTTATCGTTGACTCTGATTTTAAATGTTATTCCTCTAAATGACTCTAATATTTTTCCTCTGATCTACTTTCATCACAACAATAAACTGTAGTGAAATACTAATGTACCCTGGCTACCACAGTAGGAGGAGGCGGGCTAACGTAGAACTCAGTGACAGCTTTGCTACGAGAGTAGGAGGAGGTGGAGTTAATGTAGAACTGAGTGAAAGCTCTGAAATAACAGTAGAAGAAGGCGGGGCTAATATAGAACTGAGTGAAAGCTCTGAAATAACAGTAGAAGAAGGCGGGGCTAATGTAGAACTCAGTGATAGCTCTGATACAACAGTAGAAGGAGGCGGGGCTAATGTATAACTCAGTGATAGCTCTGATGCAACAGTAGAAGGAGGCGGGGCTAATGTATAACTGAGTGAAAGCTCTGATACAACAGTAGAAGGAGGCGGGGCTAATGTAGAACTGAGTGATAGCTTTGATACAACAGTAGGAGGCGAGACCCTAAGGTTTATTCTGAACGTGTGTGTGTGTGTCAGCAGGTGTGGTCATGGCTAAGGTGAAGCAGGTGGGTTTATTGGCAGCAGGATGTCAGCCCTGGAACAAAGACGTGTGTGCTGCCAGTGGAGACCGCTTCGCCTACTGCGCTACTCTGGCTATTTATATCTACCAGGTTTGTCATATTTATATGTATTTACATCTACCAGGTTTGTCATATTTATATCTATTTACATCTATCACACAAATTAACTGGGACGGGGAAAGACACCAGTGACAGGAAGCAAAACCAGACACAGTGAAGACAGACCAACATAACACAATAAAAACTAACAATGACAGAAAAAACCCAAGACTCACAAAAATAAAACAAACAAAATACTGGACACTGGATCCATAACACTATCATATTTACATGTATTTACATCTATCAGGTTTGTTGTATTTATGTTTATGTTTATGAGGAGTTACTGATTAACTGTACAGAACTTGGAGGAATTTGGTTCAGCATTTAACACATTTGAAGGCACTGGTATATACATACACAATATGATTAATACAAAATATGATCAATATGATTAATACACAAAATGATCAATACACAATATGATCAACACATACTATATTTAAGTCCTGGATTCCATGGGGGTGGGGAATTTCTGTGTGAAGTTTTCACGTTTTCCCTGAATGACTGAATGACTGAATGAATGAATGAATGAATGAATGAATGAATGAATGAATAAATTAGATAGATGGATAGACAGACTTAAGAATAGAATCCAAGAGCAAACACTACACATGATAAATTACCAGAATAAATGAAATGGTAGATCATTGGGCCAATAAAGCAGTGAGAGCTGGATTGACCCTGACCTTTGACCCTGTGGTCAGTGTGAGGTACACAGTTAATAACATGTTTATGCCATTCATCTGGAGTAAATATTGTATCTGTTTGTGTGCTGACGTATGATTGTCTCCTCTGTGCAGTTGGACCAACAGTACAATGAGTTCAAACTCAGGTCCATCATGTCGGAGCATAAGAAAACCATCACCTCCATCAGCTGGTGTCCTGATAACCCTGACCTGTTCGCATCAGCCTCTGCCGACAATCTGATCATCGTCTGGAACGTAGCAGAGCAGAAGGCTGTGGCCAGACTGGACAGTACCAAAGGTAGGAGGAGCTGAGGGTGGGACCCTCAGTCTAGCCCAATTTAACCCCTTTCTCCTCTTTTATCCCAGATTGACCCTTTTCTCCTTTTTTGTCCCAGATTGACCCTTTTCTCCTTTTTTGTCCCAGATTGACCCTTTTCTCCTCTTTCGTCCCACTTTGACCCTTTTCTCCTCTTTTGTCCCAGTTTGACCCTTTTCTCCTTTTTTGTCCCAGATTGACCCTTTTCTCCTCTTTCGTCCCACTTTGACCCTTTTCTCCTCTTTTGTCCCAGATTGACCCTTTTCTCCTCTTTTGTCCCAGATTGACCCTTTTCTCCTCTTTCGTCCCACTTTGACCTTTTTCTTCTCTTTTGTCCCAGATTGACCCTTTTCTCCTCTTTCGTCCCACTTTGACCTTTTTCTCCTCTTTTGTCCCAGATTGACCCTTTTCTCCTCTTTTGTCCCAGATTGACCCTTTTCTCCTCTTTCGTCCCACTTTGACCTTTTTCTCCTCTTTTGTCCCAGTTTGACCCTTTTCTCCTCTTTCGTCCCACTTTGACCTGTTTCTCCTCTTTTGTCCCAGTTTGACCCTTTTCTCCTCTTTTGTCCCAGTGTAACCCTTTTCTCCTCTTTTGTCCCAGTGTAACCCTTTTCTACTCTTTTGTCCCAGTTTGACTCTTTTCTCCTCTTTTGTCCCAGGTGTGCCAGCCTCTGTCAGCTGGTGCTGGACCTCCTCAGAAGGCGTGTCATTTGTGTCCCAGCGTGGTCCTCTGTATGTGTGGGTCTACTCTGGTCCAGACTCTGGGGTCACAGTTCATAAAGAAGCCCACTCCTTTCTGTCAGATATCTGTCTGTTCAGATGGCATCCCACCAAAAAGGGCAGACTGGTGTTTGGACACACAGATGGTAGTTTGTCCATATTTCAGCCCGGTACGACCTCAGCTCATTATTACTCTGATGTGTTTTTGTACATGTAACCATGTTCCTGAAAACACCCTGGTTAGGACACAAATGTGTTCCTGAAAATACTGTTTTTGTTCCTGTTCAGGGTGTAAAAGCCAAAAACACGTGCTGCGTCCAGAGTCTTTAGAAGGCACAGACGAAGAAGACCCCGTCAGCGCTCTGGAGTGGGACCCTTTATCCACAGACTATCTACTAGGTCAGAGCCCTCACATTACAGAAGTGTTTTAGGTTTGAGTTCCAATTTAAAAACAGCAACAACAAAATTAAAAAAGAAAAATATTCATAAAGGAGCATGTACCCACCCCCCATCTGTTTCTACTGGACACAAAGTCCCATACACAAAATAATTCCAAAATAAGGACATTATTGCATTCTCAACATTATTAGCCCAAATACAAATAGCGTGTTTCCATCAAGCAGATAGAGACAGTTCAGCTTGGTTTGGTACACTTTTTTTTTTTTTTTGCATTTCCACCACATATGGTACCAAAATAACCGATCCAAACCATCCCACTTTTGGTCAACTTTTCCTTGGGGTGCCAACCGCTCCAAAGCGATCCATGTGGGCAGAGCTAAACAGACTGCATCCCATTGATTCATTGACAGAATGACAAAAACACAAACAGAAACTCACTGGTTAAATCTCTACTCAACAACGAGCGAAGAAAGAAAATAAAACACTTTTTAGCATCATGTCGATCTGCAGTTGTATTTAATGGAGCTCCTTTATGTCGTCGGAGAGGACAAAGTCCAGAGGGAGCTGGATGGGACTGTCCGAAATGAGAAAGTCTTTCAGCTAGTTTCCCAAAACACAGTCCATGACGGGTTCGTCACAAGGCTATGTAGCTGCGGCAGTGGCTGTAGACAGTGGAAACCCAAGCTCAAGTGAGACAAACTATACCGATCTGAACTGTACCAAACTGTCTCAATCTGCTTGGTGGAAACCAAGCAGATTGAACCCCCCCACCAACACACACACACACCTCCACCGGTTACAACTAAAATTTAATGATTGCATTCCTGTGCCAGTATCAACATTTACTGAAAATTTCAGCCAAATCTCTTGATATTTTTTTTAGTTATCTTGCTAATAGTCACACAGACAGATAAACGCCAGCAAAAATATAATTCCCCCCTTTCCTTGATGAAGTAATACCTAATGCTATGAGTTCTGAGTTTCTGTAAGTGTACATTTTTAAACCCGGTGGTCCATTCTGATCCTGTGTGTGTGTGTGTGTGTGTGTATGTGTGTGAGACAGTGTCTAACCTCCATAATGGCATTAGACTGGTGGACAGCGAGGCTTTGGCCTGTATCACATCCTTCTGCTTTCCCTCATCGGCTGCTTCAGTTCAGTGTCTGGCCTGGGTTCATTCTGCACCAGGCATGTTCATCACTGGAGGTAAATGCAGTAACATGTTTTACTTCTCTGCATCACACACTGCAAAAAAAGATTTATGATAACACATTGAAAAGGTCTGAGTTCAAGAACATTTGTCTTATTTTTCATCTAAAAATGAAAAAAAAATGGCCAAGAATCTTTTACATTTGAAAAATATTTTCATTTGATGAGTCCAGGTTCAATTGTGGATCGTTTTGGTACTGGTTTAGTGTCTGAAAGGACAAAACAGGAAACGGGTCAGTACATTTAGTTTAGGTCAAAACAGTTAGTTTTGGTCATTAGTTTAGGCCAGGAGTCGCCTCCAGAGCGTCATGTGATTCTTTCATCCTTATCCTGCGGCACCGAGTGGCTTGGGAAAATAAATTACTAAAAATAATAATAATAAGTATTTTATTGAAGTATATTTTATTTGGGTTAGTTATTTTTTTATTATTTTAGTCCTAAATTGGAAGATTATTGTGATCTTGAAATATTACAATATTAATAAAATAAATATATTTTATTTTTTTCGTCATACTTGTGGAAACTCGCGTATACTCGCCCAAACACCGTCCATTTGTCGCAACTTTGTAAGTTGGAGAAATGTAAGAAAAGGAAAAAAAATCTGAAGACCTGGTGACGAACCTGGACCCAAATGTACTGGGGACCGATGGTGAACCTGGACCCAAACGCACAACACATGGGCTCAGAGTGTGGAAAAAGAAATAAAAACAGTCCCACAGGGCCATAGGTTAACTGGGCCTCGAGTGTCTTTGTTTTGCACTGGACCAGTGTAAAGGTAAGAAAAAGAAATATATACAGCGTTCTCTTCATTTTAGATCAGATAGTCCATCTTCAAAAGTGTCAAATCACTATTAACTATATGACTGAGGTGAACCCCCAAGCATGAGGGGAAAGTTGTTGTTGTTGTTGTTTTTTTTAATTCCCTTTCTTTTTAATAAATACAGATTTTTTCAAATAATTTTTTCATTTTAGATGTCAAAAGTATTTGCGGCTCCCAGTGTTTTCTTTTGAAACCAGGTTCAAATGGGTATTTCGGTGTTAAAGGTTACAAACCCCTGGTTTAGGTTCTGAAATGGAGAAGTATTTCCATATTGCAAAAATCTAAATCCTACCAAGTGTATTTTTCTCACTTCTCAACCAAATATCTCATCACACTTAAAATAAAATCAATCAATAATCACCTAAAGTGGAATTTTTTAGTGAGATATAAAAACTGACTTATACACAATAGATCTGGAAAATCTGATTTAAAAAATCTAACCAAGATCAGTTTCACTTGTTCCATTGGCAGGTTTTTATATTTGAATTCAGTTGTTGAAATCAGGCGACTTCAGTGTCTTTGAAGTTCATTTATTTCAGCGTAGAACAGTGTATTGATAATGTGTAGATGGTGCTTCATAAATGCTCAAGAGTAACACAGTGTTCACAGTGTTTACAGTACAACAGATCTAATTTATTATTCCTATTATTGTTCGGACAGTAGAATCTGTCTGTTGAATTGTTTAAACTGTTTTTTCAGACTCTCAGGTTGGAGTGTTGAGGATCTGGAACGTATCCCGCTCCACCCCCTTGGACAGTTTCAAACTGAAGAAAACAGGATTTCACGCTCTGCATGTTCTCAACTCTGCTCCTGCCAAGAAAGGTCCAATTATAACTTCTACATTTGACTTTAACAGATGAAATACATGGGAAAAAATACCCTATACTGTTGGCCTATACACACACCTGAATATCAGCCGCACCTCCTGAATTTTGCAGAAAAAATAGCTGTACATATTGATGTAATTTGCACCGGAGTATAAGCTGCAATTTCCATCTTGTTACATGTTTACAGACTGTAAATATTTATTTTTTATAGTTGAGCTAATAGTTTACAAACGGTGTTTCCTGTAACGTAGATTCAGTCAAATGTCTGATTAAGCCAAACAGAAAAGTCACTCATGGTTTTATTTATTTGGAACCACTGAAGTCAAAGTCTTCTTAAGTGTCAGAGTTTAACAGCCTCAGAGAAACTCCCTCACACACTAGTGATGGGAATTCCGTCTTTTTTTTTTTTTTTTTGACAACCGGCTCTTTTGTCTCGGCTCACTAAAAAGAGCTCTTTTGGCTCCCAAGCGGCTCTTCCTATTTTTTGGTCCTTATATTAATTTTTCACTCACAGTAATGCAAAGTTAGGTTCAATATAAATTAATGTAATGAAAACCCCCTATATAAAATGTTTATTATGTAAATAAACCTTTATTTATAGACTCTACATTAACAATAAATAAATAAGTGGATGGAGGGTTCTCATGGTTCCGTGCAAGTTAGTAGTGAAGCCAGCTTTATATGTATTTTTAGTTTTTCACACTCTGCAATTGACCTTTTTTTGGTTAATGTCATTGAAATTACTCCACATTTTGCTGTGTTTCCTTTTGTCACTCATTGTATACATTTTTTTTTTATCTTTCCAGTCTGTTTTCGGTGCAGTCTCTCTGCTCTCTCACCTCCTTCCCTCCTGTGCTCGTTGTGTGCTACAATATGTCTGTAACTCCGCCCCTCTCCCCTCCTCACCAATCAAGTGTGGCTTTATAAGAGAAGGGGGGGTGGGGCTCCCAATCTGGAGCCGGCTCCCGTCCTTCACGTTAAGGCAGGGGTCTCCAACCTATTCCACAAAGGGCCGGTGTGGCTGCAGGTTTTTGTTGAAACCAAGCAGCAACACACCAGACTTCAATCAATTAATCAACTGATCTCAGTCTGCAGAGTCAATTGGTCAAACTGTGAACTCTTGGTTGGTTGGAACAAAAACCTGCAGCCACAACAATCTTTGTGGAATAGGTTGGAGACCCCTGCGTTAAGGAACCAGTTCTTTGGGCCGTTTCGTTCTCGACTGACACGTCACTATCATATACCTTCTCAGTCTCTATTTTGTTGTTGCTTTATTTCCCTGTTGCAAAGACAGATCGATTCCTTTCAACTTAAAAACTCCATCATATGCATTTCTTCGTGTGTTTTCCATGATGAAGGTGTGTGGACTTTTGTGTGTCATGTGTTTAAAGCAAGCATCATCTTCTGTGCATTGACCTCTTTTAAAAAGTTTTTAATTATTTATTTACATTTTTGGGGTATTTTATTATTTATTTATTGAATTTAATTGGATTTTTTCCCCTCTTTTATTTTATTTTATTTTTATTAATTTATATTTTTTTGTTTCTTATTTTTATTTATTTATTTTATATACAATATACAAATATAGTACAACTTATTCCCATGACAAAATAGTGTAAATAATAAAACATTTATTTTAAACATTGTACTTGAACAATAGTGTTATTTACGATTAAACCTTAATTTAATCTTAATTTTTAATCTCAGTACTTTTTGTTATTAATTTTTTATTTTAGATTTAATAAAAAAAATAGTATTTTTTTTTGTTTCTATATTTCTATATTTTTTTGTCCACTTCCCCTCAGTACTTAATACAAATGGGAACACCCTGCCCTCTGAAACAGGACTCCGAACGTAGGGATAGGGACCAAATGTAGGGCCAAGTGGGAGGGGCCAAGCAGGGACTTTGGTTACAGACCTTAACAGTGTGTGAGACAAATGAGCTCAACTCTTGGAATGGGGTAAAAAAAAATGTGTTGTTTAACCGACCTTTGGGACTGTTTCCTCCATTCCCTTCCCTCAGCTCAGAGTTCCAGTTCTCCCAGTAAAAGCCAACACACCAGTTCCACCAGTGAGGCAGTCCCTCCTCCCACTCTGTCGCAGAACCGCTCCTTCTCCCTCCCCCCAGGACACGCCGTCTGCTGCTTCATGGATGGGGGGGTTGGCCTTTATGACATGGGGGCCAAGAAGTGGGACTTCCTCCGTGATCTGGTACTGAAGGTTCTCCACAGTAAATGCAGGTTTTTCTGGTCCCTGGTCTAGGGCTTAGACCTGGTCCGGTTCTGGGCTGTACACCTGATCCTGCATGTCTGATGTGGTCTACAGGGTCATGTCGAGACCATCTTCGACTGTAAGTTCAAACCAGACGATCCAAATCTGTTGGCGACGGCCAGTTTTGACGGAACCATTAAGATCTGGGACACCAACACCCTGACAGCGGTGTCCACATCCCCGGGGAACGAAGGGGTGGTCTACTCCTTATCCTGGGCCCCGGGTAGGTCCAATTTAGTCCCTGTCCAGTCCACTTCACTTTTTTTATTTTGAGCACACAAAATCATCAAATAACAAAGCACCATCCAACATAAATACTTCTCAGACGTGATTAGTTTTACAGGTGGATATAGAGTAATCTTGGTTTATCACATGACCCTGTAAAATAAATGTCTAATTCGCATTGGACAAGAAATCTTCGTAATGATTATCTGACAGTAACGTAAAAAGTAAAGTTTTTACGCTCTGCCATCACATCTTCACTGCCATACATATCCTATGCTACTTTAGGAGCTGAAATATGACCCTGAATACGTGGTGTTTGTATTTTTCCATGTGACAGTTGTTCGTTCTGTTTGCTTTTATAGGAGACCTCAACTGCATCGCAGGAGCTACATCCCGTAACGGAGCATTCATCTGGGATGTTAGGAAAGGCAAGATCATCACACGCTTTAACGAGGTGAACCTGCTCTGACAATTTCCTTATTTTACATGTGACGCTATCTTGGATTCCAAATGAGTTTGGGATGAGTAGCGTTGGTTTCTGTCTGTACAGACTTCTTTAGTCATGTCATCGTAGTGCTGTGTGCCTGGATGTAAGTCTGATAAAAGAAAGGAATCCTGTCTATATTTGGAATAAAACAAACAAACAAAAAACTTAGGAACCACATCATCAAGCAAGCGTCATGGTCAGTGTTTTGTTCACCTGCAAGTGCAACACACACAATGTGATTTGGGTTGTGCAAAAAAGGTAACCTGTGGCCAGGGCCGGCATTAGGCATAGGCAGGGCAGACTAGGCGGTCGCCTAGGGCACCAGATGACGTGGGGGCACCAAATCCCACAGAATTACAATATTAAAATACTGAATTTTCTGGACTACAGTGTGCACTTAAAATACTTTATTTTTCTCACAGTGCGCCTTATATATGGATTAATTTGGGTTGTGCTTAGTGACCGGGTATTTAGACTTTTTATCTGATAATTGTGACTTTTTATTGCATAATTTTGTCTTTTTATCTCATAATTTGGCCTTTTTATCATATAATTTAGATTTTTTATTGCATAATTTGGACTTACTATTGCATAATTTAGATTTTTTTATTGCATAATTTTGACTTTTTATAGCATAATTTTGGCTTTTCATCACATAATTTTGACAGATGGTAATTTCTAATTCCACAAAAAGGAAAGGGGGGTGCTCGCCTAGGGCACCAAATTGAACAGAAGCAGCCCTGTCTCTTTCAACCAAATATTTTCCATGGATAAAGTTTACTAGTGACTGACACTAAATCAGGAAAATACTCAGTATGTGCACATATTCTTGGTTTCCTGGAACATTCCTTTAATTCATACCATAATCTAAATATAAATGCACAAATAACTAACCATTAGTTAGCATGAAAGGCTATTTGCTTTTTCTCATGTATTTCCCTTTAATTTGGTGAATCTATCCTTGGATGAAGTTACTGTTGCCTTTTTACTGAACACCCCAGGGGTGGTATTACCTTCAAATGCCCAAAAGTCAATTTGTCCTGCCATTATTAGGTGGAGCAGCTCCAAATTTTCTGTCCACATCTTTGAGGTAAATGTCAAACAATACCAACACACTCCACTCTTATGTTTACAACCTTCAAAATGTACCCTCCCAAGCCCTGTTTTCCTTTCTAGATGGCTGCAGCATGATAAAGGAGAATTAAAGCCCAGCTGGGTTTGATCATGTGACCCATGCCTTCTGTTTTTTGATCATGTGACCCATGCCTTATATTTTTTGATCATGTGCCCTGTGTCTTCTGTTTGTAGCATGGTAAAAATGGCATCTTCTGTATCTCCTGGAGCCATAAGGACTCCAAAAGGATCGCTACGTGTAGTGGGGATGGATTCTGGTGAGTCCTCTTTTCTCTCAGTGTGAAAACACAACAGTTTTCCACTAGTGATCAAGCAAATCCCTGTACAACCAAAGTAGGAGTTTGGTTCAGATTATGTCAGACCTGTTCCAGGGGCATATTAGACTCTGCAGGGCTACCCTTTGGCACTGGTTCTTTTCAGAATTTTTATGGACAGAATTTCTAGGCACAGCCAGGGACTGGAGAGGGTCCAGTTTGGAGATCACAGGTTTCATCTCAGCTTTTTGCAGATGATGTCCTGTTAGCCTCATGGAACATGGACTTTCAGCTGCACTACACTGTAGATTTTGCAGTGTTAATTTGGAGACAATGGGACCAAATACACTCTAGAAGAAGTTAAATAAACTCTCTAAGTGTTGATTTAACACTGCAAAATTTACTGTGTAGGGTGGTTTGGGATGAGGACCAGCACCTCCAAACCTGGGTGTATGGTTTTGGATCAGAAAAAGTTGGCCTACTCTCTTTGGGTCGGTGGGGAGTAACTTACACAGATTGGAAGGAGTTTAAGTATCTCTGGGTCTTATTCAGTGGAGGAAGGAAGGAGCATTAGATTGAGAGGTAGATGGGTGCAGCGTCGGCAGTGATGCAGATGTATCGGTCTGTGCTGAAGAAGGAGTTGAGCCCAGCGTAGAAGAAGCTGAAGGTGCTGAGTCCAAAGGAGAAAAAGGAGCTGAATCCAAAGTAGAAGCTGTGGATTATATTTGACTTTATTCTCCTAACATTCCAGCTTTTATCTGGGTATTTGAAGCCTTTATTCTGATGGTGTTTGTCTTTTTGTATGTGGCCCTAACATGCCGTCGTAAACACCAGCCGCTGTTTATGCTCCCACTTTGCATTTCTTCCTTCTAATGACAAATGGTTTTTCCTGTTTCATTTTTTTCATGTCTCTGACACAGTATCATCCGGACCATTGATGGGAAGATCCTGCACAAGTACAAACATCCTGCTGCCGTGTTCGGCTGCGACTGGAGCCAGAACAATAAGTAAGATTAGGGTTCAATCGGTCTGCCCATGGGAGGGGGGGGTTAAATTGGAGTGCATGACAAAATTAACTTTTCTGTTCGAATGTAAGTGGTCTGAGATCTGACACTGGGGGGGGGGGGGGGGTATCTAATATCGTCTTCTATTTTATATGTTTTCTGTTCTTTCTGTGCTTTTATTTGCTTCAGAGACATGATCGCTACAGGCTGTGAAGATAAAAACGTGCGTGTTTATTACCTGGCCACCAGCTCAGACCAACCTCTGAAGGTGTTCACAGGTCACCTGGCCAAAGTGTTCCATGTGCGCTGGTCTCCTCTGAGGGAAGGAATCCTATGTTCTGGATCTGATGATGGGTGAGTCACACTGAGCCTGGGTATGGACAGGGTTAGGGGTTAAGGTTTGTGTTAGACCCCTGAGCCTCTGTGTCTAATGATGGGTGAGTCTCATACAGCCCAGGTCTGCACTTCTGTTCTGAAGGACGTGTGTGCTCTGCAAGTGCTTTTGTCGTTTTTTGGGTTTTTTTTCCCCAGATTTTGTTTTTCTTTGGCTCTAGAATTTTCACAGAACAAAACTTTCTGACATGTGTAAACCTGTGTTGGTGACTGTTGAAATGTTCCTGTTCATCGGCAGGATGGAGATTGTTATGTTTCAAAACTGAAGAATCAGCTTTGTTTGAACTACCTTTGACTTATGTTCATGATCACTGACTTCCATCCAATAATCATTTCTGTAGTATTTGTGGGAGGGACCCAAATCACAGCCTTGCCCTGGGGCCCCTAATGCTATAAACATGGCCCTGACAACAAGGAAAACTAATGATTGAACAAAAGGATTTAAAATCACAATGGTTGAAGCTTTTTTTAGCACCCTTCATGTTTTTTAAAATTACTTGAAAATACATAAGACATTTTGTCCCATCTGACCTTGAAGTGGTCTTTGTCCATGCAGTGTGTGTGTGTGTGTGTGTTTGCAGGACTGTTCGTATTTGGGACTACACACAGGATGCATGCATCAACGTCCTGAGTGGTCATGTGGCTCCAGTCCGAGGCCTGATGTGGAACACTGAGGTCCCTTATCTTCTGATTTCAGGTAAAATTGTAGCTGCACATCTGACAAACAGGACACATCATTTAGCAAAGAGGCTAATTTTACAGCTGAAGCACTATTTTATGGAACTACTCATATATGTAAATGCACTATAAACTTTAATAATAATATTTGTTCATTTGGATCCATCAGTAATTCAGCTTAAACACACACAGTACTGAACAGGACCTAGGTCCATGTGGGACAGCTGAATCTGGATTTTGATCTGCATCTGGATCTGAACCTGGATCTGGATCTATATAGGTTTGGATCTGGATCTGGATTTGGATCTGAATATGGATCTGGGTCTGAATCTAGATCTGGATCTGGACAAAAGTTGTCCAACCCTGGATCTGCAGAGCCACTGTCCTACATGTTTGGGATGAATCCGCTTCCAAATAAACAGATGATCATCCAGCTCTGCAGTAGAGTGATAATGACCATCAGGTGGACTGGAAGAGGGAACACCTAAAACCTGCAGGACCAGGGTGGGACCCCCCTAATCTGGGCCACACACACATCCATACATTTATTTTCAGAATTAACTAATTGACTCAGTCGGAGTTCAAGTGTTTCCAGTGTTTGATCCAGAACATGATCATATGTTACAGGTTCTTGGGATTATACCATCAGAGTGTGGGACACGAGGGACGGCACATGTCTGGATACAGTCTATGACCATGGCGCTGACGTCTATGGTGAGTGTTGCAGCCAATCAGAAGCAGAGTTAGTCTAGTCCAGATGTGGACTGTCACTTAACATCTGTACAACTGCACGTGGGATTTGAAATGAAGCAAAACAGGATGTGATTGAAGTGGAGACCTGTGACAAATATGGTATAAACCACTTAGGATGAATTCAAATGTATTTGGAGAGCTGAATGAAGAGCAGGTGTGGTCCCTGGTCCGGGTGTGATCTGTTCCCTGGTCCAGGTGTGGTCCCTGGTTCCAGGTACTTTAATCATCATGATAATATTACATGTGAGGGTTACTATATCAAAAACAGAGAAAACATAACAAAACATACACTTATATACACTTATATACACATAAAACAAAAAATACACATAAAACAAGTGTCTCCATCCACTGTCAATGATGCAACTCCATAAGTTTTACCAGTGAATCAGTGTTATAGAAGATACAAGAAGAAGAACTGGATAGAAGAACTGGATTTTACATCAATTATTTACATGTACTGATATGATTAAAGGATCATCAGTATTAAATAGTTTAGATCAGTAGATTATTTAAGTAGCTACTGACTGTTTGGATCTTTATGGGTTAAATTACACCGCAAGTTATTGTAAATATTCTGATTTAGTTCCCAAAGACTAAGAACTAACTGATCTTTTAACCTTTTCCATTATGTTCTTACATTTACCATATGTTTATAAAAAAATTATACTTTTATTAAAATGGTAACTCTTGATCATAGTCATTTTCCTTATTAATCAATAGGTTCCTGATTATGGAATCAGGATGGACTTCACAACTGCTTCATTTCAACTCTGCTCTATGTAAATGTAGGCCTATCTGTACGTGGTTTAATTAAGTGTATGTTGGAAGATAATTCTGTCTGAAACCTAAGCATCAGTGCGTGTGTGTGTGTGTGTAGGTCTAACATGTCATCAGAACCGTCCATTCACCATGGCCAGCTGTAGCAGAGACAGCACCGTCAGACTGTGGTCGCTGACTCCGCTCATTTCACCGCTACTTCTGAACATCCTCACAGAGCAGCCATGGGAGAAGATTATAGGAAACACTGGTAAATGCACTCCTCATGTTTCCCATGGACCTGTTTATGCCCCTGTTAGGGTAGAACAGGGGCACAAACAGGGGTAAAACTTTGTCTTTACCCTGGTTCTGGTTCTGCCTCTGTACCCTGGTTCTGTTTCTGATCCATTCCAGACACTGCTATGGTTCCTGGTTCTCCTCCTCTCCTCTGTGGTAAAGTGTCTCGTGACATAAAACAGGACTTGGACAAACTGACAGTGGAAACCAGAGCCAAGAAGCTGCGCTGGTTCTCCGAGTGTTTTTCTGTGAGTCCTTCTGAAAGATGAGGTGTGATGGAACAGACACTTATCAGGGTTAGGTTACCCTAACCCTGATCCTCTAACCCTAACCCAGATCAAACACTGAGCACTTAAAAGGATTCAAAATGAGTTTTAGTCTGTATATACAGGATAGTGTTTTAGTCTGTATATACAGGATAGTGTTTTAGTCTGTATATACAGGATAGTGTTTTAGTCTGTATATACAGGCTGTTTTTTGTGTGTGTGTCTGTGACTAAAGTGTGGTTGTGTGCCTTTACCCTTAAGCCTCCAGGGGGCAGCACTAACCTGTGGGACCTGGTGTCGGTCATTAATGGACAAGATGATTCTCTGCTGCCAACGAGCTACAGTAAAGGAGTGATGCACATGAAACACCTGCTCAAGTTCAAAACAGTAAGTACCTGTTCCACTGGAAGGTTCTGGTAGGTTCCTCCTTTATCCTAAGCAGATTCTGTGTAAATAAATGCTGGATCCTTTGGTTCCAGCATTTCATTTTGTGGAAACGGGATCAGGAATGTTCTGTTAAAGGAACTCCTCTGGTGCCATTACAGTGTGTGTGTGTGTGTGTGTGTGTGTGTGGGTGGGTGGGTGTTCCATGTGCTACCCCCACATGAAGGGGTGGGGGGTGGGCGGTGTACAATAAACTCCACCAGACTGATGTGGAACTGGGGACAGACTCGCATCTATCCACCTCCCTGCTGAGGTGAGAACACTGATATGATCACAGTATTTATGATGCACTAGTTCTATGGCCCACCATTCACTGTGGCTCCGCCCCTTTGACTGTTTACTGGTGAAGGGAGGTCTGCTGTGGCTCCGCCCCTTTGTTGACTGGTGAAGGCAGGTGCCCTGTTTACCTACATGAAAATGGTCTACTTATATATTGTCCTCATACACACATCAGTGTCCCTGCGTTTTTTTGGTACGCATCCATTTCTCACTTTCATGCTGTAACATGTTGAGGGGAAATTTTCAGCACAGGAAATAAAACAAAGAGGTAAATAAAAAAAAAGCACAGCAGCTGTTCAGAGGTACAGGATGGTCTGTACCTGAAACATTTATTTATTTAGTTTTGCTATTATTATTTTTTATGGCCATTAACCCTTTAACTCCTGATACGTCAGCACTGACATGTTCTGAATGGATGGTTTAGTTTAAATATTCAGAAAAAAAAACTAATTTTTTTTTTTACAGTGCTTTTACTGAGGTTAGTCATGGAACTGATGCATAGAGATAAACAGGTCAAAACCCAACTGATTTAGAAACAGAAAAGGCCAAAACTAAAACTACTGGAACCAAATAACAATACTAGTTATTTATACTTGTGTGATAGTGACTTGAATTATATTTACAGATATAAGCTACAGTGTATTTTGAATTTGTTAAATCAAAAGTTGTTAAATGTATTTAAAAAAAAACGGAAATATGATATTTGTACAAAAGCAAAACTAAGAAATTATATTCATTTTAAGAACGAATATAAAACAGAAGCATATATCATTTGATCAGGAAAACAAAGGTCCCTCTGTGCACAACTGAGAACTGGCACTTTACCTCTGCTAGTGGAAGTGGGCAGGTTTAAAGGTCTCTCCTTTTCTTTGTGTGACCTGAATGTTGTGGAGGATGAGTTGCATTTTCCTTATATTGTCTGTTTTATTAAAATTTAAGGAAATTGTATTTGATCGTGTAAATGATGCTGATGTTTTTTTGTTTCCGGAATTCAAAATTCTGAGTTTTCTGTTTACAAAACATATATTTGATTTTGCTAATTTTCTGTGTTTGGTGTGAGAGAGAAGACAGAGTAATCTTTATCCTGTTTGAATGTATGGTAGCCAACAAAGTACAGATTTTTGAGTGTCTTGTAAGCCTATGTGGGCGGGGCACGGTTCTGCAGGACACTTTAATAAATTCGATCAATCAATCATTCAATCAATAATAAAAAAAAAACAATAATCAATAAAATCAATACCTAATTTCAGTTAATCTTTTGACATTTTTTTTATGTTTTTTAATTTATTTTGTAAATATTATTTTTTGTTCATTTTGTGGCTTATTTTGTTTAATTTTCTACATTTTGTTTTTGTATTTTTCCCAATTTTGTTCCTTGTGTCTTTACTTTGTTCATGTTAATTATTTGGTTGGTTTCTTATTGATTTTTGTAAATTTTTATTGATTACTTTGCCTGTTTTTGTTCATTTTGTTGCATTTTGTTCTTTTTTTGACTGTGGAACTGCTCAATTCTCAGGAGGATTTATGGTTTGTGCGTCTTCTATTCTGTCTGGTTGTACTCTTATTATGTATCTGGTTGTTCTCTTCCTCTTTCAGTCTGAGGCCCAGGAGCTCACCATAGTAAAAATGTCTAAGTTTGGAGGAGGGATCGGAGCTCCGAGTAAAGAGGAGAGACTAAAGGAAGCAGCTCACATCCATCTGAGACTGGGACAGATTCAAAGATACTGTGAGTTAATGGTGGAGCTGGGACAGGTAAGAGTGTACAGGTGTGTTTTTACTGTTCAAAACCTGGAAGTACTTTAATTATCTGTTAAACTGGGGCCATATTCATCCCAATTCCATCTGAAATGGATGGGATAAGTCACATAATAACACAATAAAGTAAAACTGGAGATAACTCCATATTTTTCACTTTATTTTAGTATGGAAAAAATAACGAATTCTGAAAATATAACATATTCCCTGAAATTTATAAAGTGGAATTTTAACAATATTATGCCTCAACTTATAATTTCTACATTATGACTTTGATCTGCAAAGGTAAAACAAACATTTTACAGGCATTATTTTGAGAAAATTGCACTTCATTTTCTTTAGACATTTCAGGTTTTTCTTATTTGTTCCGTTTATTCACAATTTACTGTTAAAGCACAGTTTGTCTATAGAAATATGTATATATGTTATTTTTTTGCACTAAAACATGGAGAAACATTTGGAGTCATTTTTATTTACAGGTATAATGTAATGTAATTTTTTTCCCACATAAAACTAAGAACAAAAGTCAGTACTTCAGAAAGTCAGAGATGCCAAAAGTATTCACATCCTGTACTTAAGTAGAAGTACATCTACTTGTGTGAAAAAATACTCTTGTAAAAGTAGAAGTACTGATTCACTTCCTTTACTGAAGTAAAAGTAAAAAAGTACAACTTCTCCTTTGTAATAAAGTAAAAAGTAAAACTGCATTTTTTGCTCTTGATGAAATACCAAGAAAAACCATAAAAGTGTCAAAATTCTAAAAAAACAAAGCCTTTAAAAGCGAGTTACTGTATAGATAATGTGTTTGATCAGTTTACTATACTCAGTTTTGTGGGTATGGGTAGGAAATTATGGAAAAATGAAAAAAAAAAGTCACAATTGAGATAAACAAATTAATCAGTATGAGATAAGAAATGCATAATTATGAGAAAAAGAGTCAAAATTATGAGAAAATAATTCTCATTTTGAAGTTCATAATTTCTCTCCTTCACTGATTTTCCCTCTGAAGCCATTCACATCCATTTAGTTTGAAAAAGTCTCCTCTTGTGTCGTCATCTGAACCCACTTTATCCTCACTAGGGTCATGGGGGTCTGTGGATGAAGGCGGGGTACACCCTGTATGAGTTGCCAGTTCTTTGCATGGTTGAACAAACAATCACTCTCACACCTATGGACAAATTACATTAACCAATCAGTGCATGTGTTTGGATGGTGGGAGGAAATAGGAGTATCTGGAGAAAACCCACACAGACACGGGGAGAACATGCAAATTCCACACAGAAAGGTCTGGTGCTGGAATTGAACCAGGGTCCTTCTTGCTGTGAGGCATGAGTGCTAACTACTGCACCACCCAGTTTTAAAAACTAACACATCTATAGATGTCAATGGCACCAGTTAGTTACATAGATATTAGTTTTGATCACTGATTGAGACCTAATAACAGTATTTTGATTGAGTCTGAAATCATGTAATCAGCCTCGATTTCCAATCACATGATTGGATCTTTTTTTTTTTTTCTATCCTGAATTAAATCAATGAGAGTCATTCTATGGGCTGTTGATTTTAATTAATGAGCAGCTCTGTGTGTTTCAGTGGGAAAAGGCCTTATCAGTGGCACCAGGAGTTTCCATGAAGTACTGGAAGAAACTCATGCAGAGGTTTGTTCATTCATGTGCCTGAACAGAACACAGCTACAGCTAACAAGGCTAATGTTGGTCCTGAAAACTAAGACTGAGGCCCAATCTCAGTTCACCTCTCACACCTACCCGTACGTCTTGGCCCTACTCCTACCCCTTGAAAATGAGTTGAACACTTGTCGACCTGTTACGTCATCAGTTGTGTCTGTGATCTGCCATTTTACAAAATACATATGGAGAACTTGACAGTCAATATATCAGTAAATTAATCCACATGATGACAGTCAATAATACTACACCATGGTCAGTCCAGGAGATTCAGTCTTTGGTGGCTGATGTAAAAATTCAAACGAGATGACACAGAGGTAACGTCCCACATTACTACATGGCTGGGGTGGGGGGTGCTGATTGACCATCACCATCCTCAAACAAAAGACAGCCTTAACAAAACAGCGTAAACACCACGCAATTTATTTTTCATTTGTCCTAAACTAGATGTGATGGAGGCTCCGCATCTAACACACACAGCAGTAGCTTTTAACACAATGATACATAGGCGTATTTTAATTAAAATGTTTGGTATTTCCAATATATGGATCAGTCAGGTTAAAAAAAAAAAAAAAACCCACAAATGTTACTCTGAAGACAGACAGGAAACCACAACCTTAAAACTATTCTCTCACTGAATTGAACTTGAATGGCTGAAAAGGTTTAGCCGGCATGGACCTACATCCACTGTCGATGGCACAATCACCCAATGATGTGGCGTCCCTCTTAGAGTCGCTATTCCCGTCTGCGATTTCAGCAACTGAGTAGGAATTACTGCTACAGCTAAGTGATGGAGGGAGTAGTTTGTCTTTCCACTTCTGAAGTATGATGACTACATTTAAACACTAGCGCTGATCCACTAAACAAATCTGAAATGCATTTCTGTGACATCACTGCTAAACATGGAGAGTAATAACCACAATGCACAGCGTTATCAAACATGTTTTGAAGATGACGTCTGAATAACCACAATGCATAGCGGTATGGAACACAATTCCAATTTTATTGCTTGTCATAAACAGTATTAAACTATTTATATTCTGCATACTGTAAAATAACATTTTATTTACATTTTCAAAGAGGTTTATTAAATGCATTTTTTTGTCCCCACCCCCCATGTCGTGGGGGTACAGTTTCTTCCCCTCGGCCACCAGGCTGCTGAACACCAAGGGACTTAATCAGACTCCCCAGCACTAAGTACAGCAGCCAAACTGGACACATTATCAACATAATGCCTCGGTCTCCTTTGCACTGACTTGCACATTGCCCCCACAGAATTGCACATTACATATTTTTACTATATTTATTTTTATCTTATTCTATCTTGGTGCATGCTTAGCATTTTTATAATTTTTTATACTATATATATATATATATATATATATATATATATATATATATACAATTATTTTTTTTCTCTTTTTCTTTTTATAGATATACTATATGTTGAATGTTGCAGCGTTACACCGAGACAAATTCCTAGTTGTATACTACATGTGTACTATACGAACAATGGCAATAAAACTCTTTCTGATTCTGAATCTTCTGATTCTGCTGCTATGCCACATTCGTCCAGCAGGGGGTGCTGTAGTGCCCCCAGCACCCCTAGTTTCCACGGCCATGCATCACTATGACAACCAGGAACGGTAAAGTCATGTGCTTACCTGTGACCCCGGACCTCCTCCCTCGCCTGTCTGATGAATGGACCTGCCCCCCCCCCATCTACAAATGGACATCTATAGCCTGTCTGTCCATGGGAGTGGATCTCTCTTTCATTGTGGTTTTCCCCATTATTTCTTCTTTTATTCCACTGGGTTTTATAGTTTTTTTTCTTGCTGAGAAGGAGGGTCTAAGGACAGGGGATGCTTGGGACCTTTTATCTATTTTTGTAGTTGATTGTGTTTTTGTAAAGCCCTGTGAGATGACTTTGTGGTGATTTGGCGCTTTATAAATTAAATTGAATTGAATTGAAAACATTAAAGTCAGTACTATCACTATGACGAAATGTTACAGAGGTTAAATGTAGTTTCCTTCACTGTTAACCACGCCCACACCTGTATGACCACGCCCACACCAGTAGCTGTAAATATCCGTGTTCCATGGGTTTTGGTTGATTATATATGACTGTCAACTGTAAACCACCGAAATGTGATTGATTACACATTAAAACAACATTAACGATCAATTAATTAAAAAAAAAAAATTAATGAAGAAAACCAATACATTTATGTGGGTTTTTTGTTACTGCTGCACTTTTTTGTACTTTGTTTTGTTCCATCTCAACCATGATTCAAACACAATTATGGGAATGTTCTTGTACTTCTCTGTTCATAGTGTGGTCCTGGTTTGGCTCTGTTTCAAGGCCAATACAACCCTTTACTTAAGCCCCTCCACTTCACCTTATTCCCACCCCTTTGTCTAATTGAGAATTGGGACAAAATGTCTTCATGTGACCGTGCAAAATGGAGGGAGAGGGGCCAAAGGGTGAATTGGGGTTGGGCCTAAAACTTTAACCAGCTCAGAAAAAAAGGAGTTAGTGAAATAAACTGAAAAGAAATGATAGTTCACAAGCTGAAAAACAGTAGAGAATGTAAAGCTGGATGAAGTATTTAGATGAAGTAAAGTATGTCCAGCTGATGTTTTCATATCACACTATAAATATGAACAGGATATACCACAACATCTGTCTGTATAATAATATATCACACAATTTAATAATGAGTCTGTATTTGAATTGAAACCATATTTACATACACATAGTTGTTCCTGAACCGTCCTGAATCGTTATGAGCTGCTCATAGATACATTCAGAATAACAGAAAACAGCTGCAGGTTGTAGATTATATGTGCCCGTTGTTGATCTGCAACACACAGATCTGCACTCTTCTTATCTATAACAAAAGTGTTGTGTTTTAGGAGAGCAGAGCAGCTGATGGCGGAGGACAACGACGATGCTATCCCATACTGCATAGCAACAGGAGACGTAAAGAGGCTAGTAACGTTCTTCACTGGCAGAGGACAACTGATGGAAGCATTACTGATAGCACAGGTAGTGTGTGTGTGTGTGTGTGTGTGTGTGTGTGTGGGGGGGGGGGGGGTGAAGTCTAGTCTAGTTTTTTTTTTTTTTTTAAATAATCATGTTGTGATGTGTGTATATAGTGATAAATAAATAAACAAGTGGTTTCAAGCCACAATAAACCTTGTCCCCACATTTGACCTGATTTGCCCTATCTTATTATATTATTATTATTATGTCTTATCATTGTGAAAACACATTTTTGGTGACTGTGACCTTTAACCTACATTCATCAAAATTGATTGATTCTGGACATTTCCTGAAAATTTCATTGAAATTGGTCCAGTAATTTTTGCGTAAAGTTGCTGACAAACAGACAAACAGCCAAAAAAAAACAAAACCCCCCCCAAAAACTATGCACCTCTCCCCTTCCAGGGGCCAGGGTGATAAATTGTAGATCTGTCAAAATTAACGTATTAATGCAGATTAATTCATTACTATGATTAATCTGATTACAAATGTTAACATAATTATATGTATATGCATGTTTTTGTGGATATATTTTACCAATTTTTTGGTGTTTTTTTTCTTTATTTCAGAAGAGTTTTTAAATATGTTTTGCATTTTTTTCATCACTTTTTTGTATCTGTTTATTTTTTGGTGAATTTTAGTGGATTTTAGTATGTTTTTCTATGCATTTTGTGTTTGTTAGTGTAATTTGTGGGAAATTAAGTACAAAAAGACAGAACAGTTGAATGACATAAAGTGTTTGGACAGTTTTCTTTTTCGCTGAAGCCCTTCCAGATTAAAATACAACATTAACATGAAGCATACATTAGTCTGCTAGCACTAGCACAACCAGTTTACAACAAACACGTTCAGTGCAGATTTATTCACTTCTTTCTTGAGTCTGTTTGTTCATGAAAAATTAAACACAATTAATATAGATACAAATGGATATTTAATCATGATTAATCCAAATTAATTTACAGCAAGTCTGTGATTAATCTGATTAACAATTTTAATAATTTGACTAATAAATTCCTTTTGTGCACAGGGGGCATGTGAAGGGAACATTCGTGTTCCTCAGAGTTCTACCATCAACCATACAACTAATGATGTGGATAACAGACAACAGTATCAGAGGTAACACACACACACACACACACACACACACACACACACACACACATACAACACTGGTACACAAAACACACAGACTCTGAACTACACACTGACACTCACTGGTCTGATGTAATGCTGCACACACTCTAGGTTTTGATTTGAATGTTTATTCCAATACAGAAAGTACACACACCAACTTATTGGAATGAACTTTATACAGAAAACAAATGAATTACATATGTACTTTTCCTGCATGAGCACTGGCAGTTGGGTTTGAGCCTTGAGTCTGGATCTGCACAATTTTTCTGAAACTACAGACTAACATAAAATTAAATAAAAAAAAAAAAGAAACTACAGCCTACCATAAAACTGAATTGAAGACAAAAATAACTGTAGCGTAACTAACATTAAACTGACTTGAATTGAAAAAAAAAAATAAAAAAATAAACTGCAGACCAAGTTTAGACAAAAATCATGATGTAATTGTTATGCCAGGAGTTATAATTTATTTTATTTACATTTATTTCTAACATGTAAAGAACAAATAAAAAAACAAGGCAAAATAAGATTTAAAAAAAAAAAAAAAAAAATTCAAATGAACAGAATCTATCTTCAAGTACGTGCAATTTTGAATGTTGCATGATCGACCAGGAGCATGATTAAGAAGAATCTTATTCAGTCCTATTGCTCAAGTCCTTCTACACATTTATCACAACCTTAATATAAAAACAATAAATTTTTCAAAATTTTAGCATTCGACTGTAACTAATAGTTAATGCAGTAATTGAATTTTGCAGAATAAAATGATCATAGCAGTACATTTATACGAACACTCAACAGTTCAAAAGTTTTTTCAATAACTTCCATATGTATATGTCAGTACAACAATATTCATAAACAAACAGCACTTATTGTCATTATTAACTACTGTATCTCAGAAGAATCAATTAGGTCGATGCGACCTCTTTCTGGCCGACAGTTTTCAGCACATTCAGCTGGGTCAAATAATTCAACTCAATTCAGTATTAATTGTTTCATTCAGATAAATTTATTGATACCAAAGTACAAATTTGAGCTATAATCTCACACTAAGGCTAATGCGTTTCCTAGCTTGGATGAACACATTAAGTGCAGACATATTCCCTTCTTTCTTGAGTCTGTTTGCTCATTGAAAATGAAACACAATTAATTTAGAGTGAAAATGAATAGTTAATCATGATTAATTAAAATTATTCCACAGCAACCCTGTGATTAATCTGCTTAAAAATGTGAATTATTTGACAACCCTAGTATTTATTCATTATTTTGTGTCCAGTCTCCTCCATCAGGTCTGTGAGGAACTAGCTGAGTGGTACTTTCAGGACGGCTGCACGGTTCTGGCTGCTTGCTGTCACCTTGCTGTCGATAACATCCAGGTATTTGTGCAGAATTCATTCAATATTACTGATAAAATATTTTGTGAAAGTGGATTAAATGTGTGTGTTCTGTATTTTTATTTTCAGTTAGCCATGTCAAGTCTGATCCGGGGAAATGAACTAGAGTTAGCTGCCTGTGTGGGTGTTGTCCTTGGAGAAGAAGCCAATCAGAGCACAGCGTACTGCTTTGAGCTCCTGTCCAGGAAGTACATGAGTGCATCCACATGGTAAGTGTGTGACAGCTAAGTGCATTTGTCAGGCTTTGGTGGGTGGACAGTGGAATGCAGTCACATGTTGGAAGGTTTGGATTCAGATCAGACTGAAGCCTCATGCGTGTCATGTGTCTCATGTCCATACTCAGTACACTTGCATGCACTGAGAGAAATTCAAATTATTGCCATAGTCCGGTTAAAATCTAAGTTTTAAATGTCATGTCAAGTGTATAACCTTAATCAGAGTATATTTCAATTGAACTGGAGTTTGAGAATGGAATTTCTCCGTGCATGTAAACACCACACAACCATTGAACCCCTGCTTGAATTTCAATGTTATGTTTTCAAGATCTGAAAAAGTGCTTACATTTTAGATGAAGTACTTAAAAGTAGTTTTCGTTAGAACCATCACTTTAAATTTAGACCAGTACAACACAAAAACACATCCTTTAAGAATGTGGACTGTTATCTTAAGCTGTGTTTCTTTCCAGGGAGCTTTCAGTTGAGCTGCTGGGTATGATTCCTGAAAACCATCTGTTGTTAGCAAAGATGTGTGCCTTTTACCCCGGAAACACAGAGGAAATCAACCAGTTTCATCAAAGGGTAAGTTGGCATCCAGGACTCAAGACTGCAACCAGTGACTAGATTTCAAATCATGGTTGCATTGGTGCACCTAACACTGCGACCAGCGCTAATACTGAGACTAGCGCTAATACTGAGACTAGCGCTAACGCTGACACTAGAGCTAATGCTGACACCAGCGCTAACACTGACACCAGCACTAACACTAGCGCTAACACTGACACCAGCACTGACACTAGCACTAACACTGACACCAGCACTAACACTAGCGCTAACACTGACACCAGCACTGACACTAGCGCTAACACTGACACCAGCACTGACACTAACGCTAACACTGACACTAACACTGACACCAGCACTGACACTAGCGCTAACACTGACACCAGCACTGACACTAATGCTAACACTGACACTAGCACTAACACTGACACCAGCACTGACACTAACGCTAACACTGACACTAACACTGACACCAGCACTGACACTAGCGCTAACACTGACACCAGCACTGACACTAATGCTAACACTGACACTAGCACTAACACTAGCGCTAACACTGACTCCAGCACTGACACTAATGCTAACACTGACTCCAGCACTAACACTAGCGCTAACACTGACACCAGCACTGACACTAGCGCTAACACTGACACCAGCACTGACACTAATGCTAACACTGACTCCAGCACTGACACTAACGCTAACACTGACACCAGCACTGACACTAATGCTAACACTGACACCAGCGCTGACATTAACACTGACACCAGCGCTAACACTGACATAATACTGGACTTTTCCTGCTTACACAGAACTTGGAAGTTGCGCTGCGCTCGCCACAATCATGATACAATGCATGCTGGGAGTCAGCTGATCATAATTTACAAATCAAATTGCTTAAGGATCAGTTGACCATAAAAGGAGAATCACTGAGATGCTTTAAAAGATGATGCTTTAAATCTATTCAAATATACCTTAATCCCAGGTTGTTAATGTTGATAATTATAATATTATATAATGATAGTATTATGTGACATGGCCAACAGTTTTAATTGTGCTGACAACCTTTCATAATGATGCCCTTAGATTTTTGCTGGCACGCACCAGTGTTATGGGGTCAAAAACTTAGTCTTGGGCCCTGGCATCAGACGGACTTTGTGACAGTGACTAATGCAAACCCGAACAGGCCTTCTGCATGTTGGTCCTCCTTGTTCTAATGGTTCTTCTTGTGTGTTATTGTTCCATAAAGTGTGGTCTCCCTGCACTAGAACAGTGTCAGCTGTTAGCAGAAGAAGCACAGGATGAAGGAGACCTGTTTTCAGCTGTGAAGTTCCATCTGCTCAGTTCAGAACCGGAAAACGCTCTGCGGATTGGAATCAGTCATGTTAAAGGTACTGGACATTAGCATCAGCATTAGCATTACCTCATCAATATCTGCTTTTTGCATCCAACCCCTGTGTGAAACATGTTGTCGAGCAGGTGGGTCAGAGAGGGCTTGCATATGTGGCATAGACCCCCCCCCCCAAAAAAAAAAAGAATCCATTAACTGTAGATGTTTGAGCTCGTCCTCATCCAGAATAGCTGAGTGGATCTGATTGGGCCATTGACCGGGTCCATCATAATGTGGATGTTTATGCTCCTCCCCCTCCAGAACAGTTGAGTGGATCTGATTGGACAGTAGACCGAGTCCATCCCATCCTGGACCTGCTCACTTACATCAGAACCGACTGTCTGATCTCATCAACGCTGACACAGTAAAACAAATCTGGGACTTTATTATTATTATTATTATTATTATTATTATTATTATTATTATTAGTAGTAGTAGTAGTAGTAGTAGTAGTAGTAGTAGTAGTAGTAGTAGTAGTAGTAGTAGTAGTAGTAGTATTTTCATGTTTGTAACTGGATCATTTTCCCTGAATATTTATGTATATAATCAGACTGATAATCTGATAATTAAGTGTGTGTATGTGTGTGTGTGTGTACATGTACATGTACAATGATGTGAAAAAGTATTTGCTCCTTTTGCTGATTTCTTGGGGGGGGGGGGGGGTTCTTTTTTGCATGTTTGTCACATTTACATGTTTCAGATCATCAAACTATTTTAAATATTAGTCAAAGACAACACAAGTAAACTCAAAATGCAGTTTCAACACAAAGGAGAGAAAAGAAATCCAAACCTACATGACCCTGTGTGAAAAAACCTGATAACTGGTTGTTTCAGCCTTAGCAGCAACAACTGCAATCAAACATTTGCAATACGTTGTAATAACTCATCTTTGCAGAATTGTTGTCATTCAGCCACATTGGAGGGTTTTGGAGCATTAACTGCCTTTTTAAGGTCATGTATTCACAGCGTCTCAATAGGATTCAGGTCAGGACTTTGACGAGGCCACTCCAAAGGCTGCTATTACTTTTTCTTCTCCATTCAGAGGTGGACCTGCTGTTGTTTTTTGGATCATTGTCCTGCTGCAGAACCAAAGTTGGTGTCAGTTTGAGGTCACCAACAGAAGGCTAGACATTCTCCTTCAGAATTTTTTGGTCGACAGTTCTTGGTTCCATTCATCCCAGCCAGTCTTTCAGCAAAAGACCATCACACTCCCACTACCATATTTTATTGTTGATATGTTCTTTTTCGAAAAATGCGGTGTTAATTTTATGATAGATCTAATTGGACACACACCTTCCAAAAAGTTGAACTTTTGTCTGGTCAGAACACAAAGTATTTTCCTAAAAGTCTTCAGATGTTTTTTGGCCAAAGCCTTAATGTTGTTTTTGCTCAGTGGCAGTGGTTTTGGTCTTGGTCATTTTTGCCCTTTAGTCTCTTTCTTATGGTGGAGTCATGAACACTCACCTTAACTGAAGTAAGTGAAACCTGCAGTTGTTTGAATGTTGTTGTGGGTCTTTTGTGACCTCAGGTCGCACACTGTTCCATGTCTTGTAAATTTTTGGACAATGGCTCTCACTGTGGTTCACTGTCCCAAAGCTTTAGAACTGATTTTAGAACCTTTTCCAGACGTGGCTTCATTTCTCATTTGTTCCTGAATTTTGTTCAATCTCAGCATGATGCTTAGCTTTTGAGGATCTTTTGGTCTGATTCACTTTTTCAGGCAGATCCTTTTAATTTCTTGATTGAGCCTGGGCCTGGGTGTGGCTAAAGAAACTGAGCTCAAGTTTGATAAACCACAGTTAAGTTATCATTCAATGGGGACGGGGGTGCTTTTTTTTTATACAGGGCCATATAGGTTTTGATTTTTCTCTCACTTAATAAAAACCTTCATTTAAAAGCTGTGTTTTATGTTTACTTGTGTTGCCTTTGATTAATATTTTTTTTTTGATGATCTGGAACATCTAAGTATGACAAACATGCAAAAAAGAAAAAGAAATAAATCATGAAGCTGGAAATACTTTTTTATATTTGTGTGTGTGTATATATTTATTTATTCGTGCATATGTATTAATTTGTGTGTGTGTGTGTGTATTTCAGACTGCGCAGTGAGCTGCTGATCCTATGTGGTTATGTTGGAGGCCTTCTGGCTGTTAGACGACAGTACAGCAGTATTGTACCAGCACTGTTCGAATACACCAGGTACAACACTCACATACAGTATGTGCTATGTGTATCTCTCTCTCGAAATATATATATATATATATATATATATATATATATATATATATATATATATATATATATATATATATATATATATATATATATACATGCACATACACACACCTCCCTTTTCTAATATCAGACTATTATTATTACTGACAGAAGTGTGGCTGACAATTCACACCAAATGGCCCCTCCCACCACCAGCGAACTGTCCCAACTAACATTGGGACACAGCAAGGGGAGGGGCTTGCCCAAGGATACAACTGACTGTCGAGGACAGAGCAGGATTCAAACCACCAACCCTTCAGTTATTAAACAACCTGCTGAACCATGGCCCAGGTTCAGATTACTGAACTTGTAGATCAGTGAAATATTCTGCTGTTTGAAACTTTGTCATCATATATGTGCTTTCATATAGTCTGTATTTTTTGTCTAGAATGATAACTAAGATTTAGTTTACTTTGTTTAACCAATTTTTCAAAATGAACAAAAAACACAAATACATAAAACACCAGAGCAGTGTTTTTTTTAAACAAATAATTTCAAACCATGAACAAAAACCTTGTTTTTCATGTTTTACTCCAGGGGTGTCAAAGTGCGGTCCTTGAGGGCCGGTGTCCTGCATGTTTTAGATGTTTCCTTCTTCCATTACACCTGGAGGCCATTGCATCATTATCAGTCTGATGAGGGGCTGATTATTAACTCTTTAAGTGTCAGCGTTGATTCTGAATGGATGATTTAGTTTCAATATTCAGAAAAAAATTACTATTTTCTTTTTAGTTTTGTGGATGGAAAGGGTGCCAAAAAGCAAGATTTTTATTTTTATTTTATTTTATTTAAACATTTTTTAAAGGAAAAATTAAAATTACTGGGACCAAATTTCAATACGAGTTTTTTTCTTTCGTAATTGTTTTTTTTTTCAAAATTTTCCACATTATTTGTGATTTTGTAAATATTTATTAGTTTTTGTTGCTCATTTTTAAAAAATGTTCCTACATTTTGTTTTTTTATGTTAGTATTATTCTTTGATTTTCTACCATTTGTGTCTTACTTTGCTCATGTTACCAATTATTTTGTTAGTTCTCAGGAGTTAAAGGGTTAAACTGAATCACATGGAAGAGGGAAATATCTAAAACATGCAGGACACCGGCCCTCGAGGACTGGAGTTTGACACCTGTGTTTTACTCCAAAAATCTGCCTTCATCCTGACGCTGACCTGTAAAGATGTGATGGTTGTATTTGTAGTGGTGAAGGTTCAACTGTGAAGGGAATATTTCTGCTGTTAGTACTTTTACTGCTGACAAGATGGAAACTTCAGCCTTGATCTGATGATGGACAGAATGCTGCCTCCTTGGTCATTAATGATTACTGTATTATGACCATAGCTGTGGGAACTCGGGGTGCTGGGGGAGCTGCAGCACCCCCTGCTGGATGAATGTGGCATAGCAGCACCCCTAACCCAAATCATTCTCCCCACGGCCATGATTATGACTACTTATATTTTTCTGTAAGTCGCTATATTTTTCCAACACTGTGAACCCACGGCTGGGTGGGTTAATGATTAATCTAGTGCCAAAGAAGGAAAGCTACTGCATGTTAGCTTAGCATCACTGAACCAATGTTGAGATGCTGGAGACAGCAGCGTGAAGAGTGAGTGGGGCTTTTAGTCAGGTATGAAGAAGGGGCGGAGCCAATAGTCAGAAGGGTGGTCTTACAGTCAGGTGTGAAGGATGGGTGGGGCTTACAGTCAGGTGGAGATGGCAGCATGAAGGGTGGGTGTGGCTTATAGTTTGGAAAACACATTATATTTAGAACTGCAGTGCATGCTTTTCTTCCTGTTTGTGTTTCTCAGTCAGTTGTTGAAGCGTCGGGAAGTGTGTGTTCCTCTGAAGATCGAGCAGCTGTCGGTGCAACTGGACGCCTGGCGCGCCGTCACACAAAGCAACACGTAAGATACACAAATGAACAAGTGTGATACACAAACCAACAAGGAAAACACACAAACCCATTTTATAGTATCACCGTTTCATCAATAGTGATTTTTCTGTTTAACAACTGCACAAAACTTTACCAACTACCACACATTCATGCACTACTGTGAGTGACATTGGAAGCAGGAAGTGAAGCATCTGCCCACAAGACATCACATAGACAGGACCGAGTGGGATTCGAGCCACCAACCCTTCAGTTATTGTGCAACCTGTTTACTTCCTGAGCCATGTCCCCATCCTGGGCACAGAATGAGTTTGAGTCATCAGTCACTTAATGTGACACTTTAACCATCATAAGAGACAAAAGTACTGTATTGTGTAGTTTGACTTACCCTTAATTTAAGTATTTTCATTAGTTTGTCTTTGAAAGGGTCATAAGGCTTCATCATCTGTTACATTTGAAAGCACACCATCACTGCTTATGACACTTGACAGGACTGAGATCATTATTCACTCCTATAATGTACTAATTTTACTAATTATGTAATAAAATACCCTGACCGATCTAAATACAAATAATGTTATACCTTATTACCCTTTTTTTCCCCACACACTGATAATGTAAAACATGACAAATAATGTCATATAGAGTTGTACCTGTAATGTTTTGAGAATCTGAGAATGTTCTAGACACTGTATTAGAAACAACAGAATGATTACTGGGTCAAAGGGGGCGTAGCTTAGGAAGTGGAGCCATGATATAACTGTGGACTGAAAATGAACATATACATATATATTACATTATCTGTCAAGTTTTACTTCATCAGTTTGGAAAAGAAAAAAAAAACATTTAAAAACTGTTACATTATTGCCAAAAATTTTATTATAATAGTATCAGTCAGGATATTTTGGTGAAATTATTAGACTATTGGCTTTTTTGAAATTTTCATTGAGGTAAGTACAATTTTTGTTAACTTTTCAGGAAATTCTTATATTATGTGGTGGAATTATTACGTTTTACAATATAGGTTGAAATTATGATATTAAAGGTAAAATTATGACATTATAACATGAAATTATGACATTATAGGGTGAAATTATTATGTTATAGGGTGATACATAGCTGCCTCAAACATATTAAACCTTTTCCTCTGTGTGATTCTTAACACAAATATGCTGGTCATATTTATTCTGTGTTGTTTGTCTTTAACAGACCTCCATCTGAGTGTCAACGAGAAGAGTTCAGCCTCCTAGAGAAAAGACTGCAACCTACAGACTCTGGTAAAAAGCATCACTTTTTAGAGGCTGAACTGATGGAACCAACACTGAACAGTGTTAATATGGTGTATGGTAGAGTGTTATTGATTTGGATTTGTCCAAAAAACAGACTGTTGGGCTGTGTTTCCACTGGTACTGACTTGACTCAACTTGACTTGGCCTTTTTTCATTTCCACTATGAAAAAGGATCTGGAATCTGGTACCAGGTGCTAGTTTGTTGGTATCACTCCCCCAAGGTTCCCAGTGATACTAAAAGTTGACGTATAAAGTCTGCAGATACTGATTAGGTCAGACAGTTGTCTCTGTGACTCTGCCCCTTTACAAAATACAGATGTGGAAGTTGGCAGTAAATACAGTATATTGATACATTAATCCACGTGATGATATCCCATAATACTACACCTTGTTCTATCCAGGAGATTCAGTTTTTGATAGCCGACATAAAAATTCAGACGAGACGACATGAAATGAGCAAGTTCATCAAAAAATTCCCTGAACAGACAACACGGAAGTAAAGTAACACACCACATTGCTATGACATCCATGTACAGTAAAGTCAGTGCTATCACTATGACGACCAGGCACTGTAAACACCATCACTATCAGTATGACAACCAGGTACTGTAAAGTCATTGCTATTGCTAGTACTATCGCTATGATGACCAGGTATTGTAAAGCCAGTACTACTGCTGACGAACAGGTACTGTAAATACCAGCATTATCGCTATGACGATCAGGCACTGTAAGGCCAGTACTATTACTATGACAACCACGCACTGTAAAGTCATTACTATCGCTAGCACTATCACTATGATGACCAGGTATTGTAAAGTCAGTCCTGTCCGGGAATACAAATGCTCTCCAGGACTACTGATTGAAGTTGAGCCGAGCCGAGGCGGTACCAGTGGAAATGCAGCATTAGTCCAAGGGTCCCAAAGGTCTGATGGAGGGGCATTTTGGACCGATTTGTGCCGCTTGTTTGACGCCTGTGGCCTAAACTGTAGCTAATTTAGCCTGTACATGTGTGTGTGGTGGTTTGATTCTAAACCCCGCCCCTCTGTGTTCTGATTGGCCCGTGGTTGTCACAGTGCTGGTCCTGTGTGGAGCGGACTACGTCACCGGCTCTAACCTGCCCAGTCATTCAGACGTCCAGCTGTCCTGTTTCACTGGACACAGAATCCAGGTGAGTGCGTCTACTTTTACACAGTTCTATACAAACTCCATTTTCCATTAAGTTTCAAACTGCACAAACGGTGCTGAGCCCCCTCCTTTTCACCTTGCTGACCCATGACTGCACTCCGACATCCAGCTCTAACCTCTTTATAAAGTTTGCGAAAGACACAACTGTGGTGGGTCTCATCAACAATAACAATGAGACAATCTACAGGAGTGAGTTGAGCAGACTGGCCCTGTGGTGCAAACACAACAGTTTCCAACTGAATGTGGAGAAGACCAAGGAGATTGTTGTCGACTTCAGGAGACGCCCCGCTTAAGGACCAAGTTCCTGGGCGTCCATATCAAGGAAGACCTGTCCTGGAGTCAAAACACAGCATCTCTGGCCAAAAAAGCCCATCAATGCCTGTACTTTCTCCGCAAGCTTAGGACAGCAAGTGCCCCGGCCCCCATCATGCTGTCATTCTACAGAGGCACCGTCGAGAGCCTCCTGACCAGCTGCATTACTGTGTGGTACGGCACCTCCACCGTGACTCTACAGTGCATCATGAGAGCAGCTGAGAAGGTCATCGGTGTCCTCCTCACGCCCCTCCTGGACATTTATAACTCCCACTTCACCCGCAAAGCCATCAAGATCGCAGGTGATCCCATCCACCCATTCCACAGCCGCTTCAGCCTGCTGCCGTCAAAGAGAAGGCTGCGGAGTCTCCGAGCCAGAACCAGCAGGTTCAAGGACAGGTTTGTCCATCAGGCTGTCAGGACTCTGAACTCACTCCCTGCTCTACCCCTTCCCACCCTTCTGTCCTCTGCCATAGTCTGCAACTCCTCTTCCAACATCTGACATCATACACCCCCCCGATCCCCCCCACTACATATTCATTAATGCACTTTCATTTATGGACTACCTCGCTTTAACACTCATTGTAATACTGTCTTTTTTTTTTTTTTTTTACTGTATTTTGTCCTGTCTGTAATTTTATGTTGTTGTTATACCTGTTTTATTATTTTGCATTATTAGACTTGATCTTTTATTCTCTTTTGTATTTATACTTTATTTTATATTCATATATTTTATACATATGACTTTGTTACCTAGTCATTATTTGTATTCTGTGTTTTTAATTATTGCGCATTTGCACGTCGGGTGAGAGGATGCAATTTCATCTGTGCTGTATGTTGTGCATATGGCATATTTGACAAAAAAGTTGACTTTGAGTTAAAATAGAACTGGGAGGTAAAAATGTGTGTAACGGAAAAAGGACAGTTTCACTAAAACCTTAGTTTTTTGATGGAAAGTTTTGGTTCTTTTGAAGAGGTTGTTTTCGCGTCCCGGTTCTGGCTGTCCACATGTTGAAGTGTCCTTGGGCTTAGGGGCTTAGGCCCCCAGTAGGACTTACCGTAGACCTTAGAAACCTACTGGTGTATGAGTGTGTGTGTGAATGGGTGAATGAGAGGCTAATGTAAAGCGCTTTGAGCACCATGAAGGTGGAAAAGCGCTATATAAGTGCAGTCCATTTACCATTAGTATGTGATGCAAAATTGTAACAGAAACACGCTAGAAAACTACACAGAGAAGCTGCTGATCGACATATAGGATCTGCAGATCCACATGTAGAACCTGCAGATCTACACATAGAACCTGTGGATCCAACAGATCGACGCACTAGTTATGACTAATCTGTGAATCTACACGATGTTTATGCTCATGTTTATGGACCCGACTTCTCGTGCCACATGAAAATAATCAATAAACAAATGGGTAATTTAATGGAAAAACTAACTTTACACACTTGTGTTTTTTGGATATTTAGTAACTATGGATACAGTTTAGTGCAGCTGTGTGCAGGTTCAACTCTGCCGGTGTCTGAGGGCTTTTCTTTTTGTGTTCAGGGTCCAGTGTTCCTGCTGGAGGATGGGAAATCTGCCATCTCCCTGAACGACGCACTAATGTGGGCTAAAGTAAACCCCTTTTCTCCGCTGGGAACCGGACTCCGAATCAACCCTTTTTAATGTTCAGTTCAAAGGATCAACAAGAGGAACAAGAAACGAATGTTAATCTCCAATGTAAGACTGGAACCAAAATGATCCAAAATGTTCCTGAAAGAAAGACGACAAGTTCACCTGCACCTATAGGGTTCCCAAACAGGAGCCCAGAAAAGGGTCAGCAGGTCCAGGGGGACACGGTTTCATTCAGCACATGGTCATGATCAGTGGAGTCATGTGGAGGGGTCATATGAAGCTTTTAAATCACAGGATCATACGAACATAGACATACATTCTTTTAAAACATAGGATCATATGAACATGGACACACAGGATCATATGAACATGGACACACAGGATCATATGAACATGGACACACAGGATCATATGAACATGGACACACAGGCTGTAAATATTGGGTCTATTGTTGTAAAAATAAATGCATCTGCAGATTCACATGAGCCTAGACATTATTGAGCTGAACTTTCACTGCTTTACGTTTTTCAAACATGAAAGACAATGACATGAAAATCCCCCATATATATATATATATATATATATATATATATATATATATGTGTGTGTGTGTGTGTGTGTGTGTGTGTGTGTGTGTGTGTGTGTGTGTGTGTGTATGGATGTATGACCTCTACCTGTGTTGACAGTCTGACCTGTCTGAGCATCCACACATCAGAACACTCCTGACACCTACAGGCCCTTTAGGGTTACTGCTTCAGTCCTTTAGTCAAATAAACACTTCCAGTGTGTGGCTTGTGCAGAGCCTTTCCTGTTACCGTGGGACCCAGTGGTAACATCCAGAGAAAACCTCTCAAATAAACAGGTTTCTGTTGACAGTGTTCATTCCATTTAAACATAAACAGTATTTAGGTCATTTCTGTGAACTCCAGCTGCACTTCCATCCCAAACCACAGGATAAATACACTACAGGAGTCTAAATACATGACTTATGTTTGGAAATTATGGGATGCATTCACATTCAACAGCCAATGATGGAACAACAGCTGAAAGGAGGAAAACACACACTTTTCTGTCTCTTATGTTATTGGTTTGAATCTAATTATAATTAAAAACTAAAGTGTTTGTTCTGTTTAAATCCTACTGAAACAAACTATCATGACCCTGATCAGAAGGTTACATACCTTAGTATTGTTCCCTCCCATAACATAACATATCCTAGTTCTACATCCTCTATACTAGCCCCACCCCTTTATCGTACCCTGGTTCTGCATCCTCTGTACTGGCCCTGCCCCTTTAATGTACTGTAGTTCTACATCCTCTGTACTGACCCCGCCCATTTAAGATACCCTAGTTCTACATCCTTTGTAGTGGCTCCACCCCTTTAACATACCCCAGTTCTGCATACTCTATACTGGCCCCACCCCTTTAACGTACCCTAGTGCTGCATCCTCTATGCTGGCCCCTGCCTTACTATCTCCTGTGACTCCTCCTCCTCTTAATGCCTCCTCTGGATCCTCATTTTACTACCCTCTGTGACTCCTCCTCCTCCTTCTTGTACTTCCTGTTTGGTTGTTGATATTCAAATGGACTGTCCAGTGATGTGCATTTCCAACTTTTTTTTTAATTTACATTTCCTGCATGTGATTCAAAAACAAATACGTGATTAACATTTTGACAAAGTCCTTCATGGCATTCCTGAGACCAACAGTGGACTTGACCTTTGACCCCAGGTCAGCCTCAACTTCCATGGAATATGGAAGCATCATAGTGACACTGACATTAACAAACATGTTGAAGTGTTTTAGTTCCAGTTCCACAAACAGACCAAGATGATCCAAAGTCCAAGAAGAAACAAAACGTATAAAAATGAAGTTTAACATTAACTGCATTCGTCCTGTCACTAATTCAATGCATTTGTACGTTGTTAATAATTAGCTGATTGTGTGGAAAGTGCTCAGAGTTCAGCCCCTAGCAAACAGTGTGTGTGTAATGTTATGCACAAGTAATACAAACAGCTGATTCACTGACAAATATTGTTAATATTGCAGTTAGTTTTTTCAACAGATTTAACTTTTTTCAGGCTTTTCACTCTTTTAGTTTGAATACTCCATAAATGTAAATATTTTCATAATTGAATGGACAGAGGAAAAAAACCCTGCAGGTGTTTGAATGTTTGTTTTTAGGTGACAGGTCTGGTCCAGTACAGATCCGACTGGGCTGAATGTGGAACTGGACAAACATTTGACAGGTCTGAGCCCTGGTCTGGTTCTGATCCAGGTTCAGACCCGGGTTCTGTGCTTCCAGGTCGGGTCCATCCTCAGGCGGACAGAGGCTCGTAGCAATGGAAGTGGATTCCTTTGGAGCAGGTGATCTTCATCACTGCTCCCTGGTGACTGGAGTCTGTGATCAGTCTCATTACCCCCTCAGCGATAAGAGAAGGTCTGGAAAAATAAAGAAAGAAAGAAAAAAATAAAGATAAGAGTGGGGATACAGGACACAAGACAGAGACACAAGACAGAGACTAAGGCTGAATCCCAATTCACCCCTTTTCAAAACCCTTCGGTTTAGCACGTTCATGTGAAGAGGCAGTGTTTGTCAATTAGATAGAGGGGAGGGCCTAAGGTGAAGGCCTTGAAATGGAAACAAATCAGGACCATAGAAATGTCCCATCGTTCTGTTTGAATCCTCGGCCAGATGGAGGAAAACAGCCAAAAAAAATGCAGCAGTGATGAAAGAAACACAAATGGATGGATTTTCTTCATAAACAATTTAATCCTTTGATTGATCTTTTACGCCATTTTAATGTGTAATGGTGGTGTGTGCAGGTGAAAACTGTAGGAAACAAAGTTTTCATTTCTGTTAATAAGTGTGATGTTTCCACTACATGGAACTGACTTGGCTCAGGTACCAGGTACTATTCCAGAGTGTTTACCTTCCAGACTAACTTCACAGTACCTGGTCATCATAGCAATAGTGTAAATAATTTTGGTCCTAATACAGACCCTTGTGGAACTCCGCCTATCACATCATAGTGTACATTCGACCCCTGTGGCTGGACACTTCCTGTCGGAGTGTTGGTTGGCTTTGGTTCTGATGGGTGAGCATACTCACGGCAGCACACCCAGTTGCTTCATGCTGCCCTGGAGATCATCCTTGTACTTGACAAACTTCCCCATGTTGTCTTCAGATTCCACTGACAGCAGAAGGGGCGTGTCCACAAAGGCCGGACACAAGACATTGATTCGGACGCCGTAGTCGGCCTTTGCTGACGCTTCCTGTGAATGCAAAGAGCTCTGAGTTCTGGCTTTTGAACATGATTGTATATAATTATTAAAGATGATGGCCATAGCCAGTGCACATAAATTCCACTGTGTGCACTTGATGCCACTTTCTACACACAAAAAATTAGGGTGAAGCCAACAGTACTAACCCTAACCTTCATGATCTGCTGTACTCTGTTTTGGATGAGTTCTTAACTGTACATAGGAGGCTTCTAAACTTAGCAATTAGAAGGTTTCTATTCAAGGCCCGCCCCCTGGGTGACAAAGCTTAGAAAGACAAGAAGACAGCAAGTGTAAAAAAGAAAAAAGGACAGTGAGCATGAAGCATCAGGGCATCATGATGCATTTGGCATCGAAGGAACTGAGTGAATAAAGGGGGCAGAGTCAAAAGAAAAGCACAGAGTGAAAGAAAGAGTGCAGGAAGTGGTAAAAAAGAGTGGACAGTAGGGGTTTGATGAGATCTCACGAGATGTAGTTTGGCCAGATTTCTGTTAAAATTCTGTCTCGCAACATTTGTCGTCCAGCAAGCAGTCAAAATGACGTAGGAGAACATAGGTTTTACTGTTGAAGACGCCACTGCCACTTTCAAATCGTTTGGCAGCATTTTTGGGTTCCTGGCAGAAATGATAAATGGCAAGAGAGTGACTGATACGACACGGACAATATACAGACTGTGACAGTGCGACACAAAGCGCTCCATTATCTCCTGCTCCAGCAAGCTTTCTGTCTCTCTCTCACTCACTCTCTCTTTGTCTGTCTCTGTTTCTGTCTCTGTTTCTGTATGTATGGAGTGCGTGAAGCATGGCTCTCCCGCGACGCACTGTTTAAACCGGACATTATTTGGACCTCACTACCCAGCTGTTCCCCCGTGGTGTGGGCACCGGGTGTGCACCCCCAGATGCAAACAATGCCGTACATCGCGGCTAATACAAGCACAACACAGAGACATTTCCAGTACCACCACAGCTCAGTATTCAAATCAACAACTTCACCTTCCAAGAAAACAGTAACAAACCAGACAACACTGACAAATACATTCACACCTCACCTTCCACAGTCAAGCCAAATTGGTCAGTTCTTAAAGCGACAGTACTTATTTTTAGTCTATGTATAACAGATAATCTATGCGTATGAATTTAAATTATTTTAACTGTCATATATAATATTCATCATTTTAATCATGAAATATACTTATCTATGAAATTACAAAATCAAATTAAACTATCCTTTTAAACATTAATTCTCAAATATATCAACATATAAGTCTACTTTGGCGCTACATTCTGTTTGCACTATTTTCAGTCTGTATTGACAGAGAAGTGCTTTTTGTTTTGCACAAGGAGAAATATATAATTTTATTTATTTTATTTTAACTTTTATGACATTTTTATTTTAGTTTCAATTTGTAGACGAATAAGTTCACTAAAAGTTAATGTTTACAGAGTTATAAAATCCATGTGCAACTCAGTTAAATAAAATTCTGTTGTCCATTCGTATAATTTGTAATTTTTTATTTATTTTTTTAAATCTCGTCTCGTGAACCCAATCTCGTCTCGTGAGCTGAGTGTCTCGTCACACCCCTAGTGCACAGAGTGGAAAAAAAGAGTGCACAGAGAATGAAAAAAGACAAAGAGTGAAAAGAGTAGACACAGTGACAAAAAAGTGTGAAAAAAAGAGTCCACAGAGAGTGGGATTTATGCTGATTGCAGTTTGTATACATGTAAACTTTGAGACTAAACTATCACCATATAAAGTCTGTTGACTGTGTTTGAATGAGACTCACTGCTAAAGCCCTGGAGAAGCCGACGATTCCACATTTGGTCGCTGAGTAGACGGGCTGATAAGGAGAGAGGACAAAGGCTGCAGGATGGAACAGATTAAAGTTAACAGTTATTAAATCAGAAAAAGATCCAGCCTGTTATGAATGAATATAAAGACAGTGTGTCCACCCACTGTCTGTCCATGGGTTTGACTGGAGAAGGCTGACATTTGGGTATTCAAGATTTAAATGTCTTTAAGGGTTAAAGGTGGAAATTTGTGTCTTTAAGGGTTAATGTCTTTAAGGGTTAAAGGTGGACATTTGGGTCTTTATGAGTTAAATGTTTTTAAGGGTTAAAGGTGAACATTTGTGTCTTTAAGGGTTAATGTCTTTAAGGGTTAAAGGTGAACATTTGTGTCTTTAAGGGTTAAAGGCAGACATTTGGGTATTCAAGGGTTAAATGTTTTTAAGGGTTAAAGGTGGACGTGCGTGTCTTTAATGATTAAACGTCTTTCAAGGTTAAAGTTAGATCTACAGGTGAGGCCAAAAGTTTTATATGTTTGATTGTATCTTCCACCCGCAGACAAATGCAGCCTGTTTGACTGTAGATGATCACATCAACACACACACACACACACACACACACACACACACACACACACACACACACACACACACACACATGTTCTTGATCATGTTTGGACATGTCTGGGTTTGTTTTTATCATCAGTGTGTGAGGAGACAGATTCAGGTGCATCAATGTGGAAAGACTAAGGGATTAGAGATACACAGGTGAGGACTGGGGTCAAATGTGTTTAAAGACAAAACAGAGGAGCAGGGACCTGAAGGTTCATGGTGGATGTTTAGGTTTGGTTGTGAAAAAAGATGGAAATGATTATTTACAGTCAGAGGAAAAATGTGAAAAATTTAGAGGCAGAACGGTTAAAATCAGAGTCATGGTGGAAAAACCAACTCAGTTTTGATATAAATTCAGTTCAATCAGTACTTTCAGAAACACATTTTAAACTAAATTAAATCAATGAAATGTTTGTCTGACAAAACTATTAGTGTGGTCAAATAATTAAAATGTTGAATCAGATTAATTACAGTTGTTTGGATTAATTTGGATTAATCATCATTAAATATCTTTCATGTTTAATCTGCATTAAGCAAGGGATAATACATGGAACACGAGTTACTATCAGAAAAATATTCCCCCACGGGGCGAACAACACCCCGACGCCGAATTACGGATTATTACAGTTTATTACTGTCACTACTCTAACAGACTAGTGTTGTGAAATAGGCGGGGCAGACAGAAGGGGGGTGCAGAGAGTTTTAGGCGGAGAAAAGAGAAAGACGGATGTACACAGTCAGGTCGGCGACCGGAGCAGGTGCTGTCCCGTACCTGCAAATAAATACTGAAAACGAAGCTCAGTGAAACCGCTCCTTGTTTTCTAAAAACCAGGATAGAGGAGTTAACCGAGGGGTAAAATACTTACTTCGGCCCTCGAGATTCTGTACGTGATGAGGACGGAAATTTCCCCTGATTTCCTGACTACGGTAAGGATAACATCAGGATAAGTTAACACTGGATAAGCTAGCAGTTACAACGAAGCTAATATTTACTTTAAAAGTGGCCGAACTACCTGCGGAGTGATATGGTACAGTGAATCTGAAGTGACAAAACCCATTGCCATGGGCAGCGGGCGTTAATGGCGCAGCGGGCGGTTACCGAAAAAAATCCGCCGGGACGGGACGTTCTAGAGGGCCGTAGAATAATAGTGTTTAACAGATTCATTTAGGTTTGCCCAGTTTGGAGAAACCTGTTCAGATAAATTCACAGAAGTGAATTTTTTTCACTCTGTTCCCTTAATTCACAGAAGTGAATTTATCTGAACAGGTTTCTCTAAACTGGGCGATGTTAGCCTTAGTTCTAAACTCATTAGCCACAGTGCTAAAGGATACCTGTTAGCCTTAGTGTTAAAAGATACCTGTTAGTCTTAGTGTTAAAAGATACTGATTAGCCTTAGTGTTAAAAGATACCTGTTAGTCTTAGTGTTAAAAGATACTGATTAGCCTTAGTGTTAAAAGATACCTGTTAGCCTTACTGTTAAAAGATACCCGTTAGCCTTAGTGTTAAAAGATACCTGTGATCCTTAGGGCTAAAATAAATCAGTTAGCTTTAGTGTTATCAGAACTTGTTAGCTTTAATGATAATAGAAATCCATTAGTCATCGTGCTAACAGACACCGGATAGCCTTAGTGGTAAAAGGTAAGACACTTGTTAGCTTTAATGCTAATAGAAACCCATTAGCCTCAGTGCTAATACAAAATTATTAGCCTTCGTGGTAACACAAACCCATTAGCCTTAGTTCTAAAACAAACCTTAGTGCTAACAGAAACTAATCTTAGTGTTAACAGAAACCTGTTAACCACAGTAGTAACACACATCTATTAGCCTTAGTGCTAAAAGACAACTGTTAGCCTTAGTGCTAAGAGAAGCTGGACTCATGTATGTTTGGTGTTAGTGTAATGTAATGTAATTGCGTAATGGAAACGCAAACTACTAACTCTACTGCATGAACTGAACATCTGGGTCTGGATCCATCAGCTCCACAAACTGTGGTTCATCTAATGAAATCTCTGAGAATGCAGACAGCTGTATGTCCTCATGATACTGCTGGACTGTCCTCTACACACTGTGTTTGTGTATGTGTATGTATACATGTATATGTATATGTATGTGTGTGTGTGTGTATTTGTGTGTATGTGTATATATATATATATATATATATATATATATATATATATATATATATATATATATATATATATGTGTGTGTGTGTGTGTGTGTGTGTTTATGTGTGTGTATGTGTGTGTGTGTATATATATATATATATATATATATATACACACACACACACACACACATATATATATATATATATGTGTGTGTGTGTGTATGTATGTATGTATGTATGTGTGTGTGTGTGTGTGTGTGTGTATGTATGTATGTATGTATGTATGTATGTGTGTGTGTGTGTGTGTGTGTGTGTGTGTGTGTATGGAGACATTTTCATGACTCCCTGGATTTAACAGAATGTGTTTCAGATGGTCTGGATCATCCTGTCATATAGGCTGTTAAAGCTCTGCCTGTGTGGCTGAAGACAAACACACGTCAACACACACATGTTTTGGACCAAGTTTGGACAAGTCTGTTAGTTCTGAGGGAAGGAGGGAGGGTTACCAGCACAGTTTGAGGGGTTTTATCAGCAGTCTGAGAAGTTTTATGACTCTATGACACTAGAGCTATCTGTTGAGCACAAACTCATTCCAGACCGTTAGCTCAGCAGAGCTCGCTGTATGCACCACATTTTTATTGACTTTTGTGGCTCATAAGGCCTTGAGGTGAAAATCAAACACATTTGACAATTTTAATCCCATAAACTGAAAAACTTACCATGTGCATGGTTGTTGCTTGAGGACAAAAATTCAGGTGACCAATCAAAGCATGTCTTCTGCTCACATGATGTGTTTTGGAAGAAAGACTGGTATAAATGTGTCCAGAATAAACTATTATTAGAGCTGTCAAAATTAATGCCTTAACAGGGATTAATTCATCATCATGATTAATCTTTTTAACATTTTTAATATAATCAAATGGACGTTTACAGTTGATGTGTTTCAAGTCGTTTTGTTGAAAATGTCGAAGGTGTTGAATAAACATGCGCTTATGTATTCATAGTTTTGTATATCTTTTGGATATTTTTGATGTTTTTTTTCTGTATTTTAAAAGACTTGTTGAATATGTTTTGGATCTGTCATCACTTTTTTGTGTTAGTTTATTTTGGGGGAAAATGTAGGTTTTTTTTCTCTGTTTTTTGTGTGTCTTAGTGCATTTTGTGGAAAATTTGAGTACAAACCCCCGAGACAACAGGCAACCGACAAAGTGTTTTGCACACTCTGCAAGATGGAGGTTTTTTTTTTTTTTTTTACCAGACCACTTCCATCTGAAAATACCACTTCAACAGCATTGTCATTTTCAGTCCATAGTGACTTCTAGTTAGTTCTGTGTAACTTCCCTCCGTCATCTTCAAAAAGTGACAAGTGCGACTTGTCAAACAACAAAACTGGACAAGGATATGAGGTCTTCTGACAGAATTTTATCTGCAATTATAGAGATGTTTTGTGCATGACACTACCTTGTGGGGTTAATGGTAGCTAATTGCTAACGGTAGGTAATCACTAGCTGTCAGATAACTTTTGAGGCTTATTATTAATGTGAGTAAAGATATCTGGCTTTAACTTGCATGTGCTTTGAGTGTGCATTAAGAAAAGTGCAATGTAAATCTCGCTTCGTCTCATCATCTGAACCTGCTTTATCCTCACTAGGGTTGCGAGGGTCTGTGGGGGCCTAATCTAGCTACAATGGGCGAAGGCAGAGTACATCTTGTATCATCGCAGGGCTAAACATATATAGACAAACAATCACTGCCACATTCACACCTATGGGAATTTAGATTAACCAATTAACCTATCAGTGCAATGCAGTGTTGTGCAAGTTACTTGTAAAGTGTAGTGAGCTAAGCTATCAGTTACTCAACAATAAATTAAGCTAGTTTGAACATAATTTTGTCAATGTAGGATTTTTCCAGTAGAATGATCATATTAATAATTTTTCATTAAGCTTTGTCTTATTTCTGTTTAAGTCACACAGGCCCAAAAGCATGGTTATACAGGTTTTTAGCCTCTTCTCTGACTTTTGGAGTCGCTGTTTGTAGGCGCTGTTCATCAAAGTGCAGTCTACATAAACGTGTTTCCTCAGTGAATATTAAACCAAGGCCTCTCCTCCTCATAATTAGCTTCACCCAAGACTTGTGGAGCAGTTTGTGTTTTGGAAAATGTAAATACATCTGTTTTGGTTTAGGTGTTAGCAGTTCAGTAAACTACAGTAACATCAACAAGAGGAGGCAGCCATATTGCTTACCTGTACACTGAGGCAACCGCCCAAACTAGTCATACCCCCTTCATGCCCCTTGAGCAGGAAGTGTGATATAAGCCTATTTCTGCCTTCAGCACACAGGTCGGTGAGTTTTTAATCTCATAACGAAAAAAATATCTCAAGGATTTGTGACAGAAAATGAGGCACACACAGCCAGCACACTGCTGATGGTCTGGAATGACTGTTGCTCAGCAGATAGTTCTAGTGCAGGGGTGTCAAACTCCAGTCCTCGAGGGCTGGTGTCCTGCATGTTTTGGATATTTCCCTTTTTCACATGATTCAGTTTAACCCTGAACACAAATGGAACAAAATTAAAGAAAAAATAATAAAAGAAAAAAAATAAATGTAGTCAAATAAACCAAAAATTGCAACAAAATGAACAAAAACTAATAAATGTTTACAAAATTATAAATAGCATGGATAAAAATTGCAAAAGAAATTACTAAAAATGATAAAAAAAAAATAACTATAACGGATGGTTTAGTTTAAATATTCAAAAATATTCAACTCTTTTCCTTTTTTCTTACTGTTTTTACTGAGTTTTGTTCATGGATCAGGTGTCAAAAACAAACTAATTTAGTATTAGGCAAAATGAAAGCTTTTTTTTGTGCAAATTTTTCACGGTTAATTTTAATTTTGTAAATAGTTATTTGTCTTTTAATTTTTTTGCTCGTTTTGTTTATTTTTCTACATTTAATTTATTTTTTTAATTATTATTTAATTTTGCTCCATGTCTTACTTTCTTCATGTTACTAATTATTTTGTCAGTTTATTATTCATTTTTGTTAATTTTATTGATGACTTTGGCCAGTTTTGTTCATTTTGTTACTTATTTTAATTCTTTTTATTGTGGAACTGCTAAAGTATCAGGAGTTAAAGGGTTAAACTGAATCATGTGGAAGAGGGAAACATCTAAAACATCCTCCAGGACTGGAGTTTGACACCTATGCTCCAGTGCACAGGTGTCAAACTCCAGTCCTCGAGGGCCGGTGTCCTGCATGTTTTAGATATTTCCCTCTTCCATGTGATTCAGTTTAACCCTTTAACTCCTGAGAACTAACAAAATAATTGGTAACATGAGCAAAGTAAGACACAAATGGTAGAAAATCAAAGAACAATACTAACATAAAAAAACAAAATGTAGGAACATTTTTTAAAAATGAGCAACAAAAACTAATAAATATTTACAAAATCACAAATAATGTGGAAAATTTAGAAAAAAAAAAAACAATTACGAAAGAAAAAAACTCGTATTGAAATTTGGTCCCAGTAATTTTAATTTTTCCTTTAAAAATTTTTTAAATAAAATAAAATAAAAATAAAAATCTTGCTTTTTGGCACCCTTTCCATCCACAAAACTAAAAGGAAAATAGTAAATTTTTTCTGAATATTGAAACTAAATCATCCATTCAGAATCAACGCTGACACTTAAAGAGTTAATAATCAACTCCTCATCAGACTGATAATGATGCAATGGCCTCCAGGTGTAATGGAAGAGGGAAACATCTAAAACATGCAGGACATCGGCCCTCGAGGACTGCAGTTTGACACCCCTGCTATAGTGTGTGACCGGCATTATCAGCAGGATGAGGAGTGGAAGAAAAACATCTGAGTCCACAGTCAATACAGGCTGCAGTACTACTGAGGCTGACACAAAGAACACACACCAAAAATACACACAAACACAACACAAACACAAAAGACACAAAACCCAACAGTTCCCAGATCATTGGAGTAGGGGGGGTGTTCTAAGAGCAGAAGGGGCTTCTCCATGAACACTGGAAGGATGTATTTCTGTCTGTGATGTCTCCTAAGCTAACTAAAGAGAAATGGAAAATTTTAACTTTACTAAAATAGTGACTTGATTTATATCAAGATATACATCGATATCTTCTGATATGAACAAAATGATCATATTTTTCTCCATATTACCCCATAATATTCTACTCTATTTCAAAACCAACTGTCAATTGAGCTTTTATTTGGTATATTTTCAGAAAATTAAACATATTATTCTAAGACACTGTAAAATATTCACAAATTGGAAAATCCAAAACCTGTCATCTGAGCTGAAAAACAAATTACCCAACATGCCCTAACCTGTCCCAGAATGTCCCAGTTTACCCCAGCAGACCCAGGTGCACAGTGACAGTTGACGCTTCACTTTGTACATGTTGGAAAACCAGTCTATGCTGGTTTAACAAGTTTAAGGGTTTCACCAGGAAAGAAACTGAACTAACCCACGTCTGTACAGCACCTGGTACTAAACTAACCCACATGCGTACAGTAACTGGTACTAACCTAACCCATATGTGTATGGTACCTGGTACTAAACTAACCCGTGTGTAAGGCACCTGGAACTAAACTAACTCACTAAAGGTACCTGCCATTGATGACATGTTTATTATGACTCCGCCCTCTTTTCCATACTCTCTGCTCATGTGTTCCAGTCCCAGATAAGTTCCCTTTATGACGGAGGTCTGTAGAGACAAAAGGTGGAGGTTCAGAGGTGGTCTTCACAGACCAGTACAAGCACAAACAGACCAGTACAGACACAGACATACTTGTACAGACCAGTACAGATAGACCAGGACAGACCAGGACAGACCTATACAGATGTTGTCAGATCATTACAGACACAGACAGACCTGTACAGACCAGTACAGATAGACCAGGACAGACCAGTACAGACCAGGACAGACCAGGACAGACCTATACAGATGTTGTCAGATCATTACAGACACAGACAGACCTGTACAGGCAGACCAGTATAGAGCATCCTAGCTGTGAGGATGGTATTGAAACAAAAGTTTAACACTAACAGCAGATAAAAATTGAGGGTGGATGTGGGTTTAAAGGACTGGTCTAACACTGGACTGGCCTGCTCTAACATCGGACCAGACTGGGTTACACATAGTGGTTTAGTTTCCATCACATTTTCACTTCAGTGTCGTATCATGCTGTGGAATGGAATATCTCACCAGATTGACTTGTATGGTCTTTTCCCAGTTCTTTTCATTATTGATGCCGGCATTATTGAGAACGATATCCAGATGTCCAAACAGGTCTACAGTGGTCTGGAAGGCGTCTAGACCACACAAACAGATATCTGTTACTCAGGTTGCAGTAGTCATATAAGTTGTGTCATTTGCATTTTCATGAGTCACAATTTTCCATTTTTTTCAAAAACAGACAAAAACAGAAAACAAATATGAGGTACATGACCCCATATTTGGTTCTGTTTTTTGAAAGAGTCAAAAATTATGATTTCATTTGCCACTTGATTAAAGGTGCTGTACGTACAAACTTTGTTCCCAGTTAACTGAACATTTCTGGCCTTAAATGTTTGGCATTATTAAAGCTATAACATCTCTTATTATTTGCAAATACATCCTGACAAATTGAGAAACAAAACAAAGCTATGTACAGGAGATGATTTTAGAACATGGAGACAGAGAAAAGCAAACAAGAATATGAAGACCACCGCCAGCTCTCATTGGCTCAGTAGTGAGACAACAGCCCAGGGTACAAAGCAAACCTGAGTTTCAGCCACTGAACAAACACAGGTTGCCATCACCCCAGCGCCATTAACATGCCCTCACCGGTGAAGGAGGGCCAAACTACTGGATGGGTGGACCTGCCCCCTCCCCCACTTCCTTTCACCTAAAAATGGACGTCCATCTATAGCTTGTCCGCCCATGGGAGTGGATCTCTCCTTCACTGTGGTTCTCCAAAATATTTCTTCTTTCCCACTGGGATTTGGAGTTTTTTTTCTTGCCAAGAAGGAGGGTCTAATGACAGGGGGTCCTTGGGACTTCATCTATTTCTATGACTGAGTGTTCTCTCCAATCAACCCTGTGGCTCAGTTGGTAGAGTGGGTCGCCCAATGACCGAGAGGTTGCCGGTTCGTGTCCCACCTGGCTGTCCACCTCTGGCTGTCCTTGGGCAAGACACTGAACCCTGACTTAGGCTCCCAGTACGACTGACCTTAGACCTTAGAAAACCTACTGGTGTGTGTGTGAATGGGTGAATGTGAAGCTAATATAAAGCGCTTTGAGTACCATGAAGGTGGAAAAGCACTATATAAGCGCAGACCATTTACCATTTAAAACCCTGTGACATGACGTTGCTGTGATTTGGGGCTCAATAAAGGAAATTTAATTGAATCTAGTTCAAGTCCCCTGAGCCCTGGTCTAAATACATGGTCCCCAATGTCAGAGTTCCACACATGTCTGACTTTAACTACAGACTAAGTTTAAATGATATCTACATAGAAATCAGCCACTGAAAGCACACTTTTATTTAATTGAACTGAATATTTTAAACTGTGGTGCATGTGCATTGGCGTACCCTAGTGGTCATATGTGGTTATAATACATCTGAAAACCAACTTAGATACTGTGGCACCAAAAACTAATTGCACCAGCTGTCAGGGCGTGAGAATGTGGGCCACAAATCAGTTACCTGGAAATAATTTAACATAATAATTTGCCTTGGTATCAGCAGCTGGTTTGTAAAGTTCAAACCATTTAAACCTTGCACTTATTTATTATCATTTTAATTCCAAGTCGCAAAAACATGTGATAAAAAAACATGAAATGCAGAGTGTTTGACTTTAAACCTGGGATTGAAATTAAACTGTAACGACAAACTGACTTGGAATTTATTGTGATAATTATATACTGATAGATGGATTGTCTGAATGACTTCACTTGCTAGTTTAAGGCCCAATGTCAGTTCACCCCTTGGCCCCTCCCCCTTCCCTTTGGCCCCTCCCCGCTCACCCCTTTAAACTTCGTCGTCAGATGTAGTGGTGTAAACATTCCTCTCTAAATGGTCCAACCCTTCCAGACCTGTTCTGTCAGCATCAGTCATCCATGTTTCTACAAACAGCTGTTTCTTGGCCCCTCCCCATTTAAATCCATTCTAAACAGATGAACCATGTGTGTTTGTGACAGAATTCTACATGTTGTCAGCAACTGGAACCATCCGTTCATGTCTGTATATGACTATCAACTATAAACTGCACAAATGCTATCTATAACAACTGCGACCTATAACACAACTGCGACCTATAACACAACTGCAACCTATAACACAAATGCTATCCATTACACAAATGTGACCTATAACACAAATGTCATCTATAACACAAATGCTATCCATAACACAAATGTGACCTATAACACAAATATAATTTATAACACAAATGTGACCTATAACACAAATGTCATATATAACACAAATGCCATCCATAACACAAATGTCATATATAACACAAATGTCATATATAACACAAATGTCATATATAACACAAATGTCATCTATAACACAAATGCCATCTATAACACAAATGTCATCTATAACACAAATGCTATCTATAACACAAATGCTATCTATAACACAAATGTGACCTATAACACAAATGCCATATATAACACAAATGCCATCCATAACACAAATGTCATATATAACACAAATGCCATATATAACACAAATGCCATCCATAACACAAATGTCATATATAACACAAATGCCATATATAACACAAATGCCATCCATAACACAAATGTCATATATAACACAAATGCTATCCATAACACAAATGTGACCTATAACACAAATATAATTTATAACACAAATGTGACCTATAACACAAATGTCATATATAACACAAATGTCACCTATAACAAACTGAAATTAAACGGTTGATTCCGTTGTTTCTGGAGAACAGTGCTGTCACTGCTGCTCTATTTTCAGCGTTTACCTCAATGTGACCCAGGATTTGAACTGAATTATGGGAAAATTTCTCTAACCCCTCTGGAGGGTGGACAAACAATCAAGCTCCCACCCAAGCTCCAGCCCCTTCATGGGAATGTGCAAAATAGAGGGGTGGGGTTAAAGGAGAGGGCCAAAGGGCTGAATTGGGTTTGGGCCATTATCTACAGTAATGACTTACACTCTTTAACATCAACAAAATTACTTTCTTATGAGAACCATCTGTTGCAAAAAGTCAAAATTGCATTTTCTAGTTCAGAAAAATTCTAGGCTTAAATGTTTAAAGCAGAACTTCATCTTTCTGTAAAAACTGAGCATGTCCAAATGTGCACAGGTAAGACATGGTACAGAAAAGGGCTGAGACAGTAAGTTCACAAAGAACTCCAACTGTCAGATAGAAGTCTCTTTTTCTATTAGATGCCATTAACTCCATATCCAGCGTCAGTGGCTCCGTTAGTCTATGACATCCACACCAACAGCAGCTCTGTGGTTCAGTGAACACAAACTGCATTCCACAGCCATTCGCCTTCAGGGACTGACGTTTACAGTGTCAAACAATGAAACCTTGTTCCTTCTCAGCCTCCCTTCCTCCATATAAACAGAATAAGGCAAACACACCTGCAGAAAATGATAAGGTAACAAACAGTACCAAACCCTGGGGACAAATACCTTCAAGACAGTTAAACAAGTGGAAAAAAGAGGCAGAGCCTAACAGACCCACCTGGTCTCACAGATACCCCACCTACCTACTCACTTATACCCCACCTACCCAGGGATCTGTTTTGAGCCTTAACTTTCAATCTTTTAAAAAACTTTTCTGAAATTTGTTTAGCTAGCTAGCTAGCTAGCTAGCTAGCTAGCTAGCTAGATAGATAGATAGATAGATAGATAGATAGATAGATAGATAGATAGATAGATAGATAGATAGATAGATAGATAGATAGATAGATAGATAGATAGATAGATAGATAGATAGATAGATGTCTCATATTGGAGAAATTTACAGTTTAAAACAGTAGAAGAAGAAACAAAAATTTCTTATTGTTAGTGTGTAAAACCAGTCGGTTCCTTATGTGGTTGCTGCAGTCACAGAATGCAAGATGTTTTTTAATGATTTAATTATTATTTTTCTTACTATAATATATTTCTTACTTGTATTTGTCTTTTTATGACATTCTTCTAATAATTTGTATAAGCTGATTGATAATCACTAGCAGATCCCTGATTGTTGTTTAATATGGGTCATACCACTGTTGCTGTGCATGAATTAAAATACTACACACTTATTTGAGAGTGCTGAAAATAACTATTTTCTTTTTTATAATTTTTGGATTGGCACCCATCATAGGTGACATTTGATTTGAGCATGCCAGTTCTATTATTTGATCCTTTTTTATGTCAACTAACCAGCCGGCCCAAAGAAGATATTACATAAGCAATGTTGTGGTAGTTTACCAAGTGATTCATTTTAATGGATGGTTAAGTGTTCAAAATATGTTATTTTTATTAAGTAGTATTTTCTTCATCTTTTGTTTGTTGTAAAAAACAAAACAAAAAACCCACCAGTGCTAATTTTTATGTCATTACCAAAACATGTTGTCATTACTGTCACAGTACTTTTTTTTTTAATAGAAAATGCTGCTTTTTGTTAACTTGGGTTTTACCTCAATTTTTGTGGTAATGTTTAAAAGTCTAAATTTGCATTTTGTGAAAAAATATACATTGCAATTCAAATATTCTAATTAGTACGCAATATTTCATTGTTGAGACAAGGCAATATATTAAAAAGTTACAGAGAACATGTTGTTAAAATATATTTTAAATGTACTTGCAAATATTTAGAACGCAATTCCTAAAGAGCATGTTTTGTACTTACTGGAATGATTGTGAAAACTTAGCTTGTCAAACCATTTTTTCTTAAAATCAGTGTTTTGTTTCTGTGATGGCAATGACATTTTGCCGTGACAACTTTGAAAAAAGGATCATAATATCAAAATTAGCATGAAGTACAATCAAATCTATGCTAAAATCTTTGTTCCAGGCCAATTGTTAAACCTTTTGAAATAGAAAAAAAACTGATTAAAGAACATTGTTTTTTCAAAATTCCAAAAGCCAATGTGTACACATGTGTACACATATATATGCACATATAAGTGTGTGTGTGTGTGTGTGTGTGTGTCCCTGGCAAATCAAAACTAAGCAGGAAGCCATATGTTACAGTCAGCTGACCTCTCAGATCATCTTCATTGGTCACATCACACTGAATGAAGGTGGTGTTTCCTTCGCCAAACTCTGCATCCAATTCTGCCTTACACGTTTCACCTAGTGTCCTGTTTACGTCGACAACAGCCACCTACAACACACACACACACACACACACACACGTAAGTTAGGGGACATGAGTGCAGATGTACGCTGGTACAGACGTGGGTATAGACGTTGGGTTCTGTGAAGGAACGTACAAACTCAGAACTAACATTATTGTGTTGTAAAAAATAACATTTGGATTCTTTTATGCATACCTATGGTGTTTAATTTGTGTCAATTTGTTCAAGGAGGTTTTTAAAATACATCCAATACATCAGCTGGCTGATATATAGGGCCGATATTTGAGTTTTTTAAGTGTATTGACATCGGCCAATTCATATGTTGTATTATCGATAGCTGTTGCGGCTGTCTGGAAATTAGCATCGAAATGCTAGGCACTTTAGTTAAAAACTGAAACACCATTCCTTAATAAATATATATTCACACCGTTAGAAAGCTGAGAATGTCCCGAATCATTTAAGGCCAGTCCAGAATCAAACAGGTGCTCACAGACAAACCCGTAACAGCTGTTAGCTCCGTTAGCCTCTCTAGCTAAGAGGCTAATATGTCAACTTACATTCAAAGTTTTCCTGTTTTCCACAAACACCATCTGATGACTGAACTTTTTTGTTCATCTCACCAAGTATCCATGGTTATGACGTATGAAGTCTGTTTTCAGACTTTACTCACAATGTTGATGTGCACTAACAAACACTCAACATACTGTGTAGATGATTAACACTGTAACCAGTAACTTCTCCAGTCATCGAGATTTTTTTTTTTACATTGCTTTTGTATTTTCCATATTTTAGGAGAGTTATTTTCACTTTGAAAATAAGCATTATGCAGTGTGGACTGTGCACAATATGTTACTTGTCCGTAACTTTGTCTAAATATTTATTTTATGTTATACGGGTTGTTTAAAAACACCAACACACTTGATTTTTTGCAAAAAATACAAAGATATTTTTACTTTGGACATTACTTGATAGAGTGGGTCAAAGTGCATACAATGCACAATTATTGCTGCTTGCACAATACTGAATTTCAAAGTGAAAATGGCTCTCCTACAATAATGAAAGTGTAAACAGCAACACAAAACATGCATTTTGACTCATTCTAATAACCGAGTAATGTCCAAAATAAATATATCTTTGTATTTTTTTCAAAAATAAAAAGTCTCTTGGAGCGCTTAAACAACATGTATAACATAAAATAACCTTAACAATTAACCTTACAAACAAGTAACATATTGTGCACAGTGCACGCCGCATAATACTGGATTTCAAAGTGAAAATGGCTCTCCTAAAATATAGGAAGTGTAATGTGCACAATGTTACATGTTTGCAATTGTTTTAAATATAATTAAGTATTTTATGTTTTACAGGTTGTTTAAATGTAAGAAGTTCTACCTCAACTTGTTTTTTATTTTATTTGTTACTGTTAAATATTTATTTTTAACTTGAGACCTGAAATATTTGTAATTTTTTATTTATTTATCTATTTATTTTTACCCATATCGGCTCCAACTATCAGCTTAAGGAAATCAGCAGTCCATATCGGCCAAGGGTGATGGAAAAAAATCAGTATCGGCATCGACCATTAAAAAAACCTGTATCGGTCTATCCTTAAAAAAATAATTCCAATGAAAAATACAAGACGGGAATGAAAAAAATTAGCAGATTGTGTAAATATTTGCTTTGGATCTTTCTCAGTTTTGGTTGTTACTGTTTTTTCTTTTAAAGTCATACCTTGTGTCAATAAAATCGTATCTATGCTACTAGCTTTAGAACTGCAAGCAGTTATGAACGGGTGCCAAGCCCGACTTCGCTGTTGGACCCTAGGCAACCCCTGCCGTCCTGTGGGGTGTGAAATGCAAACCATTCTAATTCCACAGTGCAGCAGTGTTGTGGAACCCTAAATTATTATTATTATTATTATTATTATTATTATTATTATTAGTAGTAGAGTAGTAGTAGTAGTAGTAGTCATAGTAGTAGTAGTATTATTATTAATAATAATAATAATATAATAAGAAGAAGAGAAAACTAAATCACACATGTTAGTTGAAAACACAGACACAGACACAAATATAATCAGAACACAATAAACAGCCCATACAATACAAACAACAAAAACCAAACAATAACAACTGTTCATATTATTCTGACTACTACAGTGTCTGTACTAGACTGACTGTACTAGATTGACTATGCTAGAGTGTTTGTACTAGATCAAGCATGGGAAAACTATTCCACAAAGGGCCGGTCTGACTCGCAGGTTTGTGTTACAACCAAACACAGTTTGACCAATCAACTCTCTGAAGACTGAGATCAGTGATTATTAATTGAATCAAGTCTGGTGTGCTGCTTCTTGGTTGAAAAAAAACCCCAACCTGCAGCCACACCGGCCCCTTTGGGAATGGTTTGCCCATGCCTGTACTAGACTGACTGCACTAGACTGACTGTACTAGACTGTGTGTTCTAGAGTAAATGGCAAATGTTCTGCACTTAGGTAGTTCTTTTCCACCTTCATGGTGCTCAAAGTGCTTTACATTAGCCTCACATTCACCCATTCACACACATGCTCATAAACCAGTAGGTTTCTAAGGTTCTGCCAGACCTACTGGGAGCCTAAGTCAGGGTTCAGTGTGTTTTCCAATTGACCCTTCAATCATTGGACGACCCACTCCTGACTGTGCTAGGTTGTCTGTATTAGACTGACTGTATTAAGGTGTCTGTACTGGAGTAATAGGGTAAAGCAACAGAGTAAAGAAATGAATAAGGAAAGGATTTGAAGGAAGGAAATGAGACCAAGGCGGCCAGACTGCAGTGACATGAGTGATAAATACAGTCATGCAACCTTAGCCACACCCGCCTCCACGGACTAGGAGCACACAAAGAGGGCCCCAGGGCGCTGTCCCACCAGCAGACACTGCAGAGACAGGGGTCCAAACCACCCCCCCAGAGGCAACAACGAACCAGCCCTGAAGGTGACCAAGGAGAACCCCAGCCAGCCACCCCACAGAGGTTGGGCACAGAGCCCCCAGGGAGCCAGGAATACTAGCCACTGAACCCCCCACCAGGGGCCAGCCACCTGGTGGCAAATAAGGGCACCGACCCCTGACCCCTCTCAGACCCAGGATCCACCCAGTAAAAGGCCCCACCTGGCATCCAAGGCCGACCTGGCTCACTTTGAAATTTTACATTGAGGTTAAACGGAGAATACATTTCAAAGTGATCCAGAATCCAGGATCTCTTCTGGATCTTCACTAAAATCTAATTGATTGGTCCTTGTGTCATTTCTAAGCTATCCTAACAGTTTCATGGTCCATATCTTTTTAAGTTATGTTGTAGGGGCGGGTAGGCAGGCAGACAAACAAACAGATAAACCAGCAAAAAACATAACCCCCTTGGTGGAGGTAAACATGTTAGGAACCACATGATCCAATTAGCATTATTTTCAGTATTTTGTCCCTCTGCAAGTGCAACAGACACAATGTGAATTGGATTGTATTAAAACGCTAACCTGTAGAAACCAAATCTTTATCATGGAGACTAGCTGCGTTTCCATCATAGTTTTATGGAAAACAATAGCGATATTCCTAAAATTTCGACAAAGTATATTTGCCCTTTGAACGTGTTTCCATTGACGGTTGTTGTAGGCAGGAGCATGGTAACTCTCAGTGAAATATCATCCCGTGAGATTTCACTGTTGTCACCTTTGGAGCTTCAGATTGGCCATCACCCTGATAGCATTAGAATGAATGAATCGGCTAATTCTCTCATAAGTAAAAGCCCTCTGGTGAACTCTTTAAAGGCACATGTCAAACAAACCAGCCTGGATGACATTTTCAGGGTCTGTACATGTGGTCCCTACATTGTCAGGTCAAAATATTAAGTGTAAATATGCTCAGTGCCTTAAAAACAACAATGACAACAAATTCAATTTATGTAGTACTTTTTACACAGTGTTTGCAGTTGACACTTTACATGTTAGAGACTATATTTATCTGAATATTGAAAAAATAACAGATAATAAATTGAAATCCTTCACTGTGAATCACCTGATCACCACTCCAAGATGGTGGCTGTAGTTCTCGCGTCTCAGAAGCCAATGCTGGGTCTAGGTATACTAAGATTCACTCCCTAACCCCTATATAGTGCACTGTAGGGACCGTGCTATTTTGTAGGGGTGGCTGAATCTTTAGTGAACTATTTATAAGCTCTATATAGTGTACTCAGTATATCCACAATCCACGCCGAAATGTAGTGGACATCGATGGTCACTAACCAAAGCACTATATTCAATCATGCATTGCATGACTCGAAAAATGGCAACAGGGACAGATTGAGATACTGGCAGAGCTACAGCTGCTGTCAGTAGAGATAAACGTTAACTGGCACCAGACAAGAGTTGTTTAACAGTTAATAACAGTAAAACAGTTGTGAGCAAAGTTTATTCATCTTTTTTTATTTTATTGCACAGACAGTAAAAACATTTAAAGCATTTTAATTTTGTGAGAGATGACACTGTTATGTTTTAATTGTTCGACAGTGATGACGTGATTAAACAACGCCATAGTAGTGTCCAAAAAGTTTTCAATTGAGTTCTCTATGTAGCCCACTACATTTATTTCCCAATGTATAGGGAGTAGGGGGGTAGGGAGTGAGTGAGTGATTTTGGACACAGCCTATGTCTATGGTTGTTATGGTTACAGCTAGGGTATTAACAACTTCAGTTTTTTTCAAGTCGACTTATCTGTCAATAAAGTCGGAGCAGAGTCGACGTGTCGTGATGACGTCATCACATTGTCAGCTGAGGAACAACACAGACATGCGGCTAAACCCCCCCCCCCCCCCCAAAAAAAAAAAACACACAGACAAACGTCTGTCCAGCAATGAGCAACTTGTATTAAAGTTCAGCCTGCAACTTAACATTGTCCACTGACAAGACAAGCATCAACATTTTTACCCCAACAAAACAAAGGCTAATGTTAGCAAAGAGTTTTCTGTTAAATTTAACTGCACAATATCAGTAGGTGTACATATGTCCACATTTTGTCTGGACTCACGGCTCTAAAAACTAGACTGTCCAGACTGTCACGGGTCCTCACTTTTCATATTAAGTGCAAAAAGTTTAAGGCAGTGGCCAAGGCGCACACCACACTGTCCACACCATGTTTGGAAAAAAGGAGTGCGTTGTCTGCGACTGCTGCTCACTTAGGTTAGCTAGCAGATGTTGCTTGTATTATATAGATTAGCTAGCACATTGGTCACGGGCCGCGGACTGGTACTGGTCCAGCTGGATCAATTGGTACCAGCCTGCCGACCGCCTATGAATTAAGTAATTAATTATTTCTCTTGTATTTATTATCCGAGTCTGAACAATCTTTTATTTTGAAAAATGACCAGATTCTCTCAGTTCCATCTCTGTCACTTGAATGTCAAATATGCAACCTACATGTTAGCAAAATAAGTAAAAAACAGATGTCTTTGGAAACTTTATTTTCGAAGAGGAAAAGGCAACTGAAGAGCTTCCAACTTCCAAGAAAAGGAAACATTTTAACAGACAATACCAGGAGTTGTACTTGAAATATGGATTTATGGTGACAGGTGATTCCCACAGACCAAGCGCGCTCTGTATAATTTGCAGCGATCTACGCCAGTCTGCAGTAATAAAAAGGTTGGGGACCACTGAGCTAGTGAATGCTTCTTCAGATGGCCATGCCATTTTTTTTCACCTAAGGTGAAGTAAAAGAGAGTGACAGACACACATGCGATGTGTGTCTGCCCACCACAACTGTCTTACTTGCAGCAGCCAGGTCTTGTTTAAGTTCTGACTGTGTTTACGTGCCCGAGAGAGAGAGAGAGAGAGAGAGAGAGAGAGAGAGAGAGAGAGAGTGCAAGAGAGAGAGAGAGAGGAGAGAGAGAGAGAGAGAGAGAGAGCAAGATGAGAGAGAGAGAGAGAGAGAGGAGAGAGAGAGAGGAGAGAGAGAGAGAGAGAGAGAAAGAATAACATGCGACCTGTCAACTCCTCCAAATTTAAGTAGACTTGTGCTACAGTAGTCGACGTGTCTGTTAATGTCCTGGTTACAGTGACTGCGGCTGCCATTTTCACTCTTACAGATGTGATCATGTGACCATGTATGTCATGTCCTGTGACATATAGTTGCGGAAAAAGTGTTTCCATTGCCCTTTTGCGATATATTAGAACATCAAAACGTCTGAAAAACCACCTGATGAAAATGTGAAAACTTTTTAGCGATGTTTGAGTGTTTTTTTTTTAATTCAGGTGTTTCCATTACCAGTTTTTTTATAGCGATATTTACATTTTGCGAATTTCCAAGGATAATGGAAACAAAGCTACTGACACTAAATCAGGACAAACACCCAGTATGAACACATATTGTTGGTTTACAGGAAAATTAATTAAATTCATACCATAATATAAATATTGTGCTATTAGTGAGCCTGAACTGCTATTTACTTTTTCTTGTGCCCTTCTCTTTAATTTGGTAAATATATCCTTGGATGAAGTTACTGTAGCCTTTTTTCTCCAATTTGACCATATCTATGAGGTAAATGTCTAATGATGCTGACACACCTTACCTTTACAACCTTCTCTGTGTTTACCCACCCAAGCCTTCAAGACGGGTGCAGTGTTGCAAGAAAAAACTCATTAGAAGACACTATTCACTCTCTGAAAAGATGCCAGAAGTCACTAGATAACATTTTGACATCATACATGACGTAACCACGCCCATATCGTGTGTGACGTGTTCACATGGTCAGGTGTAAATGTTATTTTTAAGTGCTTCAACCTTAGTTCACCATCACATGGCGGTTTTTCACCACTTTTCAGTTGGTTTGATTTCATCTGACCACACCCTCAAGTGGATTTTAATTCATGCAGTATTCCTTTTTTGTATGTTTTGATGATAAGCTGAAATAGTCACTTGGTCAGGGCAGAAGAGGGACCATAAAAAAAACAGGAAGTCACTAGGTTGCATTGCGTCATGACGTCATGACGTCATGGTGTCATGGCGTCATGCACAACACACTGATCTACAGAAAACTTGCCTGTATGTCTATTGGGGAATGCTTAAGCTAATGCTGAAGCGTACACTGTACAGATCAGAGCTCTTATATCACCAACAAAAATGGCTTATATGGTGCTGCAGGGCAATGAATTTGTCTTGCCACAGATTGCCAAATGTAAATAAATCTAGTGATAAAGTCATTCAATTGGCAACACTGGATGGGTGCAACGTGATAAAGGCTAATAATAACAGGAAGATAACATTAGACTCAGAGAATAAATATTTTTCAAAATAAATTGATACAAATGCATTAAAATAAATGGTAGAAATCAGATCATGTTCTCTACTGGGTTACATACAGATAAGGACTGGACATGCATTTTGGGGACCTGTGATGACTTGGGGCCCTAAGCATTTGCATAGTTCACCTATAGCCCTGATGTGTGTTGGAGGAACTGGACAAAATAATATGGAATAAAACAACAATAAACTTACAGAACATTTGAATATTATTCAACATTAAATCACATGTGAATGAATCCTTGACTGTTGGATCATTTGTGTTCATACTTGATAACTGTTGTTTTTTCTATTGTTCTTTATGTATGATGTTTATTTCTGTTAAATGTTGAATCTTTTTACCTGTAAATAATAAAGGTTAAATAAAGTCATGTTGTTTTTGTTACTAGTTAATCCTGTTCTGTCACACTAACATGTTCCATATGTTCTATGATACTAACATGTTCCATATGTTATGATACTAACATGTTCTACAGGTGCTACTTGGAAAATGACAATATGGTGTAAACGTTATTTTATTCAGGTAATTAAAGATAAAAGGTGAAACCAATACATTTGATCAACTCATGACATGCATTTGTTTGTTGTAATTTTACTATTATTTACAGCTTATTAAAACCAAAAACTCAGACATTTTTAATATTGTTGAAAGTGCGTTTCCTGAATCTGTAAAAGTCCTAATCAGCAAAATCAAAACAAATAAACGCTTGAAAGATTATATGTATTTATCGAATATGTACAGAATAACAGAAATGCACTTTTTCAGGATATTACATTTTTTCGAGTCGTACCCAGAAGTGTTCTATGACACTAACATCCTCCACATGTTCTAGGACTGTTTTATATAATTTCAGTCACAATCAAATACACCAAGTTCACGGAAACAGCAAAAAAAAAAAAACTTATTCGGACTCTGATCCACAAGTCAAAGACCAGAACCGGAACCAGAACCAGAACAAACTGAGGACCAGTTTACAGCACAACTGTTGAATGCAGACCAGAGCAGCCCGGACCGGACTGACCTGGGATTGTGAACTGACCCGGTTCTGGACTAACCCGGTTTCGGACTGACCCGAGTTCAGTTCCGTGTGTTCGTGGTCGGTCATGTCCGGGTTCACACTTGGACTTGTTACAGTAAAATAAATGCTGTTGCTGTGTGTTGGGTTCTGACTGACCTTGGCGGAGTTCTGCAGGAGGGTTTGGACCGCGGCCCGGCCGATGCCCTGGGCCCCCCCTGTCACCAGAGCCACCTTCCCCTGCAGAGGCTCAGACATGATCCACGAAGAAGAGCCACTAGGACCTGAGTGAAACTGAAACATACCAACAAACTGAACTGGAAAAACTGAACTGTGTGTGTGTGTGTGTGTGTGTGTGTGTGCCTGCCTCTCTCTCTCTCTCTCTCTCTCTCTCTCTCTCTCTCTCTGCCCCTCTCTCTCTCTGTCTGTCTCTCTCCCCCTCTCTCTCTCTCTCTCTCTGCCCCTCTCTCTCTACGTCTGTCTCTCTCCCTCCCCCCACCCCTCTCTGCCCCCCTCTCTGTCTCTCTCTCTCTCTCTCTCTCTCTCTCTCTCTCTCTCTCTCTCTCTCTCTCTGTGCCCCCCCTCTCTCTCTGTACAGCTGAAAAAACAATACAACCTACTACAAACCTTGCCAGCTTGGTGAGGACAGAGGACATAAGATGGATGGACAGAATGACAGAAAATGGTCAGGTGGTCCGGGTAAGACGTTCAGGTGGTCTGGACCAAGTAATCTGGGTCTGGAGGTCTGCGTTACATAGTCTGGGTCAGATGGTCTGTGTCAGGTCTCTGGGTCATGCTGTGTGGGTAGGTGGTCAACATTAGGTGCCTAGACTAGATGGTCTAGGTCATGTGGTTAGGGTCAGGAGGTCTGGACCAGGTGGTCTGGGTCAGATACATTAGGTTAGGTGTCAGATGGGTTGGGTCAGGTGGTTTGGGTCAGGAGGTCTGGACCAAGTGGTCTGCATCAGATGGATTGGATCAAGTGGTCTGGGTTAGGCAGTCTGGACCAGGACAGGTGGTCTGGGTCAGGACAGGTGGTCTGGGTCAGGATTGTATTCACACAAAACAGCAGTCTGGACTTTCCAGTGAAACAAACCAAAATAACCAAAATAAATAAAAACCCCAGAACATTTTTTACTGAGTTATGGAACAACTACTGCAGTTTGACTTGAACCTTTGGTCTGAAATAATGAATAAATAAATAAATAAATAAATACAGATCTTTTACAGATTTTGAAGAGTTAACCCTGGGCTTTCCCTCCCACAAACCCTTACTAAGCATCAATTGAGCATAAAAAACACTTCGGGAATAATGTGAAAGTTTTTTCATACAGTTTGGTTTTAACTCTTAATTTTGTTTTTTCAGTTTCATCAACTTAAGCTGTAAATAAAGAATACCAAAAACACTCAATAATTGTTAAAAAATTTTCAACCTTTAAATGTCATGTCTGTAATGTAAATGAACCATATTTTAGATGCAAATAATTCCAAAGTACAACATAAAAATTAGATTAATTAGATTTTTGCAGCCTTACACATATAGTATACGGTGGCTAAGTGGTTAGCACTCTTACCTCACAGCAAGAAGCCTTGGGTTAGATTCGCGGACCGTGTGGAGTTTGCATGTTTCTCTCCCTGTGTCTGGATGGGTTTCCTCTGGGTGCTCTGTTTCACTCAAAGTATAATGTTTGTTAGGGTAAAATCCTCCATCCATGTGATTCTGACCATTAGCCTGGTTCTACAGCAGGGCTGGGTCCCCATGGATGTGCACTGTTCCTACTGGTTACCCCAATGGTATGAAGGACAGAGGACACATATTGTTGTACAGTGTATAATAACAAATAAAGTACTTAAAAAAATCACATCACCATTAGTTAATTTGCATAATTTTTGGGGCTACGACAAATATTCATAAATACTAGTGTCTGGCTCCAAACACCTATAAAACAAACTATTTCAATGGGTGGGGGGGGGGGGGTCATTCCTGGGTATTGGTGACTTTTCATCATCCTAAATTGTGTAAAAAAAAAAAAAAAGAAAAAAAGAAAAAAAGAAAAAGCAATTTGTTCATGATTTTACAGTTTTAATCAGGTAAATGACACATCTACCCTTAAGGAACTCATTGATAGAACTTACGGTTATTTATATACATTTTACATTTTATATTAGTTTTTAAAAGCAGATTATTCACAGTTGTTTGTGGCAGTCATCTTTAGCCAAATCACTCTACACACAAACACTATTTTACTCTATATATCAAACATATTTGCTATTATTTCAAAATGTTACTTACTTTCCTCAGTCTCGCATTACAGGGTGGAAATTTCAGATTAAGGCATGCGGGTTAACAAAATAAAAGCTGGAAATAAAAGGCAAACAAGACAGTTGGGGATTAAATTTCTTTACTCCTAAATTCCTGCCAAAAGAGTGATTGCACTTCCTTAGTGTGGCATCATGGGAATTGTATGTGTTGTGTTTAGAAGGTGAAAATAAACAAGATGGAAAATGATTTTGAGGATGGGTGGTGTGGTGACTTTGTCAAGAAGTAGTGCTGTCAATGATTAAAATGTTTAATCAAATTAATTACAGGGTTGCTTTGGATCAATTTCAATTAATCATGCTTAAATGTTAATTATTTAATCTCTCTTAATTGTGTCTCATTTCTCATTAACAAACAAGGCTCAAGAAAGAAGTTAATATATCTGCACTGAACATGTTTGTCCAAACTGGGCGACACATTAACCTAATGATAGCATTAGCATAGTGCTAACAGAATCCCAGACTAAGGTATGCTTCAAGTTAATGTCGTATTTTAATCTTCGGTGAAACAAAAATTCTGTCAAAACACTTTTACGTTGGTCGACTATTCTCTCTCTCTCTTTTTTTTTTTTTTAAATCAAATTTCCCACAAAATACACCATGTGATAAAACCAGAAACAGACTGGACCCAAATGCAAGACTCAAAACACAGATGTACAGATTTACAGTCTTTATTAAGAAACGTGAATAATGCTGCCTGCTCTTCTGTATGGTTCATCTGTATATGGATCTCTGTAGCAAACAGCACCTGGGACACAGTAAGCAGAGACAGGGGTCAGACAAAACAGGTCAAAAACCAAACAGGCAGCAGTCAGATATAGGGAGAGTCCAAAAGACGTTACCATAGGGAAGCAGGGGGTCATATCAAGGGTCCGAGGTCCAAAGAAGCACAGAGAGGGATCATCAAACAGGAACGAAGTCACATCTAGGCTAAAGGTCTAAAACAGGGAGAGTGCAAAACAGGACAGACAGATGCCATAAAACGACACCATATAAAAAAAAAAAAAAAAAACAAGTAACCAAAACAAGACAAGCCTTACACTCATAAGTATGACCAGGGCTGATAAACAAACGAAGACCAGGCAGACACAGGAGGGTTGTATAGGACTGACACAGGTGAAAAACATTGGGATTAATGAATGGGCGGAGACGCACAATGTGGCCAGGATTTCCTCCTGGCCACATTGTGCTTCGATGTCAAAGTAAAAGACCAGAAGTCCAACAAAGACAAAAACAACAGAGAGACTTACAAAAATAAGACAAAAACAAGACACTGGATACTGAACTTATGACACTCCAAGAAACAAAAACAAAAACAAAAAAAAATGCAGAGGAAAAAAAAAATCTACAAAACGTGCTAAAATCTACTAAAATTCCCCCAAGAAATAAGAAAGCGATGGAAAATCCAAAACATATTCCAAAACTTTTCTAAAATACAGAAAAAAACCACTAAAATATATAATAAAGCATCCAAAGCATATGCAAAAATATGCAATTAACATGTCTATTCAACATCTTCAACAGTTGTGTTAAATTTTTAATCAGATTATTCTGTGACAGCTCATGTTCACTTTGAATTGAGGTTGCCAGCGTTCAGGGGGCGTTTTTTTTTTTTTTTTTTTTTAGAACTGCCACATTCCTCCAGTTTTCTTTGTTTTAATATAATTAACCATACATTTACTGTGCGCTTTCAGGGACATCTATAAACTCTGTGAATTGAATATGGAAAAATACATGATTTAAACAACAAAAAAAAAGCCAAATAAAGCGGATACTATATAAAATGGGTGATAAGTCAGTTAAGAAAGGTAAAAATAGAGAAAAAAAATTGGGGAACTACCCCAAAAGCAGCACTGGGTCTTTATGGGTTAAAGCAGGCATGTCCAAACTTTTCCACAAAGGGCCGGTGTGGCTGCAGGTTTTTTCACAGTTTGACCAGTCGACTCTGAAGACTGAGCTCAGTTGATTAAGTCCAGTCTGGTGTGCTGCTGCTTGGTTGGAATAGTTTGGGCATGTCTGGGTTAAAATATTTTCTTTGAACGTACTAACCTGAGTGGACATATGTTGGTTGATGTTTGATTTACTTTGTTTCTTGAGTTGCCAGATGAAGAACCAGAGGATATGGGTTTGATCATCATTTAAGAAGCTCGACTGAACCACTGCCACAAGATGGAGGAGGGTGGTGGGGGGCATTGTTGTTTTTGTGCATAAATGTAATTGTTTTATTCTATGGCCCTCTAGAATGTTGTGACACCTCCCGTTCACATTGAATTGATGTTCCCAACCTTCAATGGGCAGATTTTTTTCGATAACTGCCCTCTGCGCCGTTAACGCCGGCTGCGCCGTTAACGCCGGCTGCGCCGTTAACGCCCGCTGCGCCGTTAACGCCCGCTGCGCCGTTAACGCCCGCTGCGCCATTAACGTCCGCTGCCAATAGCAACGGGTTCATCACTTCAGATTCACGGTATGGTATCACTCCGCAGGTAGTTCGGCCATTCTTAAAGTAAATATTCGCTCCGTTGTAACGGCTATTTTATCAAATCTGTTAGAGTAGTGACAGTAATGAGCTGTAATAACCCATAGAATAAGCGTGATAATGTATTGCCCACACGTTACTATCAGAAAAATAATAAAATAAAGTGCAATTATGCCTTGCCAATTCTTTGTTCCAATCACATTTGTTTTACACATTTAGCATTTTGTGTTTAGTTATGATAATTTTTTTTATATTACTTTGACTAAATAAATTGTTTGGTTACACACCTCTCCCCCTTGTGTTTGCTTTGAGTTATCCATTTTCTACTTTAATTTAATTTCATTAACAGTAAAAAAAAAAAGACAGTAAAATAAACATAGATAAAAAATCAGTGCAAAAGTTTAAACAGGTTTTTATGAACCATATTCTAAGTGGATACAGGAAACAAATGGAAATATGAATTTCTAGCAAGGAACAGGTTTCCCTTTTTCTAATCTGCATTCTTTTATTTTTGGTTGTATATATACATGCTCTAACTGAGTAACACAAAGGGGTAGGACCTGATAAATTTTGTTAACTTCATTCTACAGCCTTTTGAACGAGGTATAATTATCTAGGATGCTAAAGAGGTGTCATTTTAACTTCTGCTTAAAGACTTTAAATGTTCTACTTATTTTGTTTTACCTGTTCAGATAAACAAATAAATGAAATGGTGGTGAATTTTGGTGGGTTTGAACATGTAGCTCTATTGCTCAATCTACTCTTGACTTGTTAGTAGGAAAGACGCCTCAATTTTTGACCCGACAGTGACAGAGTTCTTGAGCAGAGAAGTAAGCAGGACAACAAACACAGATGGCATAAAACTAATGAAAATAGACATACAGGGACTACATGCAAGCGCCATAGATGGACTTGTTTGGACTTCCATAAGACGAGGCAGTAAACAATTCGGTATGCGGCTGTTTAGATTTAGCCACTTTTCTACTCAGTCATTCACGCTACTGTACCATGTTGCTGGGTGTCTGCTGATGTTGCATATATTTTGGGGTGATATTTGGTGTATGTTAAGATGCTTAAACTAGAGTTGGGAATCTTAGTTGTGAAGCCGATATGATACGCATCTCAATACAGCATCTATGATACGAAATATTAAAGATACATGAGTGGCACCTTACGATGCAATACAATATGATTCACAACTAAATCACAATAAAGAGCGATTAAGCCTATTCTGATTCAACTCATTCATTACATTAAAAAAGTAGAAAAGTCTTAAGAGAGCGCAGACTCCACCAAGGCAGATCAGACCAAAAACTGTTAAAAGATCAAATAAAATAAGATAAAATAATAGAACAGAATAAAATCCGAGTCAGTAAAAAGCAGATGACATAAAATGAGGTTATAGGAAGGCTTTCGCTAAAAACACATGTTTTCAGGCCGTTTTTGAAGGTGTCCTCCATTTGTGAGGTTCAGAGTTGGTCTGGCAGGGTGTTCCACAGACGTTCAAACACTGACAGCATCACACACAGTGTTGAAAAAAAAAATTACAAGAAGTCGTTATTGGCGCTATAAGTCGCTATAAGTCGATAGATTGTGTCATGACGTTATCCATGACGTAAACACGCCTATATAGCGTGTGACGTAATCACATGGTGAGGTGTAATTGTCGTTTTTTAAGTGTTTCACCATATTTCACCATCAGATGGCACTGTTTCACCACTTTTCAGTTGGTTTGGTTTGATCTGACAACACCTTCCAGTCAATTGCAATTTGTGCAGCGTTTCTTTTCGTAATGTAAAAACAGGAACTTACTAGGTTGCATTTCATCATGACGTCACAGCATAATGCACGACACACTAATCTGTAGAAAACTTGTCTGAGGCTATGTTTATATGATGACAATGAAAACAGAAGACGCAAAAGGGACATCTCATCTTCAGTTTTTCATCTGCATTCAGACGAGTGTTTTTAGGAGGAAATCCTTGTTTATACGAAGACGCAACAGTAGGCAAAATGTGATTGGATCGTCATGCCAGGCCGGCTATGTGGTTCTGTGATAGACCGCTGACGTATCCTTTTCTGTTTTTAACGTATGCATCTCTGTTCGGCTATGGCATGCATGTAATTTCTGTACAATAACTGAAACGACTCCTATACGTTTACTAGGGGCTGCTTGTGCTAATGCTAATGCTAGTGCAGCTGGAAGATCTGTAGGATCCAGGTTGTCCAACATGTTTGTTGCTTTACCTCCTTCGTGCATGAATGTGACCTAAAAGTGTATGCGACGTATGTGACGTAAAGATGCATGCAACTTGAACATGTGCGTTTCTTCGAGTTTAGATGTAGACTTGTTTTCAATGTCCCCTTCTCTGGAAGGGGTTTTCAGAGTTTTGCATATTCACACCCCGACAGCACAGGTGCCGTGATAATAGATTTTGTCATTTTTAGCCACGACTGTCCTTGTGTAAATGGCCCCTGAATGTCTATTGGGGAATACTGAAGCTAATACTGAAGCTAATGGTGAAGCTAATGGTGAAGCTAATACTGAAGCTAATGGTGAAGCTAATACTGAAGCTAATACTAAAGCTAATGGTGAAGCTAATACTGAAGCTAATACTGAAGCTAATGGTGAAGCTAATACTGAAGCTAATACTGAAGCGAATGGTGAAGCTAATGGTGAAGCTAATGGTGAAGCTAATACTAAAGCTAATACTAAAGCTAATACTAAAGCTAATGGTGAAGCTAATGCTGAAGCTAATACTGAAGCGAATGGTGAAGCTAATGGTGAAGCTAATACTGAAGCTAATACTGAAGATAATGCTGAAGCGTACTGTGTACAGATCAGAGCTCATATGCAGTGATTCTCTAACTAGCTAAAACGGCTTATATGGTGCCACAGGTCAATGAATTTGTCACTTACAAGATACGTATAATAGTCACTAGTTTCAGCCCAAATGGCTCTAGATGATTTTTTATTTTCCAGAGATGACCAAATGTTGCTAGTAACAAACACTGATCACAAAATGAACAAACCAAATGATCTGCTGAGGAAACTCAACTCTTATACAGTAATGTTAGCAGGAATATTTTATGTGCTTTTTATTAAACTTTTATTGAGAGACTTTAACTTTTTCTTTTATTTGTTGGTGTTCCAGCCGGTGTAGCAGATCAGAGCCAGTGGCACCAACAGACTGGTTAAAATCATCTAGAAGCCTGGACACCTTTAACCTTTAACCCTGGCTCTGTGATGGGTCTGAGGCTGGACAACTTTCAGATTGTGGTGGAGAGGAGAATGTTCCAGAAACTAAAGACAATCATGGATAACACTGAGCACCGTCTCCACCACACACTGGACATTCTATTACAGTTCAGCTGTCAGACAGATTCAGTAAATCCTTCCTCCCACAAGATATTTGATTTTTCAACAAATCATAACCACACATTTTATTTCTGTTTTAAACTATGTTTTTTTTGTAAATTATAAATCATCCTGACATTATATCTGTTACTGACTGCACTCTACAGTTATCTGTATTTACACTTAATATGCCATTGACCTTACTTTGTTTGTTTTACTTTTATGTTGAATGCTACTATTGACAAATTCTGGGATCAATAAACTACTTTTATTCTATACTACACTATACTACACTATACTATACTATACTATACTATACTATACTATACTATACTATACTATACTATACTATACTATACTATACTATACTATACTATACCAAAGTATACTATACTATACTATACTATACTATACTATACTATACTATACTATCCTATACTATACTATACTATACCAAACTATACTATACTATACTATACTATACTATACTATACTATACTATACTATACTATACTATACTATACTATACTATACTATACTATACTATACTATACTATTCTATTCTATTCTATTTTGGGCCAAAAAATGTTTTAACAACATCACTAAAGTGTGTTCTAAAATAACTGGTGTCCAGCTAAAGGACTTCAGCTCCTTCTGGACACTCTAGGTGGTGGCTGAAGCAGAAAAAATCCTGTCCCTTCCAGGTCACATGCTGGGGGGTGACTTTGTTTTGAGTGCTGCCCCCGTAAATCAAATTATTATGCAAAGTCCTTCTTTTCATCAGCAATGACTTTACTAATTGCACAGCAGGTTTGTTTTTTATGTATGATTTATTTATGAATTTTTAACATACAAATATATTGAAAAAGAAAACTTACATGGGATAAAACTGAAATAGCTTAATATCGTAAGACAAGGTACCAACAAAGTTTACAATAAACATAGTTAATCCCCAACTCCCACCCCTTTCCCGCCCGTAGAGATAAGCTTCAATTAAAGATTGTGGCATGGCGTTAGCAACAGGTAACAGTGGCCATACATATCATAACATACATATTGTTTTGTGTGATAAACTTGCATATGTGAATGGTGGGTGTTGTGTATTTGTATTGTTGTGTGTTGTCGTCGTGGACCGGACGGACTGTAAAATTAATTGCTCTCTGGGGACTAATAAATTATTGTCACCTTCAGAACTTAAGGCGTAGATAAAGGAACATGATCCAGAAACAGCAGAGGAGGCTTCATGGGCTGATGTGTTTGTGACTGCAAAGAGGAAGAACCAGTCTTGGTTTCACAAAAGCTGGAAAAAGGAGGACCACATTCAACCCCCACCTATGCAGGCCCGTGTGAGTAAGCCCCTACTGAGGGTAAAAACCTGCAGTAAAATCAAATGAGAGGAAACCAATTTGTTATTTGTGTGGACAAGAAGGTCACACTAGGCCAATGTGTCCTCAAATCCAGTCCTTGTGGCCAAGTGTCCTGCATCTCCCTCTTCTTTTTTTTTTTTTTTTTTACTAAAAATATTTAAATGAAAACAAAAAAATAAAATTTTTTTTAGAAACGTTTTAAAAAAAGAACAAAAAATTAAAATAAAAAATGGAAAAATAAAAAAATAAAACATAAAAAAAACGAAAATTAAAGGATGTAAAGAATAACTTTAATAAAAAAATAAAATGAATGAAAAACAATAAATGAAAAACAAAAAATGAAAAAAATATCCCCCTCTTCCATCACATCTGGAAGCCATTACATCATAATCAGGCTTCGGAAGAGCTGATCAATAATTGAACTAGGTGTGATAGAAGAGGGAAATAACTACAACATGCAGGACACTGGGCCACGAGGACTTGATTTGAGAAGCACTGCACTAGGCCAATGTGTCCTCAAAATCCTATAATGTCCCAGATGTTTGTTGTACCCACGGAAGAAGTTCATAGAGGTGGAGAACTGGTACCACCCTTAAAGGAGACGTCTGTGGCAGAGACGTGCAGTTAAGGGAGGCAGGTGAGGCAGGGTCTCACTAGACATAATCAAGCATGAGTTATGATCAATGTAAATAATACTAATCAAGATTTGTCCAAGTGTCTGTGCTATAAATCACATGTCTGTATGATTCCAATGCTTTCAATTATTTTCGTGACCAAAATCGCCGTATTTGCTTGTTTCCTATTCAACTGCAGTGAATATGCAGTGAGCTGAGGCAGCTCCAAACCATGCCTCACCACAGATAGAACAATCCCTTGTTAACTGTTCGAGTGCGTGCCCTTTGCGCTTACTCTGTACATGCCAACAACATAAAGCTGTATAAAGACGTTTTTATACACTGTAGATATGTCTGTTATATGGCCTCACTTTCCTTATAATGTGTTGTGTTTTTTTTCCACTTATGCAGTGTTAACAATTTTACATAAAACAAAACTGAAAAGACACGAGGTGAGGCAGGCAGTAACTCTGCCTCAGTAGAGGGCGTGGTCTACGTGATCTGGTTACTAGGTTACGAATCGTTGTTGTCGTGTTATTGTTGGCTTCATCTAAAACCATGGAGGATCAGGATGTTATAGCTAAACTGAAAGGATTTTCAAAGTTGGACTTTCAAGGAAAACAGGACTTGATAAAGAATGGACGACGGACGCCAGAGCATCCGCCGTGTGTTTAGCTTTGTGTATGGTACCCCCCTGTAGTGTCCACCGTGGTGTTTTGTAGAAGTTGCCCCCATTCAATGTTCATTCTTCCTTGGCCAAATATGCATATTAAAATATGTACCTCATATAAATAATGCTGCAATGAGATATGAAACTAATAGGTATTTAGCAAATATTTGGTGTATTTGAAAATCTGATTTAGAAAACATCAGTGCCTCACTTGCCACAGACCTGACTGCATGTCACTGACACAGACTCTGTGGAGATACATGGACGTGACACAGGAAGTACTGTCACAGTTCTGTTCTGTCATTTCAACGTGTTATTCACCTTGTGGCCACCTCGAAACAAAAACAAGGCTTGGGTGAGTAAACACAGAAGGATGTGTTTACACAAGAGCAGGCATGTTGGCATTGTTTCACATTTACCTCATAGATGTGGACAGACAACTGGAGCTGCTCCACCCAGTAACAGTGGGACAAGTGGTGTTTTGGACAGATGAAGATGATCCCTGGGGTGTTCAGTGAAAAAGTTACAGTAACTTCATCCAAGGATAGATTCATGAAATTAAAGGGAAAGAAAGAAAGAAAGAAAAAAGAAAGAAAGAAGCAATTTGCACTAATAGTTTAGTTGATTGTACAAACACAACATTTAAATTATGGTATGAATTAAATACATTTTCCTGTAAACCAACAATATGTGTTCATACTGAGTGTTTTCCTTTCTCCATGGTAAATCATTAGGTTGCGCTTTTTAGCACAACTGAATTCACTGCGCCTACGTTGTTGTTTTTTTACATTCAGAATTATTAATTCTAAATACAATAGTTTGGAATTAAAGTAATTTCCTTTATGTTTCCATGGAAATGTTAATGCCAAATAAATGTTTCAATAGAAACAGGTGTATTCCACTTTAGTTAATTGAGCTGAGGTGGAGGTACAGAGGATTCGGATTGGAGAGAATGTCTGGATGTTACTGGAAGAAAACATCACATCCACTTCCTCTTTTCATGTTGTTTCAACCAGCAACATGTTAAACCAGATCCTACATGTGATTTTTGCATTTACTTTTGTAATAATTATGAAGCAGCAGGGGCGGCACGGTGGTGCAGTGGTTAGCACTCGTGCCTCACAGCAAGAAGGACTTTCTGTGTGGAGTTTGCATGTCCTCCCCGTGTCCGCGTGGGTTTTCTCCGGGCACTCCGGTTTCCTCCCACCATCCAAAGACTGATAGGTTAATTGGTTAATCTAAAATTGGCCATAGGTGTGAATGTGAGAGTGATTGTTTGTCTATGTATGTCAGCCCTGTGATGAACTGGCGTCTCATACAGGGTGTACCCCGCCTTCGCCCATTGTAGCTGGATTAGGCCCCCAGTGACCCCCGCGACCCTAGTGAGGATACAGCGGGTTCAGATAATGAATGAATGAATGAAGCAGCAGCTCAACCGACTCAACCTACTAATGCTGACACTGCAGAAATATGTGAGTCATCCCAATAAGACCAGGAGCAGAATGATAGGAATAATGTTAAAGAGGAATTAAATGTTTCCATGTCAGAGAAATTATTGAATTCGGAATTAAGAATGGAATAAACCAGTGACTTTATAGGTAATTCAGTTTAATTGGGAATAATCATTTTCAATTGGAATAAGGTGTTTAAATGGTAATATTAAAAAGAAATTAACCTTCATTCTGAATTAATTAATTAATAAAAACTCATGTAAACAAGTTAATTGTGCCTGTTGCACTTGCAGGTGAACAAGACACTGAAAATAATGCTAGCTAGATGATGTGGTTCCTAACTTTTTTAATTCAAAATATAGACAGGACTGCTTCCTTTTATAGAACTTAAAACCTGGCACACAGCAGTACAGTGCAATGACTAAAGAAGTGTCACTTCTTGTCACCTTTTTTCTGTTGTTCCCGTCGACTCCAGTCTGTAGTCTTGTTTCTGTCTTATTTTTGTAGTCTTCCTTCTGTTCCATGTCTTGTCTTTACTTCCTGTTTCCAGATTTCGCACCAGTGTCTCACCTCATCAGTCAGGAAGAGGACACATAACAGGCGTCAATTAATTTTTATTAATTAATCAATTTTATCCACATTTACACTAGCGTTGTCATTAAGAAATCTCTGTGCATACGGAGATGCAGGAGTGTGTGGAATTCAATTGGATATTTATGCTAGGATGTAGATGGTGCTGTGATAGAACACAGCTTTGTATCTTTGTGTTTGCTGTGAAAACACAACAGAGATGGCAGCTACCAAGAAAAACTTTGTGTGGACAGATGAAGAGGTTGAATTGCTCCTTCAGACAATACTGAAGTACAAAACAAAAATATTACAAAATGGCATTGATTGGGAGTCATGACAAAATCAATATATGTGTTTTATATATATATATAAACATTAACTTTAATGTTAAAACAGTTTAAGACAGTATGATGCAAATGCATATGCAAAGTGAAGTGGGCGCAATATTTTGTCGTTTTTGATGATGAGATGGAAGCAAAGCAGTAGATAGTTTTCAAGATTTTCACTCATCTTTCTATGTATCTTCAGATTGTTGCAGTTTCAACCTGTAAAAACTAAATTCTCATGTAATCGAAAGGCACTTTTGATCAAATATTTTGTCGTTTTTAGCTGCAATTGACCTTGTGTAAACAGCATCTATCTATCTATCTATCTATCTATCTATCTATCTATCTATCTATCTATCTATCTATCTATCTATCTATCTATCTATCTATCTATCTATCTATCTATCTATCTATCTATCTATCTATCTATCTATCTATCTATCTATCTATCTATCTAATCATATTATGAGAATAACTGTAATTTAATAAACAGTTGGAAAAGTATCATAATTTACAGAATAAAATTGTACCCACTGGTTCTGTGTGGTTCTAATTTCAGTTGCTGACAAACATGAAAACGGAATCAAAAAAACATTTTTTTTGCCATGAAGCACAGTCCAGTAAAAGTAATTTATAAGAAGTGGCAACCAACTTTATTTCAATGCAATCAATGACGAATTAGACAATATAAAATATGCACATTTCATTTTACAAAATATAGTGTGTGCTCTGAAGTCTGTAGCATAAGTACAGACAGTCAGCTTCTGCTGTGTGTACTTTTAAAAACACTTAAGTGGTATCCAAGAAATCTGTGAAGAAAGTTCAACATTAACCCTTAAAGACCCAGCCATACTTTAGTGTTTTTTTTCTCCTGTCGTTTTTTATCACCTTTTATTCTAATATTATTCTCTATATTTCGTGTATGTGTTTTTTTGTGTGTAAATTCTATATTTAATTCACCGATCCTACAGATGTTCATTAAAGTGAGATTAACGTTGATGGTTTTTATATCATAAACAGATCAAAGGGATTCAACAGTGTCTTTTTCAGTCCAGTCTGTCCTGAACTGAACATAAACCCAGTGTGTCCATCCACTGTCACTGATCCAACTGCATGGGTTTGACTGGAGAATCAATGTTGGAGAAGGTGACAGTGTTTCCATAGTAACTACAGAGCCTCTGAGCGTCCATATATGGTCATATCTGATGAGCATGAAAAGATGAAGAACATTTGGGTCTTTAAGGGTTAAAGGCAGATGTTTGGGCCTTTAAGAGGACATTTAGGTCTTTAAGGATTAAAGGAGGATATTTGGGTCTTTAATGGTCTTCAAGGGTTAAAAGTTTATATCTTTAAGGGTTAAAGGTTTGGAATTTAAGGGTTAAAGAAGGATGTTTGAGTCTTTAATGGTCTTCAAGGGTTAAAGCTTTGGGTCTTTAAGGGTTAAAAGTTTGGGCTTTTAAGGGTTAAAGGAGGATGTTTGGGTTTTTAAAGGTTAAAAGTTTGTGTCAGGTTTGTGTCTTTGAGAGTTAAAGGTGGACTTAAAGGTGGGTTAAAGGTGGTCTTTAAGGGTGTTTAAGGGTTAAAGGTTCCCACACTCATTTGATACAACAGTGATTAAACACATGTGATGGTGATAAAATGTTCCACACACTGTAAACACACACTGGAAGCACAAAAGGCAAAGTGTTAAAGCAAACAGAGCAAACAGAACAAAGTCCATAGGTGTGATTCAGGCACTCTAACACTTAGAGTGCATGTGCTTTATCCTCCACTATTCTGCAATGAAAGTCTAGTATCCAGTCCCTTTTTAAGGTTCATTTACTTTAAACTGAACCATATTTAGTAAAAGTCCCAAAAACACCCAAAAACCACCTGTGACAAGAATTCAAACTGTTCAGAGAAAAAAATGGGTTTTTTTTTTTTTTTTAAGCAGAAGTTTAAATTCACACAGTTTAAGGGGAAATGGAAAAGGGACCAGTGATCAGAGCTGCAGGAATTTGAAGATATGAATAAAAGACAAGGTCATCAGTAAAACTACATCATGTATCTGAAAATCAGACTAAACGTTAGATAGAAAACATACATTAAACCAGAAAAATAAAATTCACAGTGAAAACTGAAGTTCATATGAAGTTCATCCATGAACCTTTTAGTGTCCAAGTCATGAATGTGATCCATGTGAAGCCAACTTCGCATCTTATATGTGATCCATGAGAAACTGGCTTCACATCCTGAATGTAATCCATGTGAAAACAACTTCACAAAGGCAAAGTCATTTAGCAGCGAAGAACGGACAAACAGGTCCAGTCCCATTAGTGCTAAACACATCAGTGTTAAACTTCTTCATACTCGTGTATATATTGTTGTTTTACAAAATCACAGTTTTGTTATTTTGACTTGATATGTTATTCATTATTATCGATGACAGTGTATTAGGCCACATCAGGAAAATAAAAACGTGTCATTACAAGAATAAAGTTGTGATATTTAATAGGAAAATAAAATAATAATATCACTCTTTTATGAGATTCCAGTGAGAATATTTTGAAAATAGGGTGATTAAAACCATCATTTTTAAATCATTCATGTTAAGCAAGGTCAGTAATTTATTCCAAATTTGTTCGGTTGTTATGATGAAACAAACCCTAACGTGTGCAAACTGTCTTCAAATGCCAATGATGGTGGGTGGAGCTAATGGTAACTCACAGAATGTTGTATTTCTACATTATGAGATCAGCAGGAAAATTTTTACTCTGTAAATTACAATTTTATGCCATTTTTAAATCACATTATTTTAGTAATATTATGACTACAGTCTCAAAAATTACTTTTTGTATTCAACTTTATCATCCTAAAATGATGGGATTTGTCTGATTATTTTGTGACTTCATTCTTATCATGCTTTTACTGTATTTCCTTATGTGGCCCTAATAATACGCTGTCGTACTTATTGCTTTGTTGCATTTTTTCACATTTTTTTCTTTTACAAATAATTTAAAACGACAAATACTCACTTTCACACAAGACTCAAAGTCAGCCTTCCAGCTAAAACTAAATAAATACGCTCAAAAATATGCACATTTGATGGTGTTTCAGTGAACATGAAAGTCTATCATGACTCCATTTTGTTCTGATTAATACAGAGTAAAAACAGTGACATCAATTAGTACAATATTCTATTGACTCATTCCTTTATTTCTTTTGGTTGGATGTGGTGTCACACACATATGGTGGGTGATTTTTGTCCTCTGGTTGACAAAAGCATGATGGGATGTCCCAGACGTTTCCCCCAGGGTTGATGAAAGTGTGAACGCACAGAAAGCACCTAAAAAGGATGAGACCAGTTGAAGCTACTGATTGCATGGGCACCCCTCCCCCTTGGACAGACACCCCTAAACCTTGGACGGATTTCCCTCCTCCTTAAACTGACACCCCTAAACTTTGGAAGGACACCACTCCTCCTTGGACAGATGCCCCTCCCCCTTTGACGGACATTAAGGCTGAATCCCATTTCACCCCTTACCCTCTGTTTTGCGTGTCCACATGTAGGGGTAGGGGTGTCTCAATTCACGTTAAGGCAGAGGGGTAGGGGAGATTCCAATCTGAGGGGTACGAGAATTTTCCCAGAATACAATGCGAATAATTTTTTTTTTTTAAATGGCGACATCTACGAAAGAAGTACACAAATGTAGTATTTTTGTCGTAATTAACAGTTTTTAAGTTGTGATAACTGTTGTATAAAGTTTGACATTGTCACTATGTGTAATGGTCATTTTCTCCATAAAACACACATGAAAAAAAAACACTATTTACATAAACGTGGAGTAATCAGTCGATGCATAGGACTTCTCCGATTTGATGCAGATATTAGTAAAAAATATCAGCATATCCCAGGAGAACATGACAACTACAGCAGCAGACATGTTTATTTACTTCTGGTTACAGCGGTCGTTTTTGGTTATGTAACAACTGCCGGAGCGAACTGACGATGTAGGTGAGTAAAGGGGTGTCCCAATTCATAAGGGTTGATTTTTCAAGTTCTATGCCTTAGAGCTCCATTTGAAGGGGTAAGTGGTCTGGGTAAGTTGTAGGGGTAGGGGTAGGACTAAGGGGTGAAATAAGATTCAGCCTAACTGTTCCCACTGTCTCTTTGGCTCGGTCTGTTATAGCTTTCAAATAAGTGACATTGCCATGGAAACACGGTCCCATTTCTCTTCTGAACGTGTCCATTTTCTGATCACAGAGCCCAATCTTCTGGCTTATTTCCTTTGTAACATTAGTGTTTATCACTTTTAACTCTGGAGTGATATTAGCTTGAATAGCCTCTATTGCCTTTTGTTGTTTTAGCTTGTTAGCTGCATTAGCTTCAAGGTTGGAGTTAAATTTTCAGACCTTTTTTCTTTGTCTTTTCTCATCTATCTCTCATTATTCCCTGATATACTATGAAAAAACTTTGGCCTCCTCACTGTCCCAGAAGTCTCTAATCATTCCCATGGAAACTGTTTTTCACAGATGTGGTCATTCAGCGTTAAAGGTAAAAACCACCTCTGCTGCTACGGCCGAAAGAAGTGTTGCTCAATCTGCCAGAAAAAGCACCACTGCTAACGTAACGTATGTGACCGAAGTTAGCTGACAGTGTAACTATGGCAACCGACAAACGCAGCCAATTTAGTGAAACATTACATCTGGAAAATTATTATGTATGACAGAAAATCAAATGAACCGATAAATCCAGAAACATCAGATCTGATCTGAACACAATCTAAACCCAGAACCTCCAGACGGAACAGACTGAAGTAGTGAAGTTGTTATTGACACTAGCTTTGACTGTATATATGACCACGCCCATCAAATACATACAAATACACTAAGTATCTTGATGTGGCAGCTTTAGAACTAGACACATCAATAGGGACCAAATACTATATGTTCAGTTATTTTAATTTTGGGGTGTAGCAGGTGGGTTTGGTGGTGGTGGTGGGGAGTATGTATGGAGTGCAAAATGTGACTGAACCATGAGGACACAAATGTTCATTCACTTATGTGCAAAACTGGACCCATATTTACTAAAAGTGTGTAACGTCATGTGTGTCATGTGACTAGTTTTGGTCATAAAGGAAAAGTGTTGGTGTTCGAGGTCCTAAAAAACCTGATAGATGAAAGTACAGTTGTTTTCTGTTTGATGTGTTTCTTCTGTTACATCAACAGAAAAACATGTGCACTCGAAAATTTGCGTACAGTCCAAAACTGGACAATTCTGTAGGTTTGAGTCCATAGAAGGAAAACAGCTGATGCAACAGGACGACAACACATGGTTCCAGCATCTGAGAGGGAGATTCAACACCAACAGGAAGTCCAGGTCCATCAGGAAATCCAGGTCTAAGAGGATGTCCAGTTCCATCAGGAGGTCCAGGTCCAGTGGACTAAAGGACATCCTAGACCAGGTCTGTCCAACCTAGTCCAGGGCTGTCTACCATAGTAGACCTCTTTAGTCTTTATGGGTCACTTCAGCATGTCTGTAGTTCACGTGGGTTCCTTCAGGACCTCTGTAGTCCATGCGGGTCACTTCAGGATGTCTGTAGTCCATGTGGGTCACTTCAGGATGGCTGTAGTCCATGCGGGTCACTTCAGGACATTTGTAGTCCATGTGGGTCACTTCAGGATGTCTGTAATCCATGTGGATCACTTCAATAACTGTATTTAATGTGGAATATAAATGAATACACACAGAAAAAAATGGATTTGACCCAAAAGTCCACATAGTGCATGAGGTCCTGCTGTGGGTGGAGCCTTAGTGGGCAGAGCTGTGCTTGACTGTGGGTGTGTGTTCCTTTCTTATCAGTGCTTCTATTCCTCTTATTGTGTTTGTATTTGTGTTCCACCCTGATAGTGTGGACATGTTCCTGAACGGGTCAGTGTTCTGTTATCAGACTGCTACCCGGGTCCGACCGGTACTCGACTCGAACCTATTTCTTGCTTATTGCTTATGTACGTCTTCGTGTCGGAGGATCTTATACAGAACCCAGTAGAATATGTTAAAGAACAGGAAGGCCAGAGGAAAGCCCGCCCTCGACACTGTGTCAATCTTTTTAGCTCGGTCGATAAATAACTTCCTCATTTCCTCGGTGCTTTTGCCTCCCCCACCTGAAGCTGCAGGGGCATTCTGCCCGGTGCTGGGAGGGAGTCCAGGGACAGCATTGTTAGCACTACCCTTTGAGTCCTTACTGTTGGTGGGGGGGCAGGTGATGGCGGCAGTGGAGGCCATCTTACTATCTTGGATTTCCACTTCCTGTGGAGACAGGAAACAGGAAGAGACTAGGTCAGAGAGACACGTGGAGACAGGAAACAGGAAGAGATTGGGTCAGAGAGACACTAAAGAGAAAAGATTAACTCTTAAAACCCAAATTTCTGCATTTTACCTTTAATCTTATAATGTTAAAACATATCATATTTGATCCATGATTATTGAAGCTCTACAATGATCAGTGTGATTTTTTTTGTCTTGAAAAACCTGACATATACAATTATAAATATAACATGCAATGCATTGATAAGGAGGAAGTCATTCACCAGAGCCCTTAGGGACACTAAAAGACTGATATTAATGAGGAAGGAAGAACAACTGGGACCATTTAGAAGAAACAATTTACTATTTGTTAGACATGTTTGTGTTATGTTATATTTTTGCTTTTTAAAAAATAATAATACTTGACAAAATAGAATGGTATGGGATCAGAGGAATAACACTGGACTGGGTTAAAAGTTACTTATCTGAAATAAAACAGTTTGTGAAGTTTATAGTTCTCAGTGTTTTGACATTACTGTCCCCCAGGGGTAAGTGTTGGGCCCAAAGTTTGTTATTTTTTTGTATATTATTGATATACGTAAGGCACAGGTCGGCAATTAGTGGCGGACGGGCCATACGCGAAAACATCTGGCCCGTGACAACTAGAAAACTACTTTGAACTAGAAAATATATACATTTTTTAAATGATACTTTAAAAAAATTGGACTCAAAAAGCTCTTTATTTGGAAATTGATCTAAATTCTTATTTGTTATATCTGGATACGAGGGTGAATAAGTGCATCAGTGAGGTGCAGGATGGGGCTCAACATGCAAAAAACAAATGTTAGTGGACAGCATCAGGTGCTGAAATTACAGTCTGTAGAACACGCGCTGTCACTCAAACAATGGCTCATAAGTGTCATATTATTGTGAAAATTAAAACACTGCTTTTAAACAGGCCAGACATCATAGGAACAGAAATGTGAGTAGCACAAGTTTCAAACATAACGTGTGTTATTAAAGGCCTTTATATGACTGTGAGACACAACAAATATAAACTGATAATAGAGGTCTGAGTGGAATACAGTCCTGCTCCCACCCACAAGTCCTGCAGGATTCAGAGGAGAGTGTAAATGTGTCAGCCCAAAGCGGATGGTAAACTCCACCTAAGGTTAAATACCAGCACAAGACTGATACTAGACAAGTATTTTAAGGGAAAGTTGAAAAGAATTCTGAATAGAAAATTCAAGATACAACATGCAACCCAACCGTAAATGGGTTGGGTTGCGGGGTCCGCCCGGGAGACTCAACCTGGGCGGGTCAGGGTCTACAGCTCGGTGCAGGGAGGATCCTCCTGTGGGACTTCCCCCATCTCCTGTATACATGATAGATTGCAGTACACCATCTTATCGCCGCTCCCGTCAAAATTTGTCCCACGCCACACTGCTTTGCTCTCGGTCCTGCAGGAGTGCAGGGCTCTAACTGATAACAATGCACTGCACTGTTGGAAGCAAATCAGATGCAAAAACACTGAATCCACTCGACTACGGGCTGCCAGGTTCGGCCCGGAATCAACATGTTTAGAGTAGCCCTAAATTATGTCCAGACACATCCAATAAAAATACAGTTCAGATTTCAGACACAATAACTTCTCACCTATATGAAAAGTGACATATCCACTATTTTATGGATATCTGGTGAAATAGACGTCACTAAAATCCTCAGGCAGGTCTGGAGGTTTTTGGTCACTTTATTTGTCTTGTGTGTCAAACATCAGCTCCATCACTTCAACAAAAAGCAACAGGTGGAAATGTGTGTGTGTGGTTGTTGTTTGGGTGTTTTAACAAACGTGCAGATAATTAATAGTGTCAATAATGGTTAGTCAGCAAATTTGACCTCCATCAGCAGCTTGAATGTCTCTGTCTGTTGTGTTATTTCACGAGTGCCTGTCATTTTCATTAAATAAATTAGCAATTGTTTTAGTTGTGGCTCGACATGTAATGGCTTGGAAAAAATCTGGCTCAAGGTCAAGCTTAATTGCAGACCCCTGACGTAAGGTATCGCCAGTATTGAAATTGCTGATGACACAAGTATTTTTTGTTGTGGTAGTTATTTAAAACTGCTCTCTCAACATCTAATTACAGAATTAAATAGAAAAGCTCTCTGAGAACACAAACCTCCGACAAGACAGACCCCCCCCCCCCTTCAAATGAAGAGAGGTTCGCCAAGGAGGTTATGTTTTTGCCAGAGTTTGTTTGTCTGTCTGTTGTTTTTTCTGTCTGGTTGTTAGCAAGATAACTTAAAAAGTTATGGATGGATTTTGATGAAATTTCAGGATGTGTTGGGAGTGTCACAAGGAACAAATGATTACATTTTAGCGGTGATCCGGAAGAGATCCTGGATTCTGGATCACATCCTGTAAATTTAATCAAAATCCATCCATAAGTTTTTGAGTTACCCCCCCCCCCCCCCCCCCCCCCCCCAAGATCACCACCAAAATCTAATAATTTCCAGATCTTCCCATTACCCTTGTAGACC